>CM060466.1:30088081-30400581 GCA_030544235.1 Lepturacanthus savala
AACGAGCTGGTCTGGGAAGGCAGTGAGGTCTCAGTCGGAACCCCCCCGTCGAGCCCACAGACCATTTCCCAGACTAGAAGGCCAGCCAGGGCTGTTTTCTCTTGGCTATGCTCTCTGCTCGGCTGACAGTTAAACTGAGGGTACACTACTCGCTACTTCAGCGCCACTGAGGTGAGAACAAAACCATTGCAGACTAGAGAAAACATGTCATAAAAGTTCATAGTTGTGTTTCATCTGATGACATGTAAACCGTGACTCTACTTTCTATTTGGAATTGCACTTCCATTGCGATATTAGTTTTAATTTAAGCAGTTTAAATACATTTTTTATGAAGAAATGTTTTAATCCCTTTAAATGCTGAATGGAAAGAAGTGTAATAATGGGAAAATAGTGATTTGAATATATAGAGTATTCATATTTTTCAAAAGAAAATAGCATAATGAAGGAGGATAAAAAAAATATTTCTATAAATTTAATGCATGCTACCCCTTTCTCTTATAAGAATACGAGGTCATTTATTTATTTCAAAGTAGTAATAAACTGAATTTGCAGAGTACCATTCATACATGGAGGCAAACAACCTTGTACTTGTAGTAATACCTTAAGTATCCTGATTCTGTGTTTACTACAAAATAATTTTGAGTTTAATTGTTTTGCAAAAAAATATCTTTCAACTGGCAATACACCCAAAATACAACTAACCTAAGCCGAGTGTAATTTTACCCTAGTGTTCAACCATTATTTTTTATTAATGCAGCACAACTTCTACTAGGGCTGCACAGTTAATCAAATAATAATCTCAATCACGATTTTGGTGCTAACAAAGCTGTTAAAGTTCAATTTCAGATTATGTTAGGTGATAGTGATGGGATTTCCTGAGGGTCTGTGAACATGTCTTGGAGTAATTTGTAGTAACACCGCAGCTAGCGTGTAGAGAATGGTTCTTCTCTGAAAGAAAAGACGGCAGCACTCATGAACTTGTCTTACGAAATTTGTTGTTGTGGAATTGGCTACACTACCATGTATGTGGGCATGTGAAATAATCGTGAAATAATCGCGTTCACAATATTGATCTGAAAAGTACACTTATACACTCAATAATACACTTTATTTTTCCTTTAGATTACCTGCTTGGCTGCTGGGCTTGCCTCTGCTTTTTGGAGTGGAGGGCAGCAACAGCTCTAGGTTCTGGGTGGGTGTAGACGGCGTGGAGGCCTTCTGGTTCTTGTCCAGCAGGGGTTTCACATCCTCTTGGAGGACCCCGGCAGACCCCTCCTTCTTCTCTGCGAGCATGTTCCCCGCTGCTCTGGCTGCCACCTCTTTGAGCAAGGCAGCAGAGGAGGTCATCGACACCAGCGAGAGAAAGGAACTCGCCGAGGCTTGGTGGTCGGTAGTGGCGCTGGCCGTTGACGATGCTTGGCTCCGCTCGCTGACTTTCTTGGAAAGCGCGGCTAGGGTGGAGCTGGCCGACTGGGGGCTGAACGGAGAGTTGAAGGCATCGAAGCGCACCACGTCTTCTCCTCTGCCACCCCCTCCAAGGGTCGGCACTGCGGACGAGGCGGAGGTGGAGGAGGAGGAGGAGGAAGTCGTGGACGAGACCACGGCGTTCTTGTCTTGAAGCACAGCGTTCGCTGCCGCTTTTAACTTCTGGATTGCAGAGTCTGGGGATAGGCTGGAGCCGCAGGGTGTGGAGCAGCTGGCTGGCGGCCACTTGTCTGCAACACCTGCCCATACAAAGCCGCCTCCATTGCTAGGGGTGACCGAGTTAAAGGGGTCATGGGGCTCCTGCTTAATGTTAGTGACTGAGGGTGCCAAGGAGGCGGGCGAGGCCGAGCCGCTGTTGTTGTTATTATTGGCCAGTTTACGGGCAAGAGCACTTAACTGCTGGGCATGGTGGGAAGATGGGGAGAGGGTCAATGGCGGAGCGAGACCGATAGGAGGAGACTCCCCCCCTGCGCCTCCCCTGGATGAACGGCCCAGAAGTTCCCCGGTGTCAAGTTTCAGTGACCCAGCCTCTAGGAGGCGCCGCAGGTTGCTGCTGAGGGGTTTACCGAGGGCACGGGATGCTGCCTCGCCGTACAGCGATGACACCACTGAGGAGAGTGTGTCCTGGGCCGAGAACGCGCCTCCATCCAGTCCGAGAAGTTCCAAAGAGGCACGATGGACGGGTGTGGGGCAACCCAGCGAGCTCTCGCCTCCACAGGTATCATGGTCCCCGGACCCGACGTTGACTCCGGGCCGTTCATCAGGAGAGGAGCCCCTTGGCAAGAGAAGCTCGTCCTGCGTGTCTCCATAGGACGAGGACTCTGAGCGTGTGTCAGAAGCATTCCCAAACCAGCCTTCCTCCTCTACAGGACCGCTGTCAGGCCCTCCTTCCTCATTGCTGTCCAAATCTGGAGGAAGAGAGAGGACACGCTATTTACCACGGGGACATAGAAGCAAAAGATGTAGGACAAAAACGTTACTATTAAGCTTAAAAACTTGAGTATCCTGAGTAAGAATTGTGAAAACCAGACACTTTCTTATTACCAGGAGTTAAATACATGGCAGCCATAGCCTCTGACTAAGTAACGTCAGCTTTTAACATTGTAAATGACTATTTAACATTCTTTCATTAATTTCCACCCTTGGTTGTCTGATGCTGCAGAGCAATTAGTGACTGTGCTGTGTGAAAGCCTGACTAGGACAACAGTTTTTAACAATTACTAGCAGATGGGACAGAACAAAAATCAATAGTACAACATACTGCTATTTTTCCACTCATGATACATAATTGATACACTGCACCGATTATGCATCTTTATTTTTTTATTTATATATAGGGCCCCTCAGAATTGATAAGTGATAAAGCATTGCATCTGTTGTCAGTTTAAAAAAAAAAAAAAAAACAACAACTCTGAGCCAAAACTCTAACATCGAGTTGAAATTATCTCAACCACATTTTTCCTTCCTATAGAGTCACCCCCACACTTTCTCCTGTCCCCTGCTCCTTCTCAGTGAGGGCGGCACTAACCCCTTCATATCTGTGTGTGAGGCGAGCTGCAGCTCCTAAACTCACAGCACCGACACAGAGACCAGGTTAATTATATGAGTTGAGAACTACATGCTACTATGCTACTTATATATTGTTAAGGGCAATAAAAGCTAACAAATTCATGCAATAGTTTAAATCACAATGTTATAGTGGCAGAGACTCAGTGGAGGATGGAACCGTTCACGACCCACACCTCGCTCTGATGGCATTTCTTTAATTTTTGAATAATTAACATTGTACATTATCTGACAATTTCGTGTTTTTTGAGCATTTTTTTTTCTTATTTCGGTTACAGATATCATGATATATGGTAGTTTATTTCTTCGTCATAAATCTTGTATCACAGAATCGTCTTTGTTGTGATACATCGATACTGTAGGAAGAATATTGTGACCGCTCCTAACAATGACCAGCCCAAACACAAATCAAAAGGCCATCTTATGCTGCATAATTACATTCAGTGCTCTGCAGGGAGAGCAGAAAGATGACTCCCAACACAAATTCACCCTTTTTTCTATATAATGGCAGCTTTTCACAAGGCACATCCCAGATGTTTGAGTAATTTAGATTTTTCTTTCCTTTTTTAACCATATTTTTCCCACCCTTGGTCTGGAAGAGTCTAGTAAAGGGGTTACCATGACAACAGGTCCTTCTGGGAGGCTAGACAGCAAAGATTAGGGTAATGGAGGTTGCAGAACTAGATTAATATTCATGAGCCTGCAGATACCACCGGGGAGCCAATAAGGATAGGGTTAAGGTCACCAAGGGTCATTAATATACACTTCATGTATCAATATTCATAAGCAAAACATTACAGCTTGCCAGACAAGGGCGAACAAAGAAAAGTGAATATTCCTGATACATATTAACAAACCTCCATAAGAATATGTCAGGAGCACCAGGCCTGGCAAAATAAAATGTCAAACCGACTTTTTTCCCCTACTCTTTGGCTTACTGTAAACAACCTCATGAAACATATGATAAAAAGGAACTGGTTGAGGAAAAAATGGATACTTGTACAGTTGCAGAAACATTAGGGAATGAAGAATTACTTTACATGTTTCACACACCAACATTCAGATATCCTCATACGCCAAAGCTGTCTTCACCCTTGTAACCCTGACAGAGGCCTGGTGCGTCTGCGCTCTGTTTACAGGCTGAGGCAATACGGTTGCTGGGCAACTCAACCCAGCAACCTGTTGGGATCATTATAGTTGGCTGACATCTGCCCAGTGTGGCTCACCATGGTCCACGAAGGTGACCACAATCACAACCCACTATGACCGCTACTCACCTCCTGCAACAGATATCACACGGGCATACACGCTTCACAACATCTTCTCATGTCTGCCTCGTACAAACACTGTCAGATGGCAAAAACAAAACTAATGGATTATATTATAATACTGGCCTCACAGCATTCCCAAAACTCTCATCTACAAGAACTCACCTGGACAAACAATACAAGATATAACAGACTGATGAGCATGTACATCATCCATGAAGTCCTGCATTGCCTGGACCATTACTAAGGTGAAAGAACACCATAATGTGCAGATTGTGAACCCAATTTCCCATGATTCTAATTTTGCCACCTGAGTAGGGTTAATAAGAATGAAAGAAAGAAAGAGAAAGAGCCAGTGAGTCATGCAGGGCAGGGCTTGACCCATTTCCATGTGACATGTGAAAAGCAGCAAGAGCCACTAATGGCTGTAATGTGGTTAGAGGGAAATCGCTAGATTGCTGACCCAAGGTCTCAGCTTTGAGGATGAACTCTCTTGCTTCCTAGGTTCACTCTTAAAACCTCAGGGTTAGGTGCAGCTGAACACAACACTACACCACTCGGCTTTCGCCACAATGCTACAGTGCACTGATGCACTCCACTACCATGGCTTTGTGTGTCACAGGAAAGCCACCCTGTGGGCGGAATGATATTTCCCAAGGTCATGGTCTCCAGCCCAAGCTTTAAGAGGGCTTCGTCTGAGCTCAGTACTCACAATTGCTGCTGTATGCCCACTTGAGTTTTCCAATGTTAGGCAGATCGTCCTATTGTCAGTATGTGAGATCACCGATACCTGATGGGATCAGTCAGGTAAGGGGGTGCTGCCGAGAAAAACTAAGCAGAGGCAAGGCAGCCAGACATTTCTTTGTTTAGTACCAGCTGAGGCTGTTAATAAGACTACTATGGTCACTGAGATTAACTGGCCTACCTTAAAGTTTCCATATCTTTCACTTTTCCAGGGTTTTATTTGATGTTTTGATATCCTTCACAAGATACATTTGTGATTTTAAAAATCAAAAATCATCATCTCCTTTCTGGAGCTCTAAAAAGAATGGGTAATTTTGTGACTTTAATCAAAGAGTCTCTGCTTTGAATGGCTGATTAGAATAGCTTATAATGGGGGTGGGTGGTCACTGTATAGTAGTGACATCACAACTTCATACTCCTGACAGCTTGTCTTAAAGGCAGAATCTCTGTATATGGGCTGTGTGCATTTCTCTGTGGGTTGAGGGTTTTGAAACAGGGGAGAGTATTTATATAACATCTAGACCTCCTTATCATCAAAAAGCAATTAAAATCTCACTTTGTACGATATTGGACCTTTAAAGGTCAGCCCATATTAAAGGGTAACTAAACCCCAAGTAACTAAGTCCACTTAGTTAAACAATGACGATTCTGGTGCTGCCGATGTCACAAACAACTCTCCCCTCCAACCGCCACGCCCCCTGCTATGAAACCAACAACCTGCAGGTTATTCGACTGTTGCACTAGCTGCAGCTACCTGCTAAGCAGTAAGGGGCATCAATACCTTATGACTTGTTTAGCAGAGTGGGCAGGCAAGGAAGAGAGAGCAGAACACACTAGATTCCATTTAGTTGCCTAATCCTGGATGGTAAAACTTTCTCTCTCTCACTCTCTGTGGGTATGGGCTGCAATGGAGTGATTCAGCTTAGCCCTGCTTTCCAGGACTCTTTATTCCCCCGAGGTGGGGTTGGGGTGTTCTAAATGCATAATTTTAATTTTGAGGGGAGAGGCACCTCAGCTGAAACTGTAGGAGTTATATTACTTTTTAAGTGGGCCTGGTCAGTTTCTGTGCTAACTCATTGTTACTAACTTTAAGGCTAGCCATCAACACATGGGAACTTGGCTTGGGTGTTAAGGACATGTCGCATTTATTCACTGACAAAGAGCCTAAACTTTACACTACACTGCACTGCTACATTTACAGCCCACACTGAAGCTGCTGGTGCTAGAGAGATTGTACAGAGCCTGGTAATGCAAGGTTAGCTGCCACCATTCCTATTGGTGCTCTCTTCTATCTGCAGCCTCCTAGTGGCAGACCACCTGTCACTCCATAATTATGCAGAATTTTAAGCTTTTATAAAATGGGGAATGGATGAGTTATGAAAAAATACCACCCCCCTCCACAACAAATTGTTCTAAATAAAAAACAATTTTGAAATTAATAGGTTAAAATTTAAAAAAAAAAGTCTGAATTCATATTTTTTTAATTAATTCATAATTTCTTTTTTTTTTACAACTGAAATAAATGTTTTATTAATACCCCCACAAAAATTCTGTTGTGTATCCATACTGAATTTCAGGTACCAGTATTTTTTCAAATGTGAACAGTACTCAACACCAAGGGACAAATATATGCATGCATGTACACGTTTTAACTACAAATACACAGCCAAGACTGTGACTGTGAGGTCCTTCCCCCACTGCATTTTTCTGACGCACATTCAACTGCTTAGCCTCTGGTACGGTGGCTGGCTCAGCGACAATAACTGCAAACCCCCCCAGTGATGGAGGCATGGAGATACAGGCCGAGGCGGCAAGCGTCTGCCACTGAAAGGGAACCATTTAGCGATGTAATGGCGGGTATGACTTGCATGTTGAGAGAAACAGCTGCGGGGTGCTCAGCAGTCTGGATCTGTTATCACTCACACACTGGTGATTCAGTGGTGCAGCCGGGGATTTTCTCTCCGGGCCACATAGATGTATAGCGCCACCACTTTATAGACAAAGAGGGAATCATAACAAGTCAAAGTGGAGGCTGAAGCTTCATAAAGTGGAAACCAAAAAGCTTCAAGACACACCTTGAGCTCACCCAGAAAGCGACTCAAAAGAATTTTATGCAACTTAAAATACTCTTGGAAACCTGTATGTTGGGTTTAGCAATCAAAAAAGAGAGACAGGGAGTCCGGAGCCTATAACTACACTTAAAAGCAGTTGGGCATTACAGGTAGTGTACTTGTTCATTGTTTCACCACGCTGTGCTGTCAACAATCTCCGTTTGTGAACTTGGCAGGATTATTTTGGCCATGGCTTTTCTAGGTCAGAGAGGGGGGTGTGTGTCTCTGTGTGTGTGTGTGTATAGACATACAA
Organism: Lepturacanthus savala; assembly: GCA_030544235.1. Taxonomy (NCBI): domain Eukaryota; kingdom Metazoa; phylum Chordata; class Actinopteri; order Scombriformes; family Trichiuridae; genus Lepturacanthus; species Lepturacanthus savala. Next base: position 30,095,509 of record CM060466.1, read on the forward strand.
GTTTCATACAGGAGTCAGCCAGAATTCAGCTAACGTTGTCACACAGAAAGATTGCTGGTTAAGGAAAGAGTGTGAGTTAGAGAAGGGAAAGAAGAGCAGGGGACTGGAGTAAAGGTAGGTCAGGAGGTCACCAACCACATGACTTGTGTGAGGCTGCTGACTAAAATATTCCTTCTCTCTTTCTTACACACATGCACGGACATGCACACACACACACACACACACACACAAAGCTATTCTGTGACTTAGCCAGGCATGAAAATTGGCCTCGCTGACCTCAGGCCTGAACAGTGGAGGGAGAGGAGACGGGAAGGCGAAGGAAGGGACAGATAGAAGGATGGCGAAGGGAGGGGTTGATTTGGCTGGGCAGGAAAGAAGAGGAGGCCATTAGCCGATTAAGGCTGGACGGGGGTGCATCAATACTGTGGTGATGTCAAAAGGAGAGTCATGCCCATGAGCTAATATAGCAACGAGGGAGAGCAGCAGAGACAGAGGGTGCAAGCGATGGAGAGAGAGAGGGGGTGCAGGTCAGAGAATCACTAAAAAACGCAAAGAGTGCTGACCACTTGGCCATAAAAAAAAGTGAGACAGAATAAAGGACTGCTACAACATACCAAGACTAAAGCCATCACATCCACATTGCCAAAATGATTAGCCTCACATCTTCCCTGTATGACTGGGAGGGAGATAGTGGTGCGTGTGCATGTTTCTTTGGGGGTGGGTTAAGGAGGTAGGGCAGGGGGTGAGGACATAGGAAGGAAGGCGGTGAGTATAGACGTAGTAAAGAAGGAGCTGTGCGGTAATTAAGTGTCCGGCTGGGCCCTGGCGGGGGTTACCACGGCCGCGGGCTATGCTAATGAGCACACCCGGCGGTCAGAGCTGCCTTATTAGTGCTCACTGGACAATATGGTAGGAGAGACACTCTACTGGCAGGCTCACATCTCAGCAAATGACTAACAGTCCTCCCAAGGAGGAAGGTAATTCCATTAATTGGGACACACTGGATCAGGATTGCTTCCCTTCCCTTTCCCATAATCTCTCACTTGCTTGATCTCTTTCACACCCACATGCGCCTTTTTTCCCCCTTCATACCTTCCTCTTTTTCCCATCTCCAGTAGCTAGAAATACAAAAATTTGAATTAATTAAATACAGATGCTCTAAATCCAGCTGGATGAATGGGAACAAGCACAGATACCCCCACACCCCTAATATGAATTGATTTGCCATCGATCAGTTAAATGCTGTTTTTTTTTTGCAGCAGCAATGTGATAACTGCTCCAAAGTTTATCCATCATGTTATTTCCATTAAAAAGATGACACATCCAACAAGGTAATGAGTTAGACATCTGGAATCTTATACCTTTCTTGAACTTGCTATTGGTGTGGTTCCCTGTGCCCCAAGTAAAGCTTCAGTTATACTTCTGTGTCCCATCAACGCAGAGCTGACGCCACTGTGAGCATTTATAATTGTGCACTGCTATGTTTGTGTTTCTCTGCAATTTCTAAACAACAGTACTTTGGTGTCCCCATATGGCCAGTTACATTTCTAGAGAGGTGAACGCCAGGCTACAGTATAGGATACCCGGCTACGCCAAACCCTATGCCGTAGGTACTACATCGATCTGGTGCAGAACCATAAACCAGGCTTAAGTAATTAACAGTAATTAAGTCTTGTTTACCCACGTAAATGAAGTGTCCCTTAGATAAAATGTAGTCAGAAGCCTTAATTTGCGGTCACCTGAAAAATTTTCCTTTGCATCATTCCAGCAATTATGTTGACACAATGTCTTGATCCAAAGAAAAATATCCTCACAATTATTAATCAAAGTTTATATCAGACATTTTAACAGTTATAAAAAAGTCTCACTTAAATACCCTCTTTCTTCCGTTGTTCTGTCCAATTTGTAGTCTGTAACAATGATATAAAGAGTACATCTTTTGGTTGTAATCTGAGGTGAGACGATACTCTCAGTAAGGATCATGGTTTGGGCACCAGGGCTATATATAATGGCGGTTGAGTCGTATTGAAATGTAGTGCAAATTACCATCTGTGTATTTTCGGCCTTGGCCTCCGTGGTTTGTGGGTACTTTGGGCAGTGTGCCAGAGGTGAAGCAGGAAGGAGAAGTGTTCTTGGAAGAGAATGAGACGACTGAGAGACCCAGACCTCTGAAATTCCTCATTGCAGATGAAGTGCACTTTACCCCCTGGTTTATTTTTCCCTTCCATTTTTAGCATCTCAAAAAAAATACTTGCTCATAACCTCAGATGTGTCATCAAACTATGGACCTAAATTGCTGGAGCAGAGAATTTGTATGTCTATTGCATCTCTGCAGCATAAAGTGACACAGGAGATGATAACAATGTTATCAGAAACTTTATTGTCCTGCTCTGAAACGATTCAGCTGGGACTGGATGTCAGGATGCTATTCACACATTTCTGTACATGATCTGACAAGCCATAACATCAATAGAGTTGTACATGTGGTCGTCACTCACCGGCCACTTTATTAGGTACACCATGCTAGTAACGGGTTGGACCCCCTTTTGCCTTCAGAACTGCCTCAATTCTTCGTGGCATAGATTCAACAAGGTACTGGAAGCATTCCTCAGAGAGTTTGGTCCATATTGACATGATGGCATCACACAGTTGGTGCAGATTTGTTGGCTGCACATCCATGATGCGAATCTCCCGTTCCACCACATCCCAAAGATGCTCTATTGGATTGAGATCTGGTGACTGTGGAGGCCATTTGAGTACAGTGACCTCATTGTCATGTTCAAGAAACCAGTCTGAGATGATTCCAGCTTTATGACATGGCGCATTATCTTGCTGAAAGTAGCCATCAGAAGTTGGGTACATTGTGGTCATAAAGGGATGGACATGGTCAGCAACAATACTCAGGTAGGCTGTGGCGTTGCAACGATGCTCAATTGGTACCAAGGGGCCCAAAAAGTGCCAAGAAAATATTCCCCACGTCCCCAAGTTCGACATACTGTGCGTTCAGAGATGCTCTTCTGCCTACCTTGGTTGTAACGGGTCTTTATTTGAGTCACTGTTGCCTTTCTATCAGCGCGAACCAGTCTGGCCATTCTCCTCTAACCTCTGGCATCAACAAGGCATTTCCGCCCACAGAACTGCCGCTCACTGGATATTTTTTCTTTTTCGGACCATTCTCTGTAAACCCTAGAGATGGTTGTGCCTGAAAATCCCAGTAGATCAGCAGTTTCTGAAATACTCAGACCAGCCCTTCTGGCACCAACAACCATGCCACGTTCAAAGTCACTCAAATCACCTTTCTTCCCCATACTGATGCTCGGTTTGAACTGCAGGAGATTGTCTTGACCGTGTCTACATGCCTAAATGCACTGAGTTGCCGCCATGTGATTGGCTGATTAGATATTAAGTGTTAACGAGCAGTTGGACAGGTGTACCTAATAAATTGGCCGGTGAGTGTATATCACTAAGATATAATTTACTGTGTGCTTGTATGATTTGACAGTCTGTGATGGCTCGACACGGGTGTTACGTGTATTATGCTGCATTTAAAAAGTGTAAAAAAGTTAGAATTCATACAGTGAATTCTAACAGCTATGCTTTTCTGCTGTTTGTGCAGTAAGGAGTGTATTGAAATTTTGACATCCCTGAATAGACATTTTCCCCTGCATATGCAACAACATCCTGATGTAAATGTGTGAATACGAGACTATGTGAGACCATTAGAGTAGAGCTAAACCTGCCTAATAGACCTAATGTAATTGACCAGATATATAGGCATATTGCAATTTAAAAACTTTTTTTTATCTCACTTGAGAACACACTCTGTAGTTAAACACACAGTATCTCACAAAGTGATCAGGATTATCATACTGGCAATAATTTCCAACCCAAGCTTGAAAGAAACTGCATTGCCCAGCAAATGACACTAATTGGGCGGTGTAAAAACAGGCTGACATTCACTGTGGCTGTCCAAAAACAGCATCAGAATATTTGAAACATTGTTTACACGAGACTGTCAAATCCCATCTGCTACCAAACACCATGTCAACTAAATGGACAAAGCAGAGATGTAATGGTATGATTTCATATCACGATTATTGTGACCAAAATGATCATGTTTAATGATATCATTGCGATATTGTTCAAATGTGCTAGAAAATGAGACTCCTTAATTACCTGAGTCTTTATCAACGGTGGCCAATCACATAAACCTGATCAGGGAGCACAAAGAGGGGAGGACATATATCTGCATTTAATGAGGTTTAAATTAACGTTGTAAGGCTCTGCTGTCAGCTCATTTTTGAAGAGAGGAGAGAAAAAGAGAGGCAAGAGAAAAGAGATGGGGAGAGAGAGAGAGAGAGAGAGAGAGAGAGAGAGAGAGAGAAAGAGAAAATAAACAGTGAGAGAGCAGCAGCAGTCAAGTGAGCTATAGAATGGATGAAGTGAGCGAGTGGTGGCAGCAAGAAAGCCAGTAAATGAGAGAAATGGTTCTGGTTGTTATCACAGGCTTTAGTACAAATAATATACCCACACCAGCATCCCCCTCCAGACAGACGACCTCAGTTTTCCTTGCATTGCCTGATCCTGTGCGAATCCAAACTTAATCATCCTCTGCCTTATTTTATGGGCTGGACTTTGAACACATCATAATGCAACATTAAGGTAGCTTGTTTAATAAGCTAACAACAGAGCTGGAGTTGACAGAGTTTTTTCTTGAAGGCAGTCAAAGGTAATATTGCTGCATTCTGATTGTAGCTGTGTTCACTAAAGACAGTGGAGTGAGACCCAGGTATTTAACCTCTGTGGGTGTGTTCTGGTTACTGGTTTCACTTGACCATTGTTGGTGAACAGTCGTTCACATGAGACACCAACAATGGTCAAGTGAAACCAGTATTTTCACAGGTACTTTGTTGAACACACCCACAGAGGCTAAATACATGGGTCTCACTCCACTGTCTTGTCAGACTAGTGTGGACTAGTTAGACCAGAGCCTGAGAACTGAAGAAGCCACTTGGATAAGAAGCGACACACCTTTCTAGACTTGGGAGGTTTTGGGAGGGACGGGATAGAACAAAACAGACCTGTACGTTCAACTTCATAGACTGTATATGCGGTCTATGACTGTTGCTGAATGATATTATGAACCATCTGGGAATTTTTAATTTTGTAATGAACTAAAAAACTGGAACCAACTGGAAAGTGGCATTATTAATTATAATAGTTTGTGTATGCATTACAGTTTCAAGGCAAATATTGAATGTTACAGCTCTACAGTCACCATTAGTCAACCTGTGGAAGTTCATTAAGTTCTCAAACAACTTATAGATGGTATTATGAGCCCTCCTAATAGTTGACCAAATTTAATCCACAATAAGAGTCTTAGACCGTCAGGTTTTTATTGGTCCGTTGGTCACAGGATACAAAAAAGGTGGCTTTAGTTTAAAATGACAGACATAGGAAGTGGTGACACTCAGTCACTTGTACACTGTACTGTGTAAACACAGCTGGTCACTGTGGTCATTAGATAGTTACTACTATGTCGGGAAGGAAATCCAACATGTGATATTGTTTCAAGAGGATAAAGGATAATAGTCAAAGAAAAATGTTAACACAATAATAGCAAAAAATAAATAAATTATAACTGCAATGCATTTCCATGTGCTACCTGGGTGGCAAAAACAAACATACAATGGCTGCAAGGAACCAGGAGAACTGTGACACCCAAGGAAATCAAAGTATCTTGACAAACTAAAGGACATCAGCATCAGCAATGTGCAGCCAATATTAAAAGCCTGAAGACATGTAGATGTCTGGCAGGATTTGTCAGCCTGATAAAATCAAAAGAAATTTAAAAGACATGTTTGTCTGTGGAGAGATTTTGCTTCATTCAGAAAACCATGTCTTTATCTTGTCCTTGGTTTAGCTTTCTCTATTGTCTAATAGAATGAAGCATTCTTTCTCAATCCGTTTGATCAGTCAACTTCAGTTTTGAGTCTAAAATATCCAACTGTATAGTATGAATCAAGTACATCCCCAGATGTCAAATGGCAGCTAAACATGACAGAAATTATTTTCTCACTCATCTTACAAAAGATGATTTATCCTTACTCTAACCATGTGCCACCATTAGCTGCTTGTACTGGTCATAGGTATTGCTGCAGTTATGCTAGTGAAAAGCTAAGTTAGCACTTGGCACTAATATATATATATATATATATATATATATATATATATATATATATATATATATATATATATATATATATATATATATATATATATATATAAAAAAAAAACAAATGTATTTCTGATGCTGATCCTGTGTGTAAACGTAGAGAGTTGTTATTCACTTATGGTGTATATATTAAGGAGGCTTTCTTCTGTAGCTCAGAGGTTTTTGTTTGAGGACTTGCCAAAGAAAGCGACAATAAAATTAAGAATAAATGACTTTCCCATACCAACCAGAACTGATGAATGATGCATTAAACAAATGGCAGACAAGGTTAGCATGCAACCGATTTGAAATTGCCATAGTATTTAGCATCACACTTGGTAAAAGTGTGGATGTGAATGACACCATGTTTGGCAGTCATGGCAAGATACTAAGAGACTAAACTAAGAGAAGAGCTCGGCTGCTTAAAGCCATTGCCTGAACTAACAAAAAGGTGAAGATGAGGCCTAAGTTTTAAAATGGAGCACTTTGAGTTGCAAGGGATTAAACTAGCAGGATTTTTTCAGTGACAACAGATGTGCCATGGTCACGAAACAAGAGGGGCGCAGTCACATTAATAGTGGAACAAGTTGGTCACCCCATCATGAAACTCCATGGCATACTACACCAAGAAACCCTTGTGCAACAATGTCAAATTCAGATCTTAATGAGGTAATGGCTACAGTGGTGAAGGCTGCTCACTTCATATTGAAGCAATCTGCTCTGACACACCAACAGTTCCAGACCCTACACAAGAAAATGGACAGGTCATACCAAGATCTCCTTCTCCACTCAGCGGTTAGGTGGCTAAGCTGTGGAAGCGTTTTGCGATTTGTCAGCTGCTTTGATGCCATAAATGCCTTCTTGACTGAAACAGGACTCAAGGAATTCCAGAACTCAAGGAATTCCAGAACTCAAGGATGAGAAGTGGGTTGTGAAACAGGTCTTTTTTTCCCAGATATTAACCTCAACAAGCTCATTACCCAACTGCAAGGTGCACAACAAACTGACATTCAACACATTGGGCAAGAAAGTTGGCAAGTGATGTTGCTACCTCCATTTTATGCTACTTTAACAGTGCCCAACACTGCAGTTCCTGCAAGTCAGAAGCCATAGAACCCTATGTTAAAATTCCAAACTTCACAGCAGAAAAACATGTTCACGGCCTGGTACAAAAAATGGTTTGGTCCCAAAGGAAAACTTCCCTATTCACAACAACTATGACAACTGTACAGGTGGTGAATTTTTTCCATAACTCACAGGTTTAAATTTTTTGAAGACTTAAAGTTATGCATTATTAGACAATTACAGCTTTGAGTGATCGGTGGCTAGCCACTAGCTGTCTACTAGTTTCAGCTCCCACCCAGCTCCACATTCTTGTCCAAACATGGTCACAAGAGAGACCCTTCTGGCTCCAGAAAACTAACTCAAGGTTTCAAAAAGAAAGTCCACCAGTGGGTTATGTCAAGGTGACAATGTTCATTATTTATACAGTGTATGATCTTAATCTGCTGGATATCTACTGGAGAAGCTTAACTGTCTTAGACACATTGCTTTGGCATTGCACATGAAGAGTGAAAACCAATCACCCTGAAGGTTGTGTACAACTTTAAGTGAGTCAGTACGACCCCCAGATAAAAGAGCTCAGCAAAGGAAAGCAGGGCCAGGGATCACGCTGACCGGTAGGCATCTATTTATTTGTAGCACACATAGCTTTGCATGATGGAGATCTTTGCCAAGGTCTCTTTTTTTCCCCCAATCTCAGACATGGATTATTTCATAAGGAGAGCAGCCTTCTTTCAAATTTTCATATATTGGTTTGTTACACTATTTAAAAACAGTATGGTTGGTTGGGTTATTGATTTCAAATCAGATGAGGACATTTTATAAGCATGACAGCATTCTTCTATAATGCTCACATTAATTACAATGTCCTGATTATGTGATAAAAATGTTTATCAAAATGTCATTGTGTATGTTGGCTATATGGATGAGTACATTAGCAATCCCTTGAAGATTTAAATTTTTATGTAATAAACACAATATTAACATTAATGTTGAAATGGCACTCACATACACTCACCGGCCACTTTATTAGGTACACCATGCTAGTAACGGGTTGGACCCCCTTTTGCCTTCAGAACTGCCTCAATTCTTCGTGGCATAGATTCAACAAGGTGCTGGAAGCATTCCTCAGAGAGTTTGGTCCATATTGACATGATGGCATCACACAGTTGGCGCAGATTTGTCGGCTGCACATCCATGATGCGAATCTCCCGTTCCACCACATCCCAAAGATGCTCTATTGGATTGAGATCTGGTGACTGTGGAGGCCATTTGAGTACAGTGAACTCATTGTCATGTTCAAGAAACCAGTCTGAGATGATTCCAGCTTTATGACATGGCGCATTATCCTGCTGAAAGTAGCCATCAGAAGTTGGGTACATTGTGGTCATAAAGGGATGGACATGGTCAGCAACAATACTCAGGTAGGCTGTGGCGTTGCAACGATGCTCAATTGGTAACAAGGGGCCCAAAGAGTGCCAAGAAAATATTCCCCACGTCCCCAAGTTCGACTGTACTGTGCGTTCAGAGATGCTCTTCTGCCTACCTTGGTTGTAACGGGTCTTTATTTGAGTCACTGTTGCCTTTCTATTAGCTCGAACCAGTCTGGCCATTCTCCTCTAACCTCTGGCATCAACAAGGCATTTCCATCCACAGAACTGCCACTCACTGGATATTTTTTCTTTTTCGGACCATTCTCTGTAAACCCTAGAGATGGTTGTGCGTGAAAATCCCAGTAGATCAGCAGTTTCTGAAATACTCAGACCAGCCCTTCTGGCACCAACAACCATGCCACGTTCAAAGTCACTCAAATCACCTTTCTTCCCCATACTGATGCTCGGTTTGAACTGCAGGAGATTGTCTTGACCATGTCTACATGCCTAAATGCACTGAGTTGCTGCCATGTGATTGGCGAAGAATATATCAAGGATTAAAGGCCTTATGTCTCAGCAAGATTTGGAAAAGCTTGTCCATGCTTTTATTTTCAGTAGACTAGACTACAGCAACAGGATCTTTACAGGCTTCTCTAAAAAGTCAATCAGACAGCTGCAGCTGATTCAAAATGCTGCCGCTCGAGTCCTGACTAGGACTAAAAAAGTAGACCATATCACTCCAGTTCTAAGGTCCTTGCACTGGCTTCCTGTCTGCCAAAGAATTCACTTTAAAATACTCTTACTGGTTTATAAAGCCCTGAATGGTCTAGGGCCTAGGTATATTGCAGATCTGCTGATCCCTTATGAACCATCCAGACCTCTTAGATCATCTGGATCAGGTCTGCTCTCTGTTCCTAGAGTCAGAACTAAACATGGAGAAGCAGCGTTCAGTTTCTATGCCCCACATATCTGGAACAAACTCCCAGAGACCTGCAGGTCTGCCACAACTCTCACTGCTTTTAAATCACAGTTGAAGACTTTTCTGTTCAATGCTGCCTACTGCTAATATCATTCTGAATTACTCTACACTGCACTGTAACTTGTTCTTTGTTTTAATTTCTTAATTCTTATTTTTATTTTTTTATTTTAATCAACTGTTTTAAATTGTATTGTTTATTTTTTATTTTAATCAACTGTCTTAAATTGTATCTTGATGCTTTTAATGTTTTATGTAAAGCACTTTGAATTACCTCGTTGTTGAAATGTGCTATACAAATAAACTTGCCTTGCCTTGCCTTGATTGGCTGATTAGAAATTAAGTGTTAACGAGCAGTTGGACAGGTGTACCTAATAAAGTGGCCGGTGAGTATGGGTGTGTGTGTGTGTGTGTGTGTGTGTGTATATATATATATATATATATATATATATATATATATATATATATATAAAAGAAAGTTCACTGATGATGTGATTATGACATAGCTCTACTGGATCCCTGACCAACGCTGGGATTGATTCTGTCTGGGCATAAATATGCACAACATAAAGGAGTGGCCACTACCACAGAAGAGAGCAAAAGATTAACTGGCCAATTACAAGGTGAGAAATACTAAAACCGGCATACTGGTATTCCCAAGCCACTGGTATGACCAATTATCTAGCATTGGTCAGCATTCTACAGGCCCTGGGCCACTGGATGAATTTTACTGTCAAGTCTGACAGAGACTGACATAATTTATAATTTTTTATAAATGAGTTATTCACTGCTTGGAGTGTGAGATGAGTCACCCTTTTTTATTGAATCTGTTTTACAAGCACTGGTAAATAAGATGAGCAGCCATTTCAAATGTAGATCGCTTGCCCAACAAGGTTGTACACATGCCCTCTTATCTTTAAAAAACAGTTTTCTTTAGTGAAAAAGAATACATTTTTACTCACAATAATATTTTTGTGGATCAGGATGCCCCACAATACAGAACTGACACAAATACCATTAGTCATTAATAAGTTTAAGTTTTAAGAAAAAGTTTAAGCTAAATGTCAATGGTCAAAAAGTTTTCCCCCAACAGAAGCCTGTACTACAAAGCAGGATTTTGGTAACTTGAGGTTTAACTCTTGGTTTTCAGTATTACAATTGCTGTTTACTTCTTGTCAGGGTGTATCATCATGGAAGCTTGAATGGGTGAATGGCTTACAGGTTATGGTCGAGATAAGAGATCAATGAGCAACCTGACCAAAAAAGTGACAAGTAAAAAAAGATCAATATATATTTTTATAGGTCAGTAGAATTATTAATTTGTTCCAGCTTTCTATTGCCATTCACTAACAAATATAAAGATATTTAATGACAACTTTCATAATGATGATTTTAGCTATGAAAGTCTATGTAGTTTAATCATTAGCCTTCAATTAATATTACCAAATTATTTCTGCTCCTTCTATTTCTAATTCTTATTCTGTTTATTCAGGTTATTGTTTACATTTCCTATCATTGAATATAACCTTTTGCCATTGCCTATGGTTTAGATGACGTTGTTGTTAACTAACAAATCTACTTCTCTTTCCTGATAGCATTCATAGCAGGATAGTCAAACCCAAAGTTGACAAAGTAAAGCCATATATCTGGGAAATATATCTTGGGTATATTGAACTTACTTTGTAGTACAGGCCTCAAGTTTTTATCCAAGAAGCAGTCACAAAAAACATGAGCATGTTGGAGGCCAGTGAAATAGAATTTCAATATCATAAATCTAATCCCAGCATTTAATGGTCCAGTGTGTACAATTTGGTGGCATCTAGCAGAACAGTCTTGGCAGAAGCGTAATAATATATTCATAAGTATGAACTTAATAGTATAGAATTTAATCAAAATAGGAATTGTTGTGTTTTTATTACCTTAAAATGAACCATATCTGCATGGGGAGCATCTTTCCCCTGTACTCTAGGTTTCTACACTAGGCCAGAACAGGTAAATCTATAGAAGGCCTTTCTGTGTGTTTCATGGTCCCCATACTTGATAATTGATTCAATCAGTTGGTTGTAATCTGGGACGTCACCATTATATGCCTCTAAAAACTACAAACTGTACCTTTAAAACTGTTGACCAGCACAAAATCTTGAAAATGTGGAAAAATTATTCACATATTTTCATGTTGCGGTGCATTTTATTTATCATAATCTTAATGAATTCAGTTTATTTGTTTTGTATTATGTGCTCTCTGCTTTGCTTTATTGTACACATTCTTGTAGGTAAAAGACACAATAGCATTGCTTTAATTTTAATCAGTCTATCCTAAACTGATAGTTCTTTAATTTTATTATTTACTCAATATTTGAGTTGCAATCAGGAGTCAACAGTCCAATTATTTTCAATAATAGCTAAACACCAACATATTAAGAATTTGACCCAAGAACATCTTTTAAATAAGTAATTACTGATATGAAATGTTTGCTATACATTATACATGGATGAACATCACATATTTAGTAGTCTTTATCTTTATATCTATAGTGATAAAATAAAGTAATTCTCTAAGTGACCGCTTGAAACAGTAAATTAAATAGGTTCCAACTGCAATACATAATTGTTTTTTGTAAATGTTCAGTAAATGTCCTAACAAGACAGGGGGGAAATTCATTCATAAGTTCCTTGATAAATAGGGCTCATTACCTACGGTCTAAATGCTATGCATCACAGACTAATCTCTTGATTCTGTGTGAACAAGCTGTTCATATCCATAAAGACTTCAGCCGTGCTGTCTATGTGGGTGGTATCCTTCTTTGTGAAACTGAATACAAACACATGCAGCACACTTTAAAAGAACACATATGGTAGAAAAAATATGCAAGGAATCATGTGTCATACGTATTAGGGCTCAGAACTGCTTACATTTTTCTATTGTACATCCCATGAAAACTCTGCGCGGGCCTGCTCACTTAATATGTACTCGGTAGTATTACCTGTGATTGACATAACCAGATCAATTTGCTGTGCTGCAGTGGTTGCTTTACAGCATATCGTTTATACAGTATCAAACAGACCAGACTGGCGTAGTAACAAATCCAGAGGACAGCTTAGCGATAACCAGGTTATTACAGATTCCATGGAGATATAACTGTATTTGTCCTTACTTTTCATATTTTCCTCTTCTCAAACACTGACTAATCAGTATGTGCCCCCCAACTAACTCAACTCCCTTACGCATTTGCTTCATTTGATGCAAAATTGTCATGAATAAAGGTCAGGTTATTATTTCATGTTTTTTTTTGTTAAAGTACCAATTATAAACCACAGACATATTATTCAGATCCCACTGCTTCCGGTTGACAAAGTAACCTCATTCAACCAAGACATGGATGTCGCGCTAGCTTTTTTTTTTTTTTGAGAAGACAGGGTACATTCTTTGGAACAAGTGCAAAAAGAACAGGCCATCACCCTGCTGCGTAGTTTTCTGGCATTCTGAAGCTCCTCACAGAGGTGATTGTGTGTCTGTGGAAGTAAGAGAGAGTGTGGGAGGGTGGAAGGTGGGAGTGTGTACAGCGTCCATGTATTGTTTGTAAATCACCCTACTGGCAAAAGGGACAGTCGGCTCTATAGCAGCCAGTCCACCCAGGGAGACAAAGCGAGGTCCGGTGGGAGGTGGGGGTAGAGCGAGAGGTAATTCTATATGTGCATGTATGTATGTAAGGGGACAGTGTGTTAGAGCGATGGAGGCACTGTCTGTTAGAGACACTCAGAAAGGACGGCAGGGGAGAATGAGCAGAGGAGAAAGAAAGACGAAAGAGGGAGGGAATCTTGAGAATCAAGGATCGGGGGGGTTGGGGGGATGGAAAAAAAGATGCCTTTTTTATGGTGGTATTGGTTTGACGGCTGTTTGGCAGAGGTACTCAAGGCAGTGCCTGCTTGGATTTTAGCCTGTCACTTAGGACAGGGACACTAATCAGGATTGGTCCCGGTCCCTACCCCAGGAAAGGGGGGAGCACTGTCAGGCCATTATCAAAAAAAAAAAAGAAAAAAAAAAAGAAAAAGAGGGCGCAAGAGAGGGAGAAGAATTGCTGTGGCACAGCAGGAAATGCTAACCGCTAACCTCATTTACATGCAGGTCCAGGGAGAATGGGGGGGAGAGCTTATTCCGTTTCCAATCTCCATGTTAAATGCTGGCCAGGGCAGCTGATGGGAATGAGAGGCATTGTTCGCCCTTTGCTGCTCTTTCCTCTCCGTTACACCAATACCTGCAGCACTTTCATCAAAGTGTAAGAAGAGACATTAATTTCTATCTAAAAATTTCTATGAACCTGACACGAGATGCATCTGGCTGTTTACTTTGTGCATACTGTTTGTGTACCGCAACCAACCCTTGTAGGTCTATCTTTCCTGTCATAACCAGGTTGTGACCTGAGGCTGCCGCATTCAAAGCCATCTTTCACCCACTGAGTCTTTTCTGTAGCATAATGATTGCTATGACAACCATCACTTAAAGCAACGGGTAGGTGGAGGAGAGATGTCAGCTTCTCCTCTACTCTTCTGATGATCTCATTTTTGGCTGGCAGGTACGACAAGGTTAAACCACTGAAACTGGTGGCTGCCTGCTACATGCTAATGACAGAACTGAGTTTCCAAACAATTACACTGCTTGGTCCAAATCGACATGGGGCTAAGCTCTAAGAACTACATCATGGAGGGGACACACACACACGGAAAAAAAAAAAAAAATATATATATATATATATATATATATATATATCACGGGCATCAGGGAGAATGACATGTAGAGGGAGGGATGGCTCTCTTTGGCCAGCTATGAGCACAAAGTCTGGTTGTGCATGCCAAATGAGGTTTTTAAACGTTTTTTGTTTTGTTTTTTCTGGGAGGATTTGTGCTAATCTAGAAAACCTTCTGGAGGAAGTGCAAATACATCTGCCGCTGACCACTCCCCTGTAGAGTACGAGGGATTAATGACATGGCAATCTGAACCAACATGGCCCCCATTCAAAACACTCATGGAGAGTGGGAACATACGGGCAGTCATGAGCTGCGCCATCTGATTCAGACAAATAGCTCACTACCTTCCTTCCTTCATTCATTCAGTGATACAGCTATTTATCCAGCTTCATTTGTTTCTACTTATGGTTCTTACAGGTACCATAAGCTAAAAGGGCTTCTCACTTAGAATGAAATATCCTGTGATTAGATAATCTCATTTGCATCACAAGGGCAAAACCTAACCCTACCCTGAGTAAACAATCACAGGATGCAACCTGCCTAACGTCATTCTTTTAATGTGCTGGGAGATGCTCGGACTACAATGTGCAAATGGGGAAGCCTTCTCTACAACACCGAATGAATCAAGACACTCACCTGCATTTCCAGCCTCATAAATAACCTCACACCGTACCGACAGTGGCTTTCTCAAAGATGACATCACAGAGATGATTTTAACTTTTCTGGATTTTTTGTCCCGCAGCCAAACACTTACAGACTCCTTTTAGAGGTGATATATTGTTTCCCTAGAGAGCTGTCACAGCCTTATGGTCCTACTATCCTGTGTCTGTAAGAGCCCCGACCTTCTCTGTACTTTTAATCCCCCTATTAAATCGATGCTATGTCCAAAAAAGCTGCAGACACGCAGCTGTTAGCCCAGCTAGTTAAAGACATTAGCCTGTGCCTTGCTCTTGACTGCTTAAATGTGCAATGTGGAAACACTTCCACACCAAGAGGAGAGAGGGGTTAGCCTGACTAGTGTACTAAAGGCTAACTAGAGCCAGGCTGTGCTTGTAAGAGAGAATGTCTGTGTGCATGTGTGTGCAAGAGGCCTCCTGCCCTCTTCTACCCACACAGGAAGTGAGGTCATCTCATAGCACCGCGCCGTGCAGAGTGCATTCAGCGAGGGCGACAAAGATCAACGTGTTGGCCAGAAGCCATTTTAAGCCCCCTGGCAAAATATACATGATGGCTTACACTGAATTACCACATCTTTTTCAACCCGATGCTTTCATAAGGCAAAAACTTTCCATTCCTATTCCCTTCTTAAACATGCTCCACATCCAAACATAAAGAAGGAATCCGTGTATGTCTGTCACATATCTTAAGAACTGTTAAGATCTGATCCAATTCACAATTAGTGGGTGTGTTGCTGGGGACACAAGTGCAGTATTGAATTTCGTGCACTTTGGACACAACACTTGTAATATTACCAAACTTTGAATCAGCAAGTAATCAGCTTTTTTTCTCTCTTTTTTAAAAACACAATAGCAGGGTGATGTACAGGCCTGAGTTCTGCTGCTTCCAACATTGTAACAGTTGCGTTACAAACAATGTCATTTCACAGCCAAACAGTGCACTAAAATATGTTTCTGCAAACATCTGAGGTGAGAAATATGCAACGCAGTAACAGAAAAGGTGATTTATATTTGTTCGGCACTGCGTGGTTTGATAGCTTCGCGCTGATCTACCAATAGTCTGTATGTGAAGCGGACGGGGAGTGCAGTTCATCCGATCGACTTCAGCTTAAAGTCTTAGCTTTCTACAAGGCATTTAGGAAACATCTGTAAATTGTAGTGTGTTCCAAAAGTCTGCATGAGAGGTGTTTAGAAGATGGGCGCCGTGATCTCTCTGGGTATTATGAAATACCCGCTCCGAACAGCCACGTTTGGAAGGGGGCACTGTGATAGTGTTCGAAATTTCTCCACAGCCCCGAGGCGATAGTCTTTCTTTTAAGACGATTGAGGAAGTTCTTTATTTCTCTACAATGTAATTTTAGTGTCTTCCTAGGAGTGAAACGTGAGACTGAGTCCAACAATAAATCACATCCCTGTTTAGAGCGGGCGTCTGGCACGACTGGCCGGCTAAAGCTCCCTAGACCATCACCTCCTCCACCACAGCCGCCTCCTCCTCCTCCTCCTCTTCTCTCATGCTCTCCATCCCTCATGCCTGTTAAAGGCTTGTCCTGCAGGGCCTGGATGCACTTGTGTGGTACAACAACAGAGAAACCGCCCAAAGCTCTTAACAGCTCTTCCTCTCCACTTCCTCCCTCCCTCTCCATTGCTACCACCACCAGCTCCGCTCTCTCTCTCCACTCTGCTCTCTTTCCCAGCTGCACCGGCGAGCTGTTCCGTATGAACTGCTGCCAGCTGAAAGCCTGCTACTCCTGTGAGATTGCTATTACTCAGTGCAAGCAGGGCTCTGCGTAGCCAAAGGGCTGCTCTCCGAGCTGTAGATCTCCATGTTGTGACTTGTCAACACGGGAAAAATCGTTACCAAGGCTGAGGCACTTCCATTCCACACAGAGGGGGTTCTGATTGAGACCAGGCAGACAGGCAGGTACTGTACTGGAGGTTTTAGGACGACTACTGTGCAGCAAAGGATTCTCTGCTGAGGCGGCACTATAAAACGATTAGATAACAGGCATCTGAGGAAAACATATTTCAAAAGTGAATTACTACCTATATGCATTTATTGACACTGCATAAAGTGCTTAAAGAAATCAGATGCTGAATAAATTGATTCTGTACTCCTAGATGGTTTCACGTATGATTCAACATTTTAAAAGTTTTGACAAAAAAAAATAGTAAAGCCACAAACCGGAAAGAGAGAACTTTACTGATTTAATGCGACTTAGTTTTTGTACCAAAGAGCTTTACTTATCCCTTATATTGATGAGGCAGGGACATTAGACTTCAACTAACCTCTTTACAAATACTTTATCACTTTATCAGCTCTTTCGCTGAGAAGGCATTTGTGTTACTAAATTATTAAGCAGTCAGGGTTTTATCAAGTAACCCTAAACATTTCTTAATGAAGAAAATATGAGATAAGAGCAATTGCTGTGTCAATATTAGTCATTATGATATATAAAATTGAGAGAAAATTATAATATTATAGGTGTTATACTACCCCAACGGACTGTATTTACATACGATTACTCCATTTCCCTCGAATAAATGAATGGGTCAATACAAAACTTTTTGCATGTGCTGAAATGTTTTGCATGTGCTCTTCAGTTCTCAGGATGTGAGGGATGAAGATACATCCCATAAACAACAAAAAACACCAACTGCAACAGTCACAGCTGCACATCTTCATCCTCATCGTCCTGTGCCTTAATCTCACTTTGCTGATGTGGGCCAACGACTTGTGGAAATAATGAATCACTATTTCTCTCAAGAGGGGCCATTAATACAAAGTTAATACTCCACATTAATACAAAGTGGAGGTGAATATTATGACTTATAAAGTTTGTCAGTAGAGGGAATTTCCTAAAATACCACTATATTACCTAAGGTGGTGGCCTCTATATCTGGCCTTGTGACTCGAGATCTTGTTACGATTGTCTGGATAGGAAGAGTCAAATCCTTCAACTACAGGCAATGTTGTGCTGAACAACATCGTTAAGCTAAATCTAGTTAGTCAAGGAAATGCAGCACCAAAAATTAAGTTGACCAATGGTTTACCTCCACATTCAAAAATAACGTGAATAGTGACACTATTATGTATTGTGTGAAATAAAAAAAACATTACATCAAAAGAACAACTAAACAGCAATGAGTTATTTTGAGGGAAGTTATTTTGAGGAAACCCTCACTTCAGGTTATTCTTAGAGAACAGTCTCATTAAGAGCTTTGATTCTTGAGAAACATTTATTTTTAAGTTGAATGAACCCTGAAACCTTTTTACTGAAATGATGATAATCCACCCCGTTGCCTATATGTCTTCTGAGCTCTCTAGAGTGGTAAATGAGGTTAACAATTATGTAGATAGTTTGGCTAGGCCCATTAAACGTTACTAGCTGCTAAATTTACATCAGCCTCAGTGTTTTCAGTTACTATCACGTAAAACACAAAAGAACTTGTTCAGCCAGTGAATATAAATGTTGGCTGAAAGCGGGTTTCTATCCTCTCTGTGACAGTGGATGGTGAGTGAGGCGTCCACCACCTTTCCTCTGCCCTTTAATTCATTTCTAAGTTAAAGCCTGTGTATCATTATTCGCTTGAGCTCCACTCGGCCGACACCAGCACAGCACCCAAGCCCCATCAACTTGGGGGGGGGGACGTGGCAGTGGTGGTGAGGTTGGGGGGGGGGGATTCTTGGCAGAATCTACCCACAAATTTTATGCCAAGAGCGAAATGGAAACCTCCTCTCATTTTCCTTTCTCCTTAATCCAATGTTTTCAAGCCCCGGCCCCACCAAGGTCATTATAATCATAGCAAGTGGAATGGAGCCAGTGACCCGCCATTACGGTAAGGTAGAGAGCCACCCAGTCAGTGAGATATTGGCTGACGAAGGGGGAGCAGGATTCTGTGTGGAAGTGTTCGACGTCTCTCCATTTCAAATGTAGATAACCGGCGGAAGAGGAGACAGAATACTTTAAACACTCTGATGTTTAATACACTTAAGGTTGTGCCTTTTATAATATGGACTCTCACTCAGTCCACTTTTTTTTTTTAAGCATACTCACCCACTTAGATTAAAAGACTTGCAGGAAAGGAAAGATGATGGGTTGTGAAATGTTAAGGTCACTTGTTTGATCTAATGACAACACAGCATATTATGTACATACAGTATTCCAGCAGAAACACTACTGTTTAGTAAATGATGACTTTTGTAAAACCAGAAAATCAATGACACAAAATAATAGATCTTATGAGCAAACTAATCCTAATTTTTAACTGTAATAAGTAATACCGAAACTAAATTACATAAACAATAACACACTGCAAGGTCATAAAGAATGGCAGTTTTCAATGTGGCACCAAAGGTCATGTTTACTTGTCAGAGTGAAGGCACCATACTGTACCGTGACCTCCATAGCCGGCTTATGTACCCATTCTCACACACACACACACACACACACACACACACACACACACACACACACACACACACACACACACACACACACACACACACACACACACACACACACACACACACACACACACACACACACACACACACACACACACACACACACACACACACGGGTTGTGTGTTCCCTTTTGCATGTGCATGCCGTGCACACACACTTAAAGAATAGTCTTCTCTCACAAGCTGTGCCACAGACAATAGAACAGCGCACACTGGGCTACACAACCCATATATCTGGGTCTGTGCTAAGATAAAGCACCTCCAGCATTAAAGCCAGTGTATTAGCTTGCCCTTTTTCACCACAGATGAAGAGATTTGAAGCTCGATATTGTGCTTGTTGGCTGGCACACCACCAGGGTGTTGTTGGCTGAATAATGAAAACACACAGACTGACAGCGAATGGCATGAGGTGACACTTCCATTCTAGAGTGGGAAGATCCAAAACAAAGCACACAAAGCTTCTGACAATTTCATACATTTTGGTGACAGTTTGTTGACTAAGGAGGGAAACAACTCCTAAATCAGAAAGGCTTTCATTTAAACCCAGGAACACAGGCACAGCAGTGCTTCAGTACAGTCAGTGCCTACACAGGACTTCATGATTTCAGATACGTGGGTGAGGAGTATTTTTGCTACAGGCCAATTATGAAGCGGCTTAATTGAAAGGTTGACACAGGCTTACTGTGCCCAAAAGATGAGAAAAACATTATTGGACTTCATGTTTGTCTGATCCAGACTGTATAATGATTCTCTGCCAAACACATTTTTCACCCGAAATCGAGCAGCTTTTGAAACCCAAGTTGTCCAAAATCAGGAGGCTTTTGCAAACATAAATACAATACATTTTCATTGTCAGGTCTCGCATATATTCAGTCACCACTTTCAGACAATTAAAAAAAAAATCATTCAAAAAGTGTGTTTATTTTTTTTTTAATTAAAAGAAAAACCCTAGTAGGGGAAATTCAACTTCAGAGCACATTTCTCTGTTGAAATGGACAATCAATAGCTATTAACCCTGATGGGTAACTAGATTCTAAAACATCTTTTTTAATGCCTGCTATATAAAAACATGCAATTTATTTAATCTTTTATTACATTTTGGAGACCACTGACATATCACAAAAATATTCAAAAGCCATGTGTCCCTATTAGAAGGGACACACTTGATGAAATCCAACACAATGCATCACTTAATTACACCAAGAATATACTTTTTTTTTTTTGCAGGAGGAAAAATTCACAGCTTATCATAACATGAGTGCTGCCAAACACTCAATGCATGCAAGACACATATTTTGCTAAATGATGAATTTTAGGGCATGTGCCCTAAAAGAAGCCTGTATCGTGACCCTGCTCTGTGCAGTCTGTGTGGCTAATACACACTTCATGTGCAGCATATAAGTGAGAGCTGTCCAAATATCTCCCAGTCTCTCTCTCACTCTCTCTCACTCTCTCACACTCTCTCACACTCTCTCACACACACACACACACAGAGAGAGAGAGAGAGAGATCAGCCACTGCTGCACCCACTGTCACCCAGTCTCCACCTCTATGCCTCCCAGCTAACCGTTGCAATTTCCCAAGTTCAACCCTAGGTCAAACACCTGAGCAGTAGCTCAGTGAATACTAAACAGTAAAAAATAAATAAATAAATTATAATAAATACTGTGCGAAGCTACTGCACAAAGAGTGACCGTACATTTGTGTCAGACATGTTAAACTGTGACAGTGCACTCTTTCCTCCTCTTTGACTTCACAAAGAAAATGAGATGTTCTTAAACTGAGCAAAAAAAGCATCGACTTGAAGTGTCTTTTCATCACGGGCTTGTTATGGTGAACAGCTGGCATGCTCTGACATTTAAGAAATGAAGTACGAAGGTAGTGTCATGAGATAAATCAAGCCGCCAGTTGACTTTATAGATGAATCACTCAATTATTCATAGCATTTGCATACCAATATGACTAATTGAGCTGTTTGCATGTATTGAGCTGAAATACCCAAGAGAGGAGGGGAGAGAAGAAAAAAAATTGTCACTCTCGGACAATTCCTTTAATAATCGTTGTCATTGCCCACCACTACCATCTAAAGCAATCCTCTAGTGGTCAGAGCGTGTTACTGCAGCTTTTTTCCATTATCTGGACCGATAAAGGCACAATATCCGAGATACAGTGGGTCAAATGTGCAAAAGTAAAGCAACCTCCAAACCAAAATCAACCAGGGGTCGGGGATTATAATGGGAGGCTGCTGCGGCGCGGCGTTGTTGTAAAGCGACGTAGCGGAGCGTTAGTGTCGTTTCCTCCCGTTCTAACCGCGTTATTGATCGTAGTCTGTCTGCAATGAATGGCTGCAAAGGGAAGGGGGAAAAACCCTGAACTTCAGGTGACCGACCACGGCTCTGACATAGCCTGCATGCAGACTGGGAGGGGTAGAGAAAAATGCATTGGCTTAAAATGAGGGAGAAAAAAAACTCCATACTTTTTTTCCTCTTTTTTTTATAAAGTCGACGACAAACAAGCGAAAAACAGCGGAAAAAACTACGAGGCGAAAGTTACACGTTTACGCCGAGGAAATGAAGTTGGCCGCTGCTAGATAGCACTGCTGCTAACTAGGAACACCAGGGTACGGGGGAGCCAGACTCTGGCTTGTCTGATCCGACTGACCCTTCATTTTATTGCGGCCAGACTCCCAGATCCTCCCCTTTCTACCCGAAAAGCGACCGAGCAGAGGCGGACACATTACCCCCGAAAAACACTCGTTATTCCTCCTCTCTCTCACACACGACACATACGCCAACTGACCGCAACCTTTTTAGCGGAACCGGACCTTTTATCGATTGTACTCTTAATAAAAAGCCACGTATCATTTATCCACTCTCTGCCTGGCTAACGTTACCCATCGCCAACAACATGGCTGCCTCGCTCGGACCTAAAAAAAAAAAGGGAGAAATAACCTACGCCGAGTCTTTTGTCTGTTTCACCTCTTTAACCCTAAACTACTGCGCCAAACACACGGAGAGCCCGTTAAAAAAATTGCACAAATCGAGCGACTTACGTGAAGGCAGGCGCTTGGGTTGCTCCTGCTTCCTCCTTGGCATTTTCCCCCGTTTTTAATCACATTCTCGTCCTTGTTTAGGGATAAGAAGAAAAAAGGTTTTTCCCATTGAGACTGGAGGCGCCAGTGATGGCAGGGACTTGGTCGTGCACCTGGCTTTGCTCGGTTTAAAGTGTATTGTTGGGGGGGAATGGGAACACAGGCGGCGGAGGAGGTGCCGCTGTTGTTGTTGCCGTGTCTTGACTATGGCTGCTCTCGGTGCAAGTGTGTCTCCGAGCCCCTAACTAACACTAATGCAGGGATCAAAGGGCAGCAACAGCAGAGCAGGCACACGCGCGCACACTCACACACTCACTCACACACTCACTCACACACACACACACACACACACACAAGCGCTCACACTCACACGTTCACACGCTCACACACGCTCGCTCTCTCGCACGCGCGCGGACACACACGCACTCAAACACGCTCTTCGCGCGCGAGCGCACACACACATACATTCGAGGAGCTCGCCCCCGAGAGCGGCGTATACGGACAAGGTGCCCCCAAGCTTTCAGGGTATCTCGTGTAAAGGAAATGTGTTTGAAAAAAAAAGCGAAGAGGCATCATTTCAGCGGAGACACCATGTTG
Source organism: Lepturacanthus savala (assembly GCA_030544235.1). Taxonomy (NCBI): domain Eukaryota; kingdom Metazoa; phylum Chordata; class Actinopteri; order Scombriformes; family Trichiuridae; genus Lepturacanthus; species Lepturacanthus savala. Next base: position 30,118,710 of record CM060466.1, read on the forward strand.
ATGGAGTCAAATTACATTCAAGGAATCAGTTGAATTCTTCTAAAATTATAATAATAACATTAAAGGGAACGAAATTAAAGCAAATGCATGAATGTGCATTTTAATTTAGAACGCTGTGAAATACACAAAACACGTTTGTTTTTTTAAACTGAATAAAGCGTTCATTTGCTGACAATTCGAATTTATGGGAAGATGAACCGTCTCATTTTCGAGGGGGTCCTTGTCATAAAATATCCAGAAGTATAGTACATAAGTACACACAATACAATAAAAAAAATAAATAAGAAATAATAAATAAGAAATAACAAAAAAATAATACAAGACACTCACACACACATTCCAATCTTAGCTACTACCAATCAGTATACATATTAATGAACATTATGAAAGATAGTATATAAAAGGATACATTCATTGAATGTAAATGTAAGCAAATTAAGCTGTATACATGTAGTTACATGTAATATTCAAAAACAGAGGAAAACAGTCAGGCAACATATTTCCATATGATAAAAAGAAAAGAAAGAATCTATAAGGGAAGGGATAATTAGAAACAAGCAGGTGTTTGAAGACGGGTAAGTAACGATGCCTTAAAGAAGTGAAAAGAAATAATAGACCTAAGTGAACAGGGAAGGTTGTTCCAATCAGATGGAGCTTTGAATTTTAATTCACTACTAATACCACATCATTATGATAATTAGAAATTTGCATCCATACAGCAGCATGATAACATTTTGATACTGACAATTAATATTGTTTGGCTCTTATTGACTGGAGCACTGAAATAATTTATAGAGTAAAACTATGCTGCTATACTGTCAGAAAACATGATAATAAAGGAGTGGTACTTTGGAACGTTCAGTACAGTATTTTCCCTAGTTTTATGGAGGACTTGGGTGCATGTATTTAGCAGGGGCGATTGGGGGTCCTCCTCCAAGAAATTTGTATATTTTTTTTTCTATAAAACAAATGCAAATTCACATAATTTCTGACAATTATTATTATCTAATCTGTGTACAAAAATGTAAAAAAAAAAAAAAAAACAGAGTATTTATAAATAAACAAAACTCAAAAGGATTAAACACATAACTTGCTAAAAAAAAAAGCCCACTGGGAACCAACTACAACTATTAAATCTGTAGATCAGTGAGAAGTCATTTAGTTAGTTTTGATGCTCTCTACATTAAACTTGCATTAGGTGCCACACCTAACCATGTAGTAAATTATTATTACCTAAGTGCATCCAGGTTTTTTACTAGGCTACAGGTTTATCATATTTATTTAAACTATATCAAAATTGCATTTGCCATTAACTAAAATCTGCAACTTGTTGCTGTAGATTAATTAGCTCTTAAATAACAATCTTCAAGATTATCATCACATAATTATCACTATCTAGTCAAATTCTAGTTATTAACATGAATGTCTTAAGATTAATTTCTTATCCAGTATGCTTCCTCACTTCCTCGGTACTGGGACAGGAGCCTTGTATCAAGTTTCTCTAGAGAAGGAAACCACAAAGACTTAAAAACACATTACTCCAACAGGACAAACATCTGGAGGGATTTGGCTTACCCAGTTTGAAGTATTAGTATCTATTATTAATATTTTAACCTCTTAAGAATTGGTTTTCACAAGAAGCAAACATGCCCTGGCTTCAGATTGAATGCAGCATTATAAATTGGAGGATTTTGTTTTTGTGGCCTCAAAATTGCCCGCTCTATATAAGTCTGGCAGCAAGTGGGGGAGTTAGGTGACAGCACCCTCAGACACCAATGATTCAAAATAAATTTTATAATTTCAGTGGTAACCAATTTCCTCACGTTATAGATGAAGTAGGCTGATTATCTTAAAGTGCATATAATCTATCTAGAACATATCTTTAATTTAAAATTGACAATTGAGAGCTGCCTTCCAAAATTATGAAGGTCCATGTAATGATTATCTTTCTATGCACCCACTTATTAAGATCTTATGTAGGATATAGACCTCAAATGTCCCAGCATTTTGCTGAATCTGTATTTAGAAAAAAAAAAAATTGTTGACCAAAGTCTGGAATGATGATTTAAAGGATTGAGAGCAAGGTATTGATTGCAAGAGGTTTGGGGGAATATCAAAATCTCGTCACAAAATTTTAACCATGAAAACTTCATGACCCCTTCGCTTCACTCCCATGAAAATCTGTCACCTTTCATTTTGTTCTACACCCATTTGATCTTTGTGTAATAATGTAGAAAAAGGAACTTACCTACACACAATGTGGCACTGTCCAGATGTAGAGTTTCCTTGGTCTCAAGTGGCGTCTCTGATGTGAGGTATAATTGCTCCACACTTACCCTGCATCTCGGCTATTTTTCATTTAAATGATGACTCACATTATCTCTTAAGTTTTCTAAACTACAGCTCATGGGTCTGACAGCTACAAAGAAAACACAACTATAGAGGTGGAAACCCTTCGCACATGCTGTCTTTTACTTATTGGATGTTGATATAATGTATTTAGACCTTTCTATTGTTCTATTATCATATGGAGCAAAAGTAACTAATTGTTACCTAAGTTTTATCTAGGGTGTAATGTATTTTCCACCTTTTACTTTGCTTAAATTTAAGTTTATCTAAAACACGTTACTTGTTTGGACTAATAGTGTACATATGGATAGAATAAGTAACTTACAACCAAGGTAGTTTATGAGAACAAAGACACACAGACCTCAAGGAATGTTTGGCCAGATGAGTTGATCAACAATCCAGGTTGGGGCTAGAGTGTATTGTCTATTCCTGTCTTGTAAGATGAGATGCCACGTGGATGGAGATCTTGTGATGTAGATGTTGAGTGGAACCTGGATATGTGTTGGGTAAAAATGGACAAAGGGGTCAAAAGGCCTGAAGCCCACTTCAGAGGTCGAGCGTCATATGCTGCACTTCTTTTTTAGATAGTCTCAAGCAAACTGACCAGTGAAAATAGGATCTAAAGGTGAGTTACCTTGACCAAAAAGATAAGTTTGACTCTGTAATTATGGGAAGTGTGGGATTAAAAAGTGTTTTTTTTTGTAATAAACACTTCTTATATGCAAAGAATATGTGTCAGGTGATGACTTCTTTCATCAGAACATCAAGAAACAACAAAGGCAAAGTTGTCAGGCTGTCCAATAAAGTTGTGTTTTACCATGTTAATTTACTTTTTTCTTGATGCATGCATGTATAAGTGTGCTTGTGATTATATATGTGTTAGTAATTGATTACATTTTTCTTGAAGTTGATTTTTTGTCTTTATTTTTTTGTATCTTTTATTATGATTATTGATATTTTCATGTTTCTACACTGTGTGTCTGTATACACACCATCCAAACCAAGACTAGCAAGGAAGGGAGGTTTCTTCCTTTTTTTGTTGTCTTCAGGAGCTAAACTAGTTAGTAGGAGTTACATGGACACAAGGAGGCAGATGTGTGTATATGATTTGTTGTTGATACTTGGCGAAGAAACAAAATAAAAATAAGAAATCATCATTGACTGTAATTTGGTTTATTTTTGTCATCATCTCCTCCTTATACCTCCTTTCCTTCACACACAGGCTTCATACATGTCAGGCTGCTAATTTAAAAACTGCCTGCTGAGTTGTACCTAGAATTTGTCTATTAAAAGATCAGTAACAAGGCGCATTGTGTGGGAATCGGTATTCAAATCAGACGGGGCCAATAACAGGTGTCAGTGTCAGAAAAAAAAAAGTCCAACAATTATCCATCCCAATGTAGTCATCTCCTCATCAAAGTTGAAAGTCCAAAACTGGCCAGAGCTGAATCCTCCTCCCTCTCAGCTGGGTGTTGGGGCTTTTTCACAGCGCAGGCTGTCCCCCACTCCCTGCTGTTGGACTCCTCCAGGCTGCGTTCTGTTGGCCTGCCGCGTTCTTTCACACCTCAGCCGTGTGTGAGGGGAGCTGTGTCTTCATCCCTCCATCCTTCCATCCTCCAGTCCTCTTCCTGCCATGCCTTCCACCCACCCCCAGTGGAGGCGCAGGAGGCTCGTTACCGTGGCAATTAGTGAAAAGCCCAAATTAGCCCTCTTGGCTGTCCACAGGTGACAAAGACACTTTGCATTTCTGCTAATTAGGAAACAGAACAACATAATTAAATGGGGCCTATCAGGAGAAGAGTGGACAAACACGCTCCACAAATAGAAAAGAGTTATATATTATTGCATCTTGTACATGAAGTGATTAAGGCATCCTATTAGGTTTTTCAATTGTGAAGAGGATAATGGGTTGTGATACTGAGTGTTACAGTGGTTTACATTGCAATTTTAATAGGCTTGCGTGAGTGTGTGTTTGTGTGTAGACAGCTGTGTCAGGTAGATGCTCCGACCACAGAGTGATATGCGGCTGCAAGAAAAAGTTAAAACTCTTTGTGGTTTCTTGCATATTGTATTTTTGTCAACAATACAAAATATGCATATGGCGAGACCTTTACATGATTTTTTTTCCCACTATCGCAGGGAAAAAGCTCTCAATTTCATCACTCAGTTATTTACTTACAGTACGTATACCTCAGGATATGCTGTACTGCTGTTTGTGTGATATTCAACTCTGACATAACGATATTAGATTTTGCCCTATATATTTATAAATACATGATAGTGATGTTATGCTGATTACAGACAAACTGAGGATGAGTGTAACAGAAAGAAAATGGAACTTACATATCATACAAGTAAATTAGTGTGATAGTGAAGTGTAGTACAATGTAATTGTTATTATTATTATTACAATTATTTGTATCATTTCACTGAGTTACTCTAATGTATCAGCTCTGACATCTTGATGAAATCATGGATAAATGTCTTTGTTTTGTGGGTTTCTACATTTGTGAGAGTGATATAGTATATGATTATACAAATATTGGATGAACAGACCTTGAGCAGATGAAATTGTTCTTTGAGATTTCTCATGCTGCATGGCTTAATCAGTGCTCAGTGCTATTGTGTGTGTCCATCTTTAGCTTATTACATCCCATTACTGGTAATTAATGATAGAAAACTCTTTGTGATATTAAACCCAATTTACCATGGCAACCATCTCGTCATAAATCAACATGGTAATTAAAGCTTTCAGTGCCATAAACATGCTTTGTAATAGCAAATAAGTTATACTAGATTAGTTGAGTTTGTCTTGGTGGTGTTTTACCTCCCAGTTGAGTTCGGTCACTATGGGGAGGTCACAGTCTGTTCTCTGACCCCAACAATGCCAGGCAGCTGAGGTAATGCTGGCAACAGTACAGTCTGCTAGATAGTAGCCATAGCAACACTGACACTGACATGACCTCACTCAGGGTTGAACCTAAAGGTCATTTTCTCATTCCTCCGGGGATGTGTGCTCCAGCTATATCACCAGTGACAGCTCTCAAATTTCCCTGCTGTAACACATGCATGTTAATGGATGAAAAAAGGCTTTCAATGAATGGCCCTTAAATAACACCACAATAAGCTCTGTGCAGTTGTGAAAACTTCCCTAATGCAGAATATATGCAAGGTCAATTAGAATTGCTTTGGTTCACTTCCCAATAACTGGCACAGGTCCCCCGCTTTGATAACAGCTCATATTGTCAGTCTGCATTATTACTACTTATTAAAACTGTTCCCTATAGTGGCACAACAGCTAGTGGGGGCTAAATGAGTTTCAGGTGCTTTGGCGGAGGATGGAGCAGACTGGAGAGAAATGAGCTAACTTGCTTATGTGCCTCGAGGCAAACCGAACATCCTTCAGTTTCTTCTCCTTTTCTCTGTCTCGTTTTCTCTGTCTCTCTCCTCCCAGGGCCTGTCCTGTGCGGGCTAGGCTGGTTGGACCAACATTAAGCTCGGCCAGTCAGATGTTGCCCTCGGGTAAACAGAAACATCTGTCCCCTGCCCAGCCGTGACCGTCGCTGAGTGATAAATCCTGGGGTGGCTTGTGCCAGCGCTGTCCGGCGTGCCACCTGTCCCCCTCCTACACAATATCCCCAACCCAACCCCTACGCACACACACACACACATACACACTTCACCCTATTTGCACTCATCCGCCTTCATCCTGACAGTGTGACAGAAGCAGGTGGTTCACTCCCATTTTGCCCTCTGGCCTTCTATGCTCTCGTCCTCGGTTGGCACATTTATGCAGGGAGCGAGAAGGGTTGTCGCCTCTAGCAAATACCAGTGGAGAGATCCCTGTAGCAGGTTATTCAGCAGTGGTCCTGAGTGCACAAAAGCCTATCAGTCACTTCCTTTAATCAAGCATGAACTCCGCATAACAAGTCTAATAAGTTTCACAAAGGTCCACAAAATGAAAGCTGAAAAAAAGATGTGTCTTAGGCTTCATAGATTAAGAAACAAACTTTTTTAAGGATTCCTGTGACCCCTCTTGTAAATCCAACTGCTCGCAGCAACCATGCTGCATTTAGTCATAGTTTCTTTCTGTCATGTCTTACTCGCCTGCTACCGCTTCCTCTCTCTGCTCTACTTCTTTTACCAGTGTGACAGAGGCAGGTGGCCAACTTCCTGCCCTTTGACCTTCAACAGTTTCCCCACAGTAAGGAGACTGTACAAACACACATGCACACATTTGCGCATACACAGAGGAGGAGCCTAGGTTGCCCTGGGCGAACTGGGGCAGAGGTCTTGCAAAAGGCCCTGGAGGGAAGTGAAGGTCTTTCGACTCAGGGACAAGAGTTATTTTAGCTTGCGGTGCCAAACCTGACAGGCTGAATAATCATCTCTGCGGTGCCACCAGCTTAGTGAATATGCCCATCAGAAAGGAAAAAGATATAAAACTCAGCCCTGTCTAACAGAAGCTGAAAAGAACCAGTGAGCCGATCAATGACACACCGCCTGCAAACACAGTTATTAAAACAACATGCTTTTTTTTATCAATTTAAGCAGTTTACGGTACATTTCTTCCACCGGAAAGTCACAAAGCACTAGGACGGTAACACTGTCTGCCACCTGCATCTAAATCACTTTTTTATTCCAGAAGCTGCGTGAGCAAAAATAATTACAAAAAGTGTTATGACCAGCTATTCATTTATCCACCTCTCTGCCCTTGGCTGCCTGACTATCTCTTTTTTTTCTTTTACAATATGTCAGAATTTATTTAGCAATAGGCCAGTGATAAATTCTTTTTACAGCTTAAAATATAAATTGAAAGAGCACTTTACATTCAAATGTATGTTCTTTTGAGTTGTGTATTGGGCTTCTGCATATCTCTGTGTATAATTTGCATGTTTGTTTTAAGCCTCTATGTGTGTGTAAAGGACCCCCACTGATTAATGTCACTTCATATTGTAATGGAGCGTGCTGAACATGTTCTGATATCTGTAATGTGTTACCAGCCTCAGCTTGATTTTATTGCCATGATCTAATAGGATACCACTTGCTACTATCACAATTTGGATTAATTTCCATATCACTGCTGCTAAACCAAGTGAGCTTTGTATGTGTGCATGCACGCAAATAAATGATAGAGACGGAAGTTGGAATGTCTATCAGGATGGGCTTCTCTGGTCGATTAATTTCACATTCAGCACCTCCTTCATAATGTGTCTCTTCTATTTGTCACCACAATAGTTTTCATTATGAACGGTTAGAGCTGCTGTTTTTTCCTCTCATTGATGCCGGGGTGGGGAGGGGAAACATTTTTGACCCTGTGTAAAATAAGGCACTGCTTTCTGAATTGGCTAACGGGGATATTGTACCAGCAAGTGCTTTTTTTTTTACCAGTCTTTTATGATTGGCTTGAATCTGACACACAACACACACATACACAGGTATAACGAACCCTAGCAAAGAGGTCTGGCATGCTTTTGTACAGACATTTTTTTGTCAGCAGGGAGCAGGGAACTGTATGCAGAGGAGGCTGCCCTTGCTCTGTGAGTCCTTTGTCTCCCTACATCCCCAAGCTCCACCTCTCTCTCAGGCAGCCCTCCAATGGGAGAGCCTTCAGGTGTTGACCTTATCGGGTGGAGGTCAAAGCCAGGTCAGGGATCTGTTGCTAGGCTACCATCAGATAAGTGGCTGGGGTAGGCAGCGGTGGGTAGCTCTGTCATTCAGGGCTTGTCATGTAATCTTGTTCATTTGCAGACAATTGTGTGTACGTCAGAAAGGCTATCTGGCCCATACTGTTGTAACGAAACACATTAAAATATTAAAACTAACCATGCTGAGCATTGGCAGCTCCACTTGGCACATGCCTTTTTTTTTAACAGTCATGCCAACTGTCATGCAGTAACATGAACCCCTTAAATACGCTTGTGTGCTTAGCTGTGGTGAATTCTCAGACTTGTAGCAGTTAGACTGGTATTGATTTTTGTCTCTTTTTTATATTGTTCCACATTTTTTTTTATAAATTATGTTTTACATATTATGAGTTACATAAATACGAATCTTTTATTGTGCTCAGATTAACACGTTGTATATACACTGGGCCATTTTGTAAATGTAGTATTTGCATTATGTAAGTCATTAGTGAATTCTACATAACATAAACTTATTTACTTACTACTGATTTACAAGAGAACAAAACTATTTTTCTAATAATTTAAATAAACTTCATTTATGCTAAAGAATCAGTGATTAAAACTTGATATCACTTGGAAAGGAACAACTCCACAGTCCTATCTGTCTGTATATGCATACATATAATTTTCCTGCATATCCTGTACATAAATAAATGGATAGATTAATTCATGGCTCGTGACTCATTTCGGGGTACAGGTGGGAAGGCATCTTGTTGTTTGCTAACCTACAACCTTTAAATAGAGTACAAAAAGAGCTACAGCAGTCTGTTTGAGAAGGGAGGGAGGAAGGGAGGGAGGGAATGAGAGAGAGAAAGAGAGAAAAAAAGAGAGATAGTTGTTGCATCTTCACACAAACATGGTCTGTTCTCCCACTCTGCCATTCCACCACCTGGACCGAGCTACGTGTGGGAGACTGCGCCACACAGTGATGGACGACACCAAACAGGACGATTCTTGTTCACACTGCTGGTCACATGGAGTGAGACGGGTTGACACAGCATCTGTATCATATCACAGGTTCCTCTTTGGTGACACCTGCATTCTGTCAATGTCACCCACTCACCGTTCAGGTTAACTGCCAGGTCTGGGAGGAAGTGGCCTTCAGAGGCTGTGTGAGGAGCAAGACCTCAGACAGTTAGACATAAAGAGACCTAGATAAGGCACGTGGCAATTTATCCATGCCAGTCCCTGTACTGTAGCTCCAACATGGGATCTCGTCTGTTAGATTGGCGCATTGTGAAAAGAGGTTCTCAGTGTCTGGGAGCTTGCCAGCTGACATTCCATGGAGACAAATTGAGAGAGAGGCTCCGGCAGATTTATCGGGCCATTGGCTCGCCTCAGGAATTCTCTTGTAACATGGCACTCCTGTGAAAGGGATAAAGAAATTAGTGTAAAACAGCCCCCCCACCCCCATGCCCCCCTCTCCCACAGCACCCATTTTAAAATGTAGCCACCCCCCCACACAGACACACACACACACAAACACACACATACTTAACACATACATATATTTTCTTTTTTATATAAATGTGGATGGATACAAGATGGATGGGTCTGAGCTTCAGTCCTCTTAGTGCCATGAATATTCAAGAGGGTGGGCAAGAGAACGTTGCTGTATTCTGGCTGTTGAGTCACAGGTCCTCAGTGGCAGGAAGCACTGCTGGTCAAATGACAGCGAGTGAAAAGGAGAGGGAGAGAGATATGCGTGTGTGTGGGATTTGAAAGGAACTGCTCCTGGCTGTCTTGGATATTTATTCCTTTCTAAGGCAATGAGGTGTTTGGAGAAAGAGACCAGCTCTGCTCTTAATGCTACAGTGAGAACAGGGAGTGTTCTTATACGCTTGCCTCAATAGACTAAAGTCCGTGAATCTGAGAGCATGTCTTCACCTTTGACCTCTTGTTAATCAATAGAGAAACTCAATTCACTTTTTCCCCAAACTCTCTGGATAACATGATCCCACAAATACAGTGCAACCTTCTTGTTAAATATTCATATAGCCATACATCATATACATCACAAAATAACAAAGATGAATTATTAATTACTTGTACAAGCAGCATCACTGTTGGAAATTTGCTTCCTGATTTTGCATACAATAGAGCCCTAATGCCACCCCCCATATCATCTGTCAGTATCTAGAGGTTATCTGCCAAGTTGATGAACAGAGAGATTGGCTATGAAACACAAGGTGTGACAGTATGGCAATATGTTATAGTATGCAGGCAGAGCTCATCAGGAAAGAGAGGACGAGTGGCTTTGTTCCAAATGTCACGATGCATATTTATGGGCGCACTGGAGTGGCTCCTTGTATAAGCACCATTCACCATCTATCAAGCAAAACCACTACAGTGTCTCTTTGACAACTTGGTAGGATAGTGTTGAGTGACAAAGTGGTCAAACTGATCTGCTCATGGATTGAGACAAATTTTCCTTGTAAAATTGACATTATCATTTGTATGGTCTAAACAATGTAGTATGCAAAAAAATCGAATGATTAGTTAATATACATTTATACAATTTAATGTAAGTGTTTTATAATGCTATTTTTTCTTCCCTAATGTGACAAAAAAGGAGCCTTGGATGCGAAGCTTTAATCCATCCCTTCCTCGGCTCAGATTGAGATATTAAAGTGAAGTAGGAGCGGATAAGGTGACATGGGAGGTTGTCAGACAGAAAGACAGACAGGCAGATAAAAGCAGAGACCTCAGCATAAGCTCCACTGAGCTCTCTTTCCACTGAGGAGACTCTCAGGAGAGTTGTGTATACTGCCTGGCTGGCTGCGCCTGGGCCATACAGCACAGGATGGGCAGTCTGAATGTCTGTCTGCACCGCTACTCCTTGGGGAAAGAACATGGCTCCAGGGCTGTAGTTGATTTGAGATAGTCCCAGGACTAACCCCTGGGGGACACCAACCAGACAGATTTGGTCCTCTGAACCTCTTTCTTCGGGCTTTCGCGAGCAGTGGAGGTGGGTTGCTGCAGAATGACAGAACACACGAGGGGGACTTTCTTCTTGACTGTGAGCAGCTCAATGGATTTCCTCCAAATTACAGCGAGTGATAACATCCCACCTCTTCTGCCTTGTGCGACACCCCTTCTCTCAGCATGCGGCCCCCAGGCCCAGGGGCATGTTAACATTACTTTTAGGTCCTGGGGATACGGACATTACCACACACACGCCCGCGCACCCACCCACACACACACACACACACACACACACACAAAGCAACGGTGCATATAAGCAGGTCATAAAATGAATAACAAAGATTTGGATAAGATAATTAACAAGATGTATGATAGTTCAGATAAAAAAACAAAGCAAGTCAATCTATGAAACTGCAAAAGAATATCATTCTGTATCCATTTTGTGGCTTTCTCCCGTGAAGTTATAATTATAATTTTTGTTGAAAAACAAATGAAAAAGAAATGTGTCACTTTTATAACTAAGCTGTCAAGTGCATTTAATTGACTGGCTTGCCATAAGTTAAAAGTGCACGCCTCCCTTCACAATATGCCACAACATTAAATCAGCAATGGACAGCAACAAATAATAAATGGAGTGCCCTCCTAATCAGTGAACAGAATATGAAACTCATCAATATAAGACAATACATCAACAACTGAAGACAAGCTAGGTTACGTCAGCCAAGTAGGTCTGTCTGTGTATATGTGTGTGTGTGTGTGTGTGTGTGTGTGTGTGTGTGTGTGTGTGTGTGTGTGTGTGTGTGTGCGTGTGTGTGTGTGTGTGCTGCAAAGCAGCAACACGAGAAGTCTTCTCAATTAAAACCCCTCAAACATCACAAGCAAAGAAGTGGTATAAAGGACCATATTGTCTTAAACCTGCACTGTATTGTAGAGTTAAATGAACAGACGGCAAGCACAGAAAGAGTCACAGGAGTCAGCCATTTAAAACCACCCTCAGTGCTACAAAGGCAACAGATGCGAGCACCAAGCCACACAGCTGAGCTTTCCTGGCCCCTTTTGCGATAGAAGAAGGTTTCCCACTTCACTTCAAAGCTCTTACCTCCATACAGATAGGGATTACATAGAAGTAAGAACAGGGACTCTCTGTCTACACATCTGATTTTTTTTGTTATTTTTTTTTGAAAACTCCCCCAAGCTTTTCCATTATCTTCTCCATATCAAACTTGACCTAAAGAGAAAACCTGGCTTCAGAAGGGTCAATGCAGACTTTCTCCTCATTGTGGCTGCACCACCAACCCCCACCTCTGCCCCCATCCTGCATATTGCTTTAGGATACAAGAGAGATGTGCCATCCCCTCCCTCCACGCCTGATTCCCACTCACCTCAAGCTCCCGCCTCCTTTAGTCCAGTCCCCCATTTCCCACCTACAATAGCATCTCTTGTCACCATAATCTTTCTATTTCGCTAGCCCGCTCCTTGGGGTTAAGAGGTCTAGAGATGGAGCTGGGATTTGTCTCTCAATTGACAGCATGGCTGTTGTGCTTTCTGACTGACCACTCATACTGGATGATCACAGCATTCTTGAAGAAAAGTCAACCACTGTTTGTCCAGACATTTTTTTTTTGTTTAATTAACATTCAGTTGTCAGTAGAAAAGCCAGACAAAAGATATGGTGTTACAGTACAACCGCTATGCTGATACCATACTCATTATAAGAATTAATATCATATTACAATAAAATATAATATGTATAATAAATACTTTTTAGAGGTGCAATGATACATTGATTAATCAAGTAGCAGATCAACAGCAAATTTGTTAATATTAATTAAACAGTGACTATTTTGACAATTGATCAATTGGTTGAGTTATTTTTCTAAGCAAAAAATATAATGATTTTCTGGTTCCAGCTTTCCAAATGTGATAATTTTATACTTGTTGAGAGTAAATAGAATGTTTGAATCCAAACTCAAAGACAAACTGATTCCATTTTAGACATTTTATAGACAAAACCCTATCAATCAAGAAAACAATCAGCAATTTAATCGATTGTGAAAATAATCATTTGAAAGAGTGTAGGAGTATAATGATAATGCAAATAATGCAAATGTAATATTACTACTCCTATTAATACAACTAATTCCACTTAAACTACTACTGGTGCTTAAGATGTTGGTTGTTATGAAAGCCATAAAAGAACAATATCTTATAAAACACACATGTGCATGCATGCATGCACGCACGCACGCATACACGCACACACACACACACACACACACACACACACACACACACACACACACACACACACACACACACACACACACACACACACACACAAATCTAATATGAATATAAACCATCAGTCAGGTTGGAAGCAAAAACAACGCTTACAAATGCCTATGATTTTAACTGCTATTTCAGTGGATGTCATAAAGTCATTTATAGGTGTACTCCTACGCACTTTAATTCTAAATAATGTATAGGCTGCAGAATGTGTGCCTGTCATTGACATATAATCTGTGGCAAATGGGATGTGATGTTGACGAGGATTTTAGACCACAGTGTCAGTGTTTACAATTAACCCCCATTTTAGGTGAGTTATTATCTGCCGTTCATGGATTTTCTGTAGGTTACCAGCAAAACACACTTATCTCAAGGTCCCTGGATACCGCCTGTGAGAGAGTTTAAGCATATTTAAGCCCAGTTACAAAGCTACCACAGTAAAACGTTTACATCTCAATTTAAAATTAATAAAACTAACTTGATGACATGGGGGGGGGGGGGGGGCGTAAAAATGCTACATAATTATTACATTATTGGTTTCATTGTATTAGGCAGTCAAATGATGGGTAGAAGTGCATAATGAGTGTGCCACATTTAAAACAGCAAAATGGCTTTCTATTACAAGTAAGCTGTGTATTATGATAGTAAAGGACAAGTAATTGAAAGTGTTTAGAGGTCATTTGTGAAGGCCACAGAGATAAACTGTTGTTGTTTTCGCTTCAAAAATTTCCTTCAAAGGAAGCAACAACGAAAGGAACAGGGGACAACGGGGAAAAAAAAATCTTCATTGAATATTCATTAACCGGTGCCTAGGTGTATACATGGCTCTTAACCACTCTTGTTTATGACTTAAGGACTTGTAGTACTGACCTTAGTTTAACACAGCAGCAGATACCAAATTAACCTCTAGCCTCCACAGGGCTATAGCCATGCCCTGCTAACAAGCAACCTGTCTAGACACACAAGAAGTACTTTATGATTCCACCTCTCACAACCCCCCCCCCCCCCCCCCATCCTTGCTCTCTCTCTCTCTCTCTCTCTCTCTCTCTCTCTCTCTCTCTCTCTCTCCACCTCTCTGTCTCTGTCAACACATACTGGCACATCCTCCCTTCCTCTATCCTCTTCTATCTTTCACCTGACCATTTCTTCCCGATTTCCCCTCTACACCATTTTTTATGTACTGTCCAAGCTGTGCAGTGTTTGGGTCATGCACCCAGCAACTACAGTTTTGTATCAGATGTTAGACTTTCTCTAATCCTTCACAACACGGCACAGATATAGCATAATAAAATAATCAAGCGATATTATAATAAACCTAAGAGGTGCTTAGATTAAACTACTCACACAAAAAGAAAAATAAATTGACAAAAAACTTTTTTAAACTACAGAAAAATGACACATCATTCTGCAACATAACTGTATTAGGAATAGAGTAATAATTATAGGAGATAAATAAGGTATGTAAACTCAATTTTGAGAATCCAATCGAGGTTATAGGAATTTTTCTATCATTTCTTAATTAATGGGATTCTGTCAAATAAAGTTAGGCTCATTAGTTGATATGATGATGATCACCATCATCATGAAATTGTTTATTTAATTCTATGTAGTACAACTGAGGGGCTAGTAATGAAAAAAATAATACTGTAGTGTAACACAAAAATATTACATTTTACAATCAAGTTAAGACACAAGATAAGCAGACACTGAATATTATGACAGTATAACAGACAAGAATATATTAGTACAAAGAGAAATACATATTTCAGATAGTATAAATACATAATCACAGACAGTTACATCTGGAGTGTGGGTATTCATAACCACTACTGTAAATTTTTAGTGTTTTGAAGTTCATTCTAAGAGGTTGGGGCACTGATAAAGAATGCAGATTTTCCCAGCTCAGTCTATGCAAATGAAAATATGATGTCTTCTTCATGTCTGGATAAATAGCCTGATACCATGGAGAACAAGTTACTGTACTTATGCACTGCAAATCAAATATTGCTCCCATTCCTTGTTGACAGATTGAACCACAAACCAGCACTTTACAACTGCACTGAACAAGTTCAGCACCGACCAAGAGTTTACACCATGAAAACTCTGCATTGCACAGAACCTGAGGACAAAGCTGTCACACACATTTTGTTAGATATATATGTCACATATTGAGATTCACAGCATTCCAAGAAGTAATCTTGCTGCGGGCACAGCAATTAAAAAATATATGCTTCTGTCTTCTCCCCATGAACCTATTTTGTGCTGAAATAATCATGATGACATATTCTGGTTCACATTTCTTCAAATTGAAATTTCTCTGAAAAAACTCTGCTGCAACAGGTTCTAGGTCTGATTTTGAATTCTTAAATATATAACATGTATGTATATAACACCCGTCATTGTCCTCTTTGCATGTTTTATTGCAGCTTTGCTTTATTGTGTCCAATTGCTTTTTCATAGAGAAATATAGGTCTGTTTGATAAAGGTTATTGGTTAACAGATTTCCTTGTTTTTAACCTTTATTTAAAAGAAAAGGGTAACTGGCATTTTGGGCCCTATTTGGAAGCCAGTCAGTCAGTCATTTTCTATACCTGCTTATTCCTCATTAGGGTTGCAGGGGTCTGCTGCTATGAGGCAACAGCGCTAACCACTGCTCCACCGTGTTCCTATTTGGAAGTGTGTTTATTACATTT
Source organism: Lepturacanthus savala (assembly GCA_030544235.1). Classification (NCBI taxonomy): domain Eukaryota; kingdom Metazoa; phylum Chordata; class Actinopteri; order Scombriformes; family Trichiuridae; genus Lepturacanthus; species Lepturacanthus savala. The sequence goes on from CM060466.1 coordinate 30,134,650, forward strand.
CTTTTATATTATTGCAGATAACTAGCATTATAGTCATCTTTTCTTGTTTCTATGTGTTCATCTGAATTTACCTTGCTGTCTGTTGTCACATTATTAATTTGCTTTTGCATCTACATACATGTATAACATGTATATGGTGGTCATGTATATTTTATAACTGATTTCTGTCTGAGTAAAATCTTTTCTTTATGTTTATAACTTTGTAATTTTACTCTGCATTCTGTTTTAGGGTGACTGTAACAACTGTTCAGGGGAAATGCATTTAGTAAAATGTACCATCTCTGTTAATGGTCCCTTATCATAGAAAGTGAGATACAGGCCCATGTTTCAAAGTGCTGAAACCACAGGAAAATGCCACACAGTCCCTATTCAGGAAGTGTGTTTTAAAACAAGACATCAGGACTAGTTTGGGTCAATTTTGCCTGTGTTTAATGTTCTGTCTAGAGCGGAAGTGGAGTCAGCCTCTGACAAATAAACCCACTTAGAAACCACCTATGAACCTGTGATGCGAAAAGGAAAATAATTAAATATATAAAAAGCTGAGGCAATTGCCTATTTAAAAATGGAATGGCCACAGAACGTTATCACTACAGCAGAAACCGGATGCATGTTTTTTGAGTAGGCAGGCTCGGAACATCAACTTAATAGATCTTGTAGAGACTGTAGAGAGCCTGGTGACATGAAGTTAGTCAGGATTTACATGAAATTGTGATGCAGCAACTTTACCGCCATTCAAATCAGCCAATCAGAGGAAAGGCTCATTAATATTAATAAGACAGACACAAAAGCATCTGTTCTGATTCCAGAGAGAAGCTTGAAAGATAGGAGATGTAAAACTATATTGTGATGATTTCTGGTACTTAAAAGCAGATATATCTTTTAGGGATATTAAAAATATATAATATGGGACTTTTAAATAAAACCGTGAACTAAGCTAAATTTGTTGAAATGTAAAATGTCACTCCACCCTGATACCCTGAGCAATATGGATTTTTTTCACTCAGGATTGCTCTACATGTTTCTACATCCATCTCTGTCTCTCTCTCTCTCTCTATCACGACTAGTCTCCCAGTCCCTGCCACAGAAAAACATCCCCACAGCATGATGCTGACACCACCGTGTTTGACTGCAGGGATGGTATTAATGAGGTGATGCTCAGCGCCTGGTTTCCTCCACACAAGCCATTGGGGATTGTGGCCAAACAGTTCAATCTTCTTTTATCAGACAGAGAATTTTGCTTCTCACAGTCTGAGATGCGTTCAGGTGCCTTTTGGCAAACTCCAAGCGAGCTGTCATCTGCCTTTTTAGTGAGGAACGGCTTCCATCTGGCCACCCTACCATAAAGGTCTGATTAGTGGAGTGCTGCACTGACGGTTGTCCTTCTGTAAGATTCACCCATCTCTACAATGGAACTCTGGATCTCATTCATAGTGACCATTGGGTTCTTGGTTACCTGTCTGTCCAAGGCCCTTCTTTCATTTGAGAATGAAGGAGGATACTGAGCCTTCAGTACTGCAGAAATGTTCTTGTATCCTTACGGATGTGTGCCTTGACATAATTCAGTCTTTCAGGTCTAAGGACAATTCTCTCAACCTGTTGGCTTGCTTTTCACTCTGACATACACCATTAACTGTTAAACATTATATATCCCTTTACTAAGTATTTCAAATAAATTCATTTAGGCACAGGTGGACTCTAATCAAATTGTGAAAGTAGGATGACTGCTAGAAGTAGATTGCAATAATTTAATCGAAAATGTCATAACAAGGGATCTGAATACATATGTAAATGGTATAGAATCAAGTATTTTACTTAATATGATCTTTTTCAGATCATTTCAGATAGTTCTAGTTGTTTAGTGCACAAAGATAAGGTATTCTGTAGGGCTATAGATGCAATTTAAATGTGCTCCAAATTAATGATCTTTTGATTGAAAACATGTCAAGACAAACTTGTTATACTCTCAAGATCTGTTCCAGTTCATTCTCTACAGTGGTGTAATGTAAGAAAGTAATAATACTTCATTACAATACTTAATCATCTTTTGGGGGTATCTGTAATACATCACAACGAATTTGGAAGGCAATTCGGGTTCAATATTTAGTTTACACAAGTGAAATGTGGAAACATAAAGCCTCCAGTGATGCACAAACACTGAGAATACAATTCTGAATTCTTGTTTTTTACTGACATCATTTACTTGCATGTTTACTTTCAATTACTAATAATAATAGTAAATGTAATATGAGAAATTTAGTCTAGTCTATTAGTCTATTAATACTTAAGTACAATAAATATTAGATACTTTGAGACTTTTATTCAAGTAATATTCTAATATTTAACTCTTAACAAAGTCAATATTCTGGTAATTCTATTTAAGTGTGATTTCTCTCTCTCTCTCTCTCTCTCTCTCTCTCTCTGTCTCTCTCTCTTTCTCTCTCTCTCTCTCGGATATCGCCTCTTCGCGTTGTTGTTATTTTTGTCCCACTCAGCCACCGTATCATTCTACCTTCTGATTGGTTGATCGGTCCATGCTGAAAACAATCGTTTTGAGAACGACCAGAAGGTACGTCAACTGCAACACAACATTTAGCCGCTTCTGATAATTATTTTAAACAACAACCTTTTGTATAGGTAGTCTCCTTCGACTCCGGTGGAAGTATATAACACACAGGAATAACGACATCCTCACATAATTTATTGCAAAGATAATATTAAACGAAAAGTTAGCGCAAGCGGGCTAACTACATTAGCAGCTAAAGCTAACGTCGTAGTTTTATCACATGTGTTAGCGTTTGCTCAAATAAACATAAATTACAACGTGATATGTGCTATATTCTAAATAAAACACAGCGCGGACTGAAAGACACGGTAGTTTCTTACTTCGTATGAAGCCTCTTAATAAAAATCCCCAGGCTCCACGCTGGAGAGTCTCAGTTCCATCCCCAAATATAAAGAACGGACGTCTTACATTTCACCCTTGCATTTTCTAACATGTACCAAACATAAAAAACAGAGCTTACCAGAAAGACAGGGTTGTTATCCGAGTTACCAATGTGCTCGCTTTCTTCAACGTTTCTTATTTCTTAATTTAAAAAAAGCCTTTTATGTGCGTTTGAATCAAATTTCTCTCAAAACCCTGTTTCGGATGTGTAGTTCCGTGTTTCTCCTGCGGCACAGTGACCCGGAGGTGGCGGCGCTGTGGAGCAGCTGAAACTATAAATACCACAACTGAAGCAGCGTTTTGAGAGAAAAACAGCCCCTTTTGATTCAAAACTTGCAATATTGAAGAAAGCAAATACACCGGAAACCGTGATAACAATCTCGTCTTCTTGGTAAACTACGTCTTTTTTATGTTTGGTGCTTTTAGGAAAACGTAAGAGCGAAATATAAGGCAGCAATTCCACATATGGGGTGGATGGAATTGAAACTCTTTAATCTCTTAGCTCGAACGATGTTAAAGAAGCTAAGTTAATTGAAGTAATTTGTCTGCAACTCTTCAGATCACAGTCAAGATGAGTCTCAGAAAACAGACCCCGAGTGACTTCCTGAAGCAGATCATCGGGAGGCCTGTGGTGGTCAAACTGAACTCTGGTGTTGACTACAGAGGTAATGTTAACTCTTTGAAGGATGGATTCACACCACTTTTCCCAAGTCTGTCCCAAAACAATATGAACAATTTGTCGGACAGCTACATATTAAATGTGTTTTCATTGTCACAATAAATCTTGCCGTTCATACAGGCCAGGTCTTCATAACACACTGTGTTAAATGGGACAAAATCAACAGTCCTATTTCTGTGCAAACATGTATTTAAAAGCTTAGTTGAAGCTAATGTGAAGCTTCAGCCATTCAAAGAATAAAAATCAAGTTGATATCTTTCAGCGTTAGTCTTTTTTAGTTCCAAAGGCCTTTTTTGTTCCTGTACTCCTGCCTTAGCTCAACAGGGAAACACTGTCCAAAGGAAACCCAAAGAGGGAATTATAAAACTGTGAATGTGGCAGATATATTTGATACAATTCAATTCAACTCAGACTGCTGGTGCTTCATTGAGCTTCATATAAACTTTTAAACACACATACAAAATGGCTGCACACTTAATTGGAAGGGCATCTTTTTAATATCCAGCTTGAACAGAAGGAATGATTACAGCAAGGGAAATGTCTTTCACTGTTCATATGGGCACCTGACTTGGTCTTTTTATTTGGTATTTTTTGGCCAGTGGTTCATCTGTAGAGATGGTAAAGAAGATCCCTGGCTGGAAATGAACCAGGGCCATTGCAGTTATGTGGCATATATGTGGTAAACATTTGGCTACAGGAGAAGTGTGGCAGTTTGTGTGACAAATTGTGAACCTTTCCTTTAATGTAAAGTATAGGTTAATTTCATGTCTATTAATTGTGAAGAAGTGCACAAAACTACCCTGAAATGCTACATATGTACCTCTGCAGGTGTCCTGGCCTGCCTGGATGGGTACATGAACATTGCCATAGAGCAGACTGAGGAGTATGTCAATGGGCAGCTCAAGAACAAATATGGTGATGCTTTTCTAAGAGGAAACAATGGTAAGATCCTTCACCCCCCCATAATTGTTTTACGGTAGTTTGGAGATTTGTTTGGCTCATTTGAAATTTGCTGTGGAGGGATTTTCCTCACTTGGTGCAGTGACAGCGAGGGTTTAACTGGGGGAATAATCAATCTAATCAATAAAAAAACATCCAGTGCAAGGAATGTATAGCCCTGTTTCCACTGCAGGAATTCCTGGAAAAGAGATGGGGTAGGAACATCTACAGGAACCGTCCTCTTACTCTGCCCTCTCAGTGTATCCCCATTGCAGAGTAGGACCCCTGAGTTTCGATTGCTTACAACAAATTTATTTATTCAGTTTCTTGTAATCTTGCGTGAGAATGGCACTGTTTTGCTGTGTGATGGATCCGCAGTGTGTCGAGGTGCGCTCATATGTCCTCATAGATTTTTTTTCTTTTCACCACAATGACTTAAACCACTTTGGAATCTCTCGGATGCCGATAACAGCTTTGTGACGGCATCAAAGCCTACTCTGGGTTTAGTCAATCAGCACCAGGTTAACCTCAAGCCTCACCAGGAGCTTTTCAGGGCTGAACAGACAACCTACCCCGGAATAGGTTCTCCATAAAAGTAACCATAATAGTCCTGTGAGGGGAGACAGGCACCAACAGGGTTAGCCCTGTAAAATTACCCCAAAGTTCTACAGGGGACATGCGCTTAATGTGACTGACATAGAGGCGGTGACCAGACCCTGCCATGCCTGTCAGAAAGCCACTTTGACCTCACATATTCACTGGACATTATGCCTGGGGAGATGTAAATGTGTTGGACTTCAACAGATTTTGCTGGTTAATAATGGCAATTACCTGATAATGGAAACCCAGTTTCCATTGCAGAAAAACAGATGGGCAGATTGTATTTTTTAATTGTAATAATTAGTTTATGAAAATTGAGCAAAAGTTATAAAACATGACATTTAAAATTAAATGTCACCTTCTTTTGGCCTATAATAGCTTGTTATAGGAATTTGTCTTTAAAATTGTATTTTTACACTTCCTAAAGTAAATGTAAAGTTTAGACTTCTTTATTAATTCATAATAAAGTCTAAACTATCTCTTTAAACCCCATGACTCCAGCTTTGCCCTGTTGATGATGTGTGAAGCTGAAAGCAACAGAAGTTGGGAGCTCTCTTACTATCTTGCCTTTTATCCATCCTCAACAAATGGAGGATTGTAATTAAAAGATTGTAAAATAACTGAAACCATTCAATAGGTAATTGTCAGTTCTGATACTTGGAAATGTTTCATAAGTTCTGCATCCAGCACAACAGTCAGAACTTTTGTTAGAAGTTTGTTTTTAAGCTTTTGTCCATAGCTTCATCCCATTTTTACATTTTTAAAGTCAGCCATTTATCATATCTACAGATTCCCTCTTGAATGTTAGTCATGTTACCCAGTGGAACACTTAGGTTTATGTATAAGTAAGGCAGGCATGGTAAAAGTACTCGAAAGATATACTCAAATAAAAGTAGAAAGTCTCCCATTCACAGGTAAAAGGCAAATATTCAAATTAATTGTAAAAAGCCATAAAAAGAGATAACAGACATGTGTTGACTTGTATGCTCTGTGAAATCCTACAGTAGGACAATCCTGCAAATCAGAGCAAATACAATAAGTGATGAGATTACAACACTGCCAATAAGGTTTGCATCATAAGGGACAGTAAGACGATGGAGACTATTAGCAGGTAAACCATCCTCCCCTTTAAGTTGAAATATCAGCAATAAAATCTGTGGAAATATAAGGAATATTTGAGAGGGGGCACAGGGACATTTTGTAGTGAAAGTATGAGCAAATAAAACCTATTCAAGTAAAGTACAATTCCCTAAAAGGAAAACAAAAAATAGATGTGAGTAAAATTGACAATTACATCCATAAAATATGATATCTTTGGGTATGTGAGACATAAAAAAAAAAAAAATCAATCCGCTTCAATGGGACTGTTGTGATCAACCATGGGAAGTGAAGGGTGTTTTGACTGCAAACAGCAGTGTGCATTTAGAGTGTGTTCAACGTTTAATTGCATACAAATTCACCATTCAGCAGACTTTTCAGTAAATCTGCTCTATGAAATGCATTAAAAAGATATCTGAGGTACACTTAACTAATCACTGAGCCTTTTCTGCTATGTTTTATTTTTATTCTTGGTCATCTCCCACCTAGATTACTAGTGTACCCGTGTCTGAAAATATTTAAAAGCATCAAGAAACATCAGATTTAATCATACATTTCTTTGTGTTGCTCAATAAAGACAGATTTTCATGCTTTTCTTTTTTTTCTCTCCACAGTTTTGTACATCAGCACCCAGAAGAGGAAAGTCTAAAGAGTTTTTGTTATTTTTGTTGTTTTTATTTTCAGTGGACAAGTTTGGTTTTGATTCTGTAAAGCCTGAATAGTAAAGAATGCTTTTTTTTTTTGTAAAAGTGGAATAAGTTAATAAAATCCTGCGTTTTGATTTACATTTGGTTTATTTGGTTACATTTGATTTGGTGACATTTTTTGCTACTATTTGATAGGACAAATAGTAGCAAAAAAGTAGCAGCTGTAGGATATATATATATATATATATATATATACACACACACGTACGTATACGTGCAGTACAGGCCAAAAGTTTGGACACACCTTCTCATTCAAAGTTTGAAACTATGACTATTTATTGCAGATTCTCACTGAAGGCATCAAAACAATGAATGAACACATGTTTATTGTTAACAAAAAAAGGTTAAATTACTGAAAATGTGTTTATATTCTAGTTTCTTCACCCTTTGCTCTGATTACTGCTTTGCACACTCTTGGCATTCTCTTGATGAACTACCATTTCAGGTAGTCACTTGAAGTGGTTTTCACTTCATAGGTGTGCCTTATCAGGGTTAATTAGTGAAATTTCTTGATTTTTTTGTTAAGTATAACTCCACATGTTCATTCATAGTTTTTAAGCCTTTAATGAGAATCTACAATGTAAATAGTCATGAAAATAAAGAAAACACATTGAATGAGAAGGGGTGTCCAAACCTTTGGCCTAAACACAGTTTTACACTTTTCTGTGGGTTCTGTATTCTGAGGATGGTTCCACTCGGTGTCTCCAGCAGATATAAAAGAATCCTTACCTATCTTGGATCTGAATCTATAGAGGTTCAGATTTTCCACCTTGGGTCTAGTGTTATCACTGTGAATGTCTACCTTTTTTTTCCTCCTTTAAACAATTTTGAAAAAAAAGCTGGGGACTAATGCTGTACACCAAGTGACACTGGACTAAGCAGGATTCCCTATAGCGTTGCTCTAGCAACAGTAGGCATCTAGTTCTGGAGTTACCCTTACCCAAGATCTTCAAGGCCAGGGAAGCTTCCTCTTAAGTTCTCATAAAGTATGCAGTGGAGGTAATTATCAAAGGACTTCGGTGTGATAGAGTCCCCTTCGATCTTAATATCTAGTGCTGATACCTTATTTAACCTGTCTGACAGCCAGATCTTTAGTCCCCCTCACTCCTCAACTAGTAGCTATGTCCTGCATTTTATCCTTGTCTTTGTGTCATGAGGCTGGCTGAGTCGTCATATTTGCATATTTTGTTATGATATGAAAATCTGTACTTCTTGTCAGGTGGTGTGGTTTATATTGTAATATCTTTGGTTTTAATTATTGAATAATGTCTATCAGGCTTCTTCACTGCCATTGGGGCTTTAGCTGTGAAATAAATATGGGTCGTTTTTTTTTTTTTTTGCTAAATCATTCATTTACTCAAAGTTCATCCCTAGAGCAAGCAAAGAAGTCCAAATCTACCAGTGTTTTACTACAAGGCTTCAAAAGGATTAGAATATAATATTGTAATTTATCAGTGCGTCTGTGCACATTTTGTAATTGATCTTGATAGGACTGGCTTGCAGAAACCCATTACTGAATGGCCTGTGTACTAATATATACATCAAACTTTATTTCATAGAGTAATTCCATAATCGTCTGTTTGGTTCCAAATAGAACTATTCAACTAATGTCTTTAAAAAAAGAACAAAACACAAACTTCAACTTCTTTAAATCCCCATTTTATTACCTCTGGCTAATTTTGTTTTCAAACTGAACATGAGTAATGTTACCAATAGTATCTGCACAGTGATGACTCCACATCCAGTGTTCGCTTCAATCCAGTAATGTGCATCTGAATTTAGGCAGCCTCTAGTAAAGTAAATCACAGAGCATGATGGCTACATGATGGACTACTTGTGCATACAAAAGTAATGCTTTAATGCAGCACATCCAATATCTACCAGTATAAGAAAAGTCTTCACTTGCTGGCCATTCAAAGATCCATTACTGAATAACACAATAAGAGTGTGACTGCAGGACTAATCTATAAATGGTGCCACCTGCAGGCTATGTCAGGCTGCATTAACACGTAAACGGATCTGTCAGCTCCAACTCCCACTGCCCTCTGCTGCAGTATTCCATGTTTTAGTGCTTTTGAATGTCTCAGAGCACACGGCTTACCTTTTGTCATCTCTGACTGCACATAGCTGCTCTTTGTTCATAAATCGGGTTTGGATCGGCTCTGCCGTCCCACATCCATGTTGCCCTGTGAAAATGAATGCGGGGGGCATAGGTAAGGAATTGAAAGTTTATTCCGTTTTCAGCGTGGCCCGTGGTAATTTAGCAAATGAGTTCAAAAGTGGCATCACCTCATTACGCTAAGATAAGAACGCTATAAATATATGATTCATTAGGCTCTTAATGAGAATGCTGTGGTGTGGAGGCAGAGAGGGGAAATCTTTTTCCTTGCAAGGGTGGATTTTTTGAGAGCCTTGTTTTCCAACCTGTACATGCGCACTCTGGCCCCTGGAAGGAGACAAAAGGCTGCCAAGGTCAGGCCCGACTTGAGAATGAAGGACGCGTTATTGATCAAACTCTGCCGAGCTGCAGCTGTAGAAAGGGAATGTTGAGGGGGGGCGGTTGAGCTGCAACACAGACACACACACACACACACAAATGGGCAGACATCGGCACTGAGTGATGTGTACACAGAAACGTATTGTACACAGTGCAACACAAAGAATCATGGCACCTAGTGAGGGTTAGTACAGGCAAATATTTACCCACTGGAATCATAACCGAGCCGCTGGCTGTGTGGCCTCACAGGGAACCCAATTAATACCATTCACACAAATGACCTAGTGGTAGACATCGTGCTATTAAACCATGCTATTAAAAATCCAACAACAACAAACAACAACAACAACAACAAAAAACGCTGAATGGATGCCGTCACTTTTTCCATTTTGCATTCAACACTGGAACATTGAAAACCCACCTGTCTTTTCTTTGGAATCATTGAAATGTGGCGCATAATGGATGTGAGGAAAAATAACCAACCCTTCATTTCACATAGTTTTATTTTAAGATGCCTTTTTTTTTTTTTACCCCCCTCTGGCTGGCGTAGTTGGTGTAGGGCACCGGTCCCCAGTCACCCCAGCAAAGGCGGACTGGCTCGGGGGGCTCAGAGGACGATGCTGCAGAGGCTCAGCCCACTGATGTGAGTGATGGAGGGGGAGAGGACAAAGGAGGATAGAATAGGTGACAGCCTTGTTATGTAGAAGAAAAGCGAGGGGGAGACTCAAGTCCTACAGCACCACCAGCTGCCGGAGCCACAAAACTACAGTAGAGACGCGGGGAGGGGAGGAGGGAGGGAAAGTGGAGTATGACTTTGACCCTGACTGATCACTGCAGCATGACTGTCTAGCCTTTTCACAGGGGATCAAAGGATGACAAGGACAACCTGAAATCAGTTTTCTTTTTTTTCTTTTTTTTTAATATGTTTGGCTGTACCTCCATCTCATTTGGACAAGGACACATCTTCCGCTATGCAAATCTATTCAGCCTTTTCATATGAAAGGTTTTGCCAGGGTTGATGGAGAGTCTACTACACGCTAGTTCCTAGTTACCATTTCTCCCTATTTTTTTTTCTTTTTGCATCTATTCAGCGGTATCAAGGTGAGTCACCACATGGTACATGGTACGCGTGTGTGTCCATATATCACAAAAAAACACCACAAAATTACAGCCTCAAAATGTGACCGTTACTTACTGTGGCACAAGTTTAAAAATAAAGATAAATGCACGGTAAGTCACACAAAGGTCATGCTTATTGTTTTTTCAGGCGTAAAGAGACCTCTCTCCTTGCGATGTATTAGGATCCGCGCTGTCCTGTCCTGTGTGAACTTGACCAGCTTTAACCCCCGGCTGACAGGCTGTCATGTGTTTAGGATGTAAATTATGGTGGTGACCCCTCACACCGCGTGTCTCTCCGCTCACATTCCACCGGCTGGGACAGAGGTCCTGTTAGGTTAGCTCAGAATAAACAAACACCTTAGAAACCGCATAACAATGGCAGACTAATGTTGAAAACAGCTGCTACTGATTAATAAACGGAACCCTCCATGTTTGGCCATTAATTCATTAATCAGTTATGGCCATTCAACAACAAATATATATATATATATATATATATATATCGAGACCGAGTGTGTTGTTTCTGACGTTTTAAAACCAAAAGGCCTCCTGCTCCACTTGGTAGTCTTTCAGTAACCTAAATCCAAGTTCAAGTTTGTTGGTTGTTCTGATCTTAATTGAGTGTGAGAGCCTGTGCTGCTCTGCAACCCCTAGGCTCTTTATTTAGCCCCGAGGACAGTCAACCTTGGCCAGAGACATGACCTTTGATCTTCTTATCTGGAAGAAGCTATTCCCAGTGTGGACAGGGGCTTCTGTGATTTATCTTGGCTCCAAAATGGCAGCGTGATGCAGATGGTAAGGTTAGAGGAGCGGAACTAGGTACCCCTTCAGGAGGCCAGAGAGCAGTACTGTTGCTCTGGCAGATAATTCACCCGATGTGTTGCGCAGGCTCCAATGCTACAATAACAGAAAGCCGAAAGCTGGAAAAGTCTTGTATGGCACAGTAACATGCTCCACATGAGCCCTTACAGACTGTTAGGACTCATTGGGTGACTCATTCATGGTTTCACCTTGAGTGGCATTTTGTCTGTGATCATACTGCAGAAAAATGCTTTTGTTGAAGGTATTTTTTTCCTAATGAATGTTAAAATGAGACAAAAAAAATCATATGAGCCTATTAAGGACTCATTGAGTCCTGAACTCCAAGGAAATAACTTTTTAATGATTATAATATTTAGAGGGGGAGTGGCATCAAAATCAGAAAAGGCCCTATTGTATTCGTAATTACAGATCATTTTTCCTATGGTACATTTCTGAACTTCATCCCTACTATGTCAGTTATCAGCAAAATTGATAAGTTAACCATTTACACACCAGTTTCTATGGTATACCTCTTGATTTTTATACAAAAAGCACATAAAAATGGAAATATTTTCAATAAAAAGTGTCTGGAGGGATTGAGTGTTTTTATGAATATAACCACCTGAGGTCACTCAATGTTTATAGAGAAAATTATTTTCCATTTATTTGTACTTGTAAGAAAAAATCACACTTTACCTGCAAGAACTCTTTGAATCCCCTATTTATTCCCATTCATTTTTAAGAAAGACCACATACTTGGTAAAGTTAAAGGTGTGAATTCTTTTAACAGTGAGTCCTTAAAAGGCTTGAAAGGATTTTTTTAAACAGCCTTTAAGGGCTAAACCTTAACCTCAAACACTCTCCAGCTCTCACACAACAGAACGTCCTATTTTGGAAACATGCTTGCTCACAACCTTACTTAACACAAGTTAGCTGTATAGAATTATTTACTATGACCTGACCTGCTTACACCACTATAAGCAGCAAGGACACAGACACGGCACAAGCACACCATGTCTATTCTTCTCGAAGGGTGAACGCTGTTTTGCTGGTTGTTATTGGTCTTAAAGAGCATTTCAGACATGTGACAATGAGGAGAGGTGAGGCTAGGGCTCGAGGTGGCATGTAGAATACTCACTTTTATACTCAAATATAAAAAATGTGGCTAGTTATCAAGGATGATTTTCAGAATTATTTGATTTTTTGAAGGAGGTTATTATATTTTATCTTTTGGATTATAAGAAGGTCTATGTAATCTATAAGTACTTTCCAGTGCTTCAAAATACTCGATCCACAGAGAAATGCACACAGCTTGTATTCAGAATCTAGGCCTTAAAACTAGCATCAGGACCTCTGTGAATGATGTTATGATGTCACAACTATACAGTTACCACCCACCCTCCATTCACAGCTGTTTAAATCAGAGCCAATCAGAGGAGATGCTCATTAATATTAATGAGACAGTCAAAATGACCTTCCACACCTGCAGAAAGGAGTTTGAGAGAGAGGTCATTTAGTAAAACTATATTAGGATGAATTTTGGTGCTTAAAACCAGAAATAGATATTGTAATGGATATAAACACATTCAATAAAACTCATAAGGTATAAAATATGGGACCATTCAAATTTTAGATTTCAACATCTTTGATCAGAAAAAACAAGAAGAATCAAAAAGGATAAAGGAATAAAACAGCTAGAGATATGCCTTGTAGGAGGCATACACTTAAAAATGTCAAAATGTTCAAATGTCTAATATACTGGTCAGAATTCTGAGGTTTGGAACAAACATCCAAAACTGATTTGAAAATGTAGACAGGATAAAATAATCATATTTGAATTGAATTCCGTTTTAAAATGTTCTAAATGTTCTCTCTCTGTATAGTTTATGTATATAGTTGTTTTATTTATTCTATTTAATTTCAAAACCAAGTTATCTACCATTAGGGGGGAAAAAAGTAAAAATACAAAAAAAAGAATGTTGTAGGAACTCACTGAACTGGACAAAATATTGATGTTAAGACTGAGGTCATCAGTGCATGTGAGCAATAATTAGTGAATATGAGGTAAACATTCCGTGTCAAAGAGACATTTTCAATCTTTGCTTCAGAATGGCTATCGCCTGTCCTGTTTATCAGCCAAGTCTCACTATTATACACATGAGATTTGCATGAAATAAAACTAACCCTGCACTCAGCCAATTAGCCTCCATTACACTGGCGTTCCAATTTGTCTGCCATGCAAGGTAATCCGGAGTGTTGCTGGCAAGCACCCAAAATGGTAATAACGGTTACTGCAAAAGTCTTTTGTTGTTGTTTCCTCCTAGACTAACGGCGACAGGCGGCTGTGTGTCACTGGATGAAATGTTGAGGAAGTGGAAATGTCTGCACGGCAGTCAGGAGTCAAGACATGGACCTTTACCCCAAAATACGATAGTGCGATGGCTTTTAGCCTGCTGTTGTTCCGGTTTTGGTCTTATTTCTTTTGCTGTTTAGTCTGGAGTGTTATTCTAGCTACAGCAAAATTAAACAATGGAGGTCTGCATTATTATTCATAAGGCACACTTTCATTGGTTTTAAATAATACAAACAAAAATAATGGTTCAGTATAACTTTCTCTTTTTGATAGTTGCAGGCATTATGCTATTATGATAATATTGTAATCGTTAACTTAATGCAAAAATCTGAGTGGGCTGAAGAGGAAAAACAAAAATGAACCCAAAATTACTGACATTTTAGATAGATAGATAGATAGATAGATAGATAGATTTGCAGATGAAGATTTAAACACAGTAGGTAATATAACAGACTTTTGAAACACAGGTCAAGTTGAAACCAATGGTTTCAACCTTTTTGTCTTTTGATATCTTACAAGCAGCAGTGTTTAGTCATGGTCACATTTCACATGTCTATGAGTTGTTAACGGCTGGATACAGATCCAGACTGTTCCCATGGTTTCAATTCAATAAATGTTCAAATGATCTAATATTTAAAAATTTGTGTATCATGAACTTTCTTTTTTCTTCTTTCCTCTCACAATAATTATTTTGCAACCCCTGACATTCGCCCGCTGACCCTTTGGAGGGGCCCCATCCCCACTGGACTGAACTAGTTAACAACATAATGTCATTGAAACTAACACCACATCCAGTAGCTACAACATTAACATGCTGCTAAACGCTGATGCTTCAGTATTAATAATATAACAAGCTCATATATGATCATATATGGTATCAATCAAAGGACAAAACTAATACTTTTATTGCAATACTTCAAGTTCATAATATTTGCAGGATTTTTAAAAAATATTTTTTGCTACTTTTACTTAAGTAAAGGATGAGTACTTCTTTCCAAATTGTGGCTTTCATCATTAACCACAGGAGTCTTCCCATGTAGCAGCATTTGCTCTCAATTGGATTGAAGCGTATTGAGATGTTGCATACCACGATTGTTTCAGTTCGTGTGCACAGTTATGCAGAGAGAAGCCTGGCGGAGTGACTCGCTGCACTCAGACTGTCTGTGATATTGCACAAGGGTAAAGCCAGACAGGAGAGTTAGTTATGACTTCAGCCCATCTCTGGCCATCAGAGAGGTCAGAAGGATGCTACAGTCACACACATACATACAACTAACACTCAGGAACACAGTAAGACCCCTTATCCATCACACACACACACTTGCATACTGGACAAGAGCCAGTATTAGGGTCAGGGCACTGTCATAAACACAATTACAGCCTTTCAGTCTTGAGCCTCGGCGAGGTCTCTCTCTCTCTCTCTCTCTCTCTCTCTCTCTCTCTCTCTCTCTCTCTCTCTCTCCTGTCTGTCTGTCTGCCTGCTTGTGTGAGACACATTGAGTGAGAGAGAGGATGTGTGCGAACATTTGCGTCACAACATATTATGAGGCAGATGAAGGAGAGCACCTTTCACACCAAGATATGACTTCCCGCCCAGCAAAAACGCAAGGAACAAGAGGCCATTAAATTCAATGTGACACTCCCCGGGTTATAGCCACTGATGCTTTTATGTGGGCGTGTCACTTTGAGAGTTCTTAACGACCATCACGGAAAGTAAAGCTCTCCAACAGACACACACACGCACACACACACCTTTGGCAGAAGGCTCCAATAGTTTTGGAGGAGCATCTTTTATAGAGGAGGCAGATATAAAGGTAAGATCGGGAGAAGAGACATCTGACAGACTTTTACGAAGTGCCACAAGTGAAGGGACGTCCTGCTTTTAACAGTGCCTGCAAATTGCAGCTTGGAGCATATTCTTACATCATTTTTTTAAAACTTTATTGTGGCAAAAGATGTAATATCAAGTGAAGCTTGATTAACCTTCAGTTAAATGTGTAAGGTGAAGTTTTGGTTATTCTGCACCAGTCCCTGTGCTGCCTGCTGCACGGTATTTTCTACATTTTGTTTTCTACATTTCCAAGACATATCTTAGCTCCTCGTGCCCTCTTGTGGCGGATATTGATGGTGATTTCACTTGCAGCCAGCCACTCACTCAGGCCTCTTGTTCCTTATTTTAATTGACCTGGATTTGTTCCTTTGCTTTGCTGTAATGAAACAGTGAGAGGTGCCTCGAGACTGAAAATCCTGTCAGCTTCCCCCTGCAGCAATTCCCACACCCCAAAACTGGGTCCCCTCTACAAGATCTACTGTTTGAAGCTGAGCAGAAATAAAAAATTTAAAAGACCTGGGTGCTTCAATGCCTTGCAATGAATAATTAAGAAATATGCATTTCCAGATAATGGAGAAGGGAATTTTCTCATTTCATAAGAGGGTGCATTCTTATGCAGCGACCGGTAGTGTTTTTTTTTTTTTTTTAACTTTATATTCTATACACAAACATGTGCCAAAGTAAGCATGAGAACAAGTCCATATTGGAATTTGCAGTTGAGTCAGTCATTGTGAGTCTGCTACACAACAACATATCCGGTCACTGATGAGTTTGTCACCTGGTGGGTTGAATCTTTCTTGGAGCCAAACATATTCAAAACAAAGGGTATGGTCACAGATTGTTAAAACTCACACTTCAGTCTATTAGATCAATAAAGACCAGACTGTGGACTATGTAGAAACATACAGGTATCTTGGGACAGTCGTAGACTCCAAATTGATCGTTGAGCAGAATTATGAGGCAGTGTATAAAAAAAAGGGGCATCAGTGTTTTGTTTTTTCTTACAAAATTGATACATTGATAAACGCTTTTTCATCAGGCTATTATTGAATCCAACGTGTCTTTTCCCCTTGTGCCATGTTTAGTCTCTAAACAACAAAAATTCTCTGAAACACATTGTGGAACAAAAAAGTGTATAGGTAAGTCTCACAGCTTGTTTACTCCCCGAAACTACAAGTGTGTAAGACTGTTCTCATCTCTTCCACAGTGAATTCCAGCTTCTTCATTGGTTTGTGGCCCCTAGGTGGAGAACAAAACGATACAGAAATGCTTTTGTACCTGCAGGCATTGCATTACTAAGCAAAGCTAGCGCAAAATGATGCACTTCACCCATGAGCACACACTTCTTCAGGCTTTTGAGTCAGGGAGTGTGTGTGACCTTCTTACTTTTCTTCCTACTATTTTTGAAATTATGATACTTCCTTTAATGTATTTTATTCTGCAGTTTTTTTTGGAATCTGTATTGCTGTGATGTCTTGTTGTTGGTGCTGAATCTCCCACAACTCGCACAACACATTTACCCTTGGGTATTAATAAAGAAAGTAATAAAGTACCTTGAACCTTTAATTCTTTAATTCTTGTTGGACGTGAGATAATAAAACATTCATCCAGAATCCACACGGAGTTTGCAGCTATTAAACCTGTACGAATGGGACACATGCTCATTTGCACCCTGTACTGAAAGTATATGAACAGAGATACTGTTGAATTTGTTGCATATACATATTAAACGCACAATATGTGATCTGTGTCTGCTGTCAATGTGCTACTGGGAGACTCATATTATCAATACAAGGCAATCAATATTCCACATCACGATGAAGGTCAATCAATCAAAACATGTTGGATTAAACATTCAATAGAGGTTAAATTTGTTTTAGAATGGGAAAGAAAATCAAATCTTGTAACTAATAGATTATACAGTGATTTTTAGATACACAGTGCTTCTACAAATATCAAAAATGCTACATAAATATACAAAATCCTGCATATATGTGTGATTAAACACAACCTCATACTCACTGTACAAATATCTCATTTTGCTGTCTGAAATCCAATTAAAAGAAAGGCAAAACTGTAACTTTCTCCAGTTTCCATGTAAAAGGATCCATTTAAAATGTATAAATCATAACAATTTAGTCAGTCATACCCGTCAGAACCTCCATCCAACAGTGTTATACCAGGCCACATAAAAAGCATATTTGAGGATGAAATCTCCCTTGCTGCTCATTGGCGTTTTTTTTCTCCCTTCTCTTGTCATTACAGAGCATAGCTTACAACTCCCTGTATAGTTATGAATCATAGACCATGGGCCTGTTTGATTTTACACTTGATGACTCATCAGAGGTTTAATTCTTCATATTAAAGCCTGGTGACAATTTTATGGCCTCCATCCTGGAAGAAGACTGAAAATGTTGTGCCGTGTTACAACAGAAAGCCCTCTGTCTTCATAACTCATCTCCTGCGACGGCAGAGCTGGATTGAATCATCTTTGCTCGCGGCTGCGAGCAAAAATCCTGGCAAGGCTGGGACTGAGGTGTGTGTGTATGTTTGTATGTGTGTGTGTGTGTTTATGTGTGTGCTTGAATGAACGTTCGTCCTAATTAAGCATCAGCAGCTTCTTGGACCAGGGGGAGGCAAGACTTCACAGCCATTAAATCAGGACAATGCTTTTTGTGTCACTGGTGCTGGCGTAAGTTGCCCTGCTTCCCCTCCTTTTCCTTGCATCTCTTCTCTCTCCTTACCCTCCCACCTCCTCACCCTCCGTCAGTCTCACAGCTGCCATGTAGCCTAGGGCTCCAAAAATAAATGATGGCTTCCCAAGTGCACGGTAAAGGCCAGGCAAGTTGGCAGGGCTGGACCTCCTCCGAGAGCCGCAGCAGTGACTTCACTAGTGTGCCCTCTGCTGGGGGATCGCAGTAACTACAACTACTCCAGTGGGCACATTAATGTACAGAAGGTGGACGAAATAACAGAAATACAGTTGATTATAATGAAGCCGGTTACAAAAACACAAACTGCTGCTTCTTAAATCCCATGGAGTTAGATTAAAGCTTCTCTAGCAATTACTAAAAACGATCAACAGGACAGTATTTATTTCAGTGTGGTTGCAGTGAAATTAGTTTAACAGGTGTCCATGTTGCATATAGAAAACTGATGAGTGAATATAGGGGCTTTGATCTTCTGTTTACACCTTGTATGCCAGATTCAACCCAATAAAGAATCCTGAGTTCAGATTCTTACTGATGGGCTGTAGATTGGCACCCATCATGACCCTGATTCATACAGTAATGAAAGTATGTTTTTGCCGGACGAGTCATAAAGAATGCTCCCGTCTCCTCTCCTTGCACTGGGTGATTGGAGAAATGGAAGCGAGGGCACTGAAAAGTCAAGGTGATTCAGTGTAGACTATTCCCAGAATAAAAATACAGGGGTGACCACCTGCCTTAGGCTCCCTCAGAAAGAAATTAAGGTCAGCAAAGGACCCGTCTGTGTGTATGTATCTGAAAGAGAGAGCATTTAAATATGTGCAACCAGACACATGCTTAAGAAAAGTAACTTTGAATGAGAGCTGGAACAGTTTCTGAGTAATGAATTAGTCAATTCAAAGAAAATATATATATATATTGTGATAACAAATTACTGGTGTTAGTCATTTTTCAAGGAGAAATGCCAACGTTTCCTGATTCCAGCTTCTAGGCATTTTATGACCATCAACATTTTATTTAATAGATCAAATGATTAACTGATTCATTTGGGAATCATTCACGAGATTAATCAACAGTAATCACTCAGTCAGCAAACAGTCCTGGAGTTGAATAAACTTCTAATTATTTAATTATTGGATTATATTTCTGGGTATTTTCTCGCATATATTATATAGTACAGTTGTTCATATTATTCTGCACACACACTGTGTATTCATGTTTATAGGCAGCATACCTGTCAGCTAAACAGCTGATAATTGAGTCCATCTTATAAAAGACGACGTACAGATGAATGCATGAGAATAAAATATAGAAAAAGAGAAATGTCATTCTCATGTCAGGACAAGAATGCACCTACAGGGACACATTATGCATGTGAGCGGGTCCATGAACACATGCACAAACTCAGCCTCATCTGGCAGCCGTCAAAACTCTGAGCGCTGCAGCGACTGTGCTGTGCAGAGGATGAAGTGGCTTAGAGGCAGGTCTTTGGTCTGGTATTAATTTTACATACTCTAAGGAGGCCATATATATCTTTTATCCATTTAATTAGTTCTGCTGTTTTTTCATGAGCTGGTCCACTCAGTTATGGAATTCATCAAATATATGCATTGCATCTCTGAAGAGTATTCAGGCTTTAATACATATTCAATGCCTGAGTTATTGTTGTTAAAGGCAAACGCACTGAACCGCAGTTCAGAGAATTGAGAGCAATTTAACTCCCATTTCTGTACAGGCCGTTATTGACTTTGGCATCAAACATTATGAATAATGGCTTAGTTTCTGCAAATACAAATACATGTTCATAGACACAGACCAGTGCTGAGGGCCTTAGGCGTTTCAGCTTGAATACTTTCCGCAAAACAATTCAGGACATGTGTTGCTTGTGAAATGCAATCAAAACATCTCAATAGATGATTTATTCATTTTAACAAAATATATACAAGTTTTATAGATGTGTTCCTTTTACTGTTTTTTTTTTGTGTGATACAGTACTTGCATGAATGGGAGAGTTGTGCTCCAGTGGGTGGACTGGGTGTCCACTAGGGGTCAGGCTGACACTAAATATTGAGGACGTACCACATGTGGGGAAAAAACAGTAGGAAATAATGCAAAGGTAGTTCA
This sequence comes from Lepturacanthus savala, assembly GCA_030544235.1. Lineage (NCBI taxonomy): Eukaryota > Metazoa > Chordata > Actinopteri > Scombriformes > Trichiuridae > Lepturacanthus > Lepturacanthus savala. The sequence goes on from CM060466.1 coordinate 30,155,050, forward strand.
TCACAGGAATATAAAAAAACAACAGTCTGTCAGTGATTATCAGAAAATGTCTGATCTTGATTGAAAACTTTAAAATATAAAGCTAACCATAAATGTGGTAGAAGTAAAACAATATAAAATTATAAAAATATATAAAAAAAAATAATAAAAAAAATATATACAGATTTTTAAGCAATATTTGTAACAAAAATAAACTCCATGAGCCACAAGACAGGTGGAGATATGTGTATCTTCAAATAAATATATTTAAGTACAACTCCTGTTGGCTATTACAAAAATTATTTTGTACACGTTATTGATCTTCTACGAACAGAATAAATATGTTCACCTTCAACGTTGGTGTGATCAGCACTAACAAAATACTATACTCCATAGGATACATATAATTTCCTTATAACACCGCTAACAGCTATGAGGACATATTAATTTATGCAGCAAAATAATAAAATTCATTAGTACAAATTTAATTCAAAATGCATCCCAATTAAATTCGTGAGTACAATTTAAATGACCTTGACACTGTCATGCCTTTTTTTCTTTTTCTTCTGTTTTTTTTCACATTATATAATTTAAATATTTTCCATGATTACAACTGTTACTGCAACGTTCCTGCATCATATTTCAATGAACCTTTAGCTCCTGGCTCACACTTCATTTCCTCTTTGTGTCATTTGTTTAAGTTGACCACTAAATGAGGCAATTTAAACTCATTGAAAAATCCAACATGTCAAAGTTGTTTGCATTTTGTATTCTTTTTGTTTTTTTGTGTGCATTTTGACATCAGAGAATATATAAACTGGTATAGTGTGATATTACTGTCAACAAAACTAATTACCTCATGGGCAGAAACATACTGGAACAATTTTCAACAGTTAAGTGACATAATTCCAGTTTCTCATGGAGATACAGTATTTTTTCACTGCTTTAATGAGTTTAAATGACAGCTGCAGTGGGTACAGCATTCAGAAATCTATCATGGACATTATTTTTTTATTTATCTACTTTTTTGTAGCATGCATTCGGTATATAAAGTGGAGAATTATATACCCGCTATTATTTGTTCATCACATTTAGTAATGACCATTCATTACCTGCAAGAACTGGCTCCATCACCTTATTATTACATCGTTCACACGACTCTCACGACCAGATCAAGGTATTAAACACCATCCTAAATATCAAACACAGGTAAAGAATCCAGATCAGTTCAGAAGTTCGGTGAAGGCAGAAAATAATTACGCTTAGACTACATTTCTTTATGAGGTTGCAAAAGTAAAAAATGTGCAGGAATTTCTGCTGCGTTCTGATTACTACCTCACATGTTAACAACGTGTGCGTTGGAATATGTGTTGTGTATTGCACCGTGTTAATACACAACATGGTGGAGCCTTTAACAAGCTGTCAGGGGCCATAATATTGTTCTCCTGCAACAGTTAACACAGCACACTGGGCAGTGACACCCTCAATGCACTACAGAGCACCTTTGAGCATGCACACACACACACACACACACACACACACACACACACACACACACACACACACACACACACACACACACACACACACACACACACACACACACACACACACACACAGTGTCTGTACAGACTGTACAGACTGCAGCACGCATTCTCACTTCTGGCTCCATACACAACACAGCAGCTAATAAAAGGCAGTGTTCTTGCTTAATGGAAGTGCAGAGAGAGTTCTGCTGTTGAGGTAGATAGGGCCCTCTGGGCAAAAACACATTAACCTATATGGAGGACGTGAATTCTAGATGGTATTATTAGCAGAGAGTCTGAGCACCTTGAGCTGCTCTAATACTCAGTGTGAGTTTGTGTGCTGGAGAAAGAAAAGAGGTGAGAAGAAGAGAGAAAAACCTTGTTTTAGTTGACGGTCTCAGGCCGGAGTGAAGGTCTATGCACAATCCATCTCCACGGCGTGAATCAGCAGGTCAGAGGTAAAGCCAGACTTTTTTTCAGTGAGGGTTTTATTAGCCTTTTTTGACAGCAACAACAAGTCAATGCAGTGCCGGATTTGTGTACAGAAAACGCTGTGAAATGAAACTGGCTGAAATACGTGATCGTTGAGTTTTACAGCAAAACGCACAACTTCAGGGCCAGGTAATGTTGTCAAACACTTAAAGGGAAAAAAAAGCAATAAAATTACTTTATTGTCATTGCCACAGCTACATACTTCATTTTGCACTAAATGCTCTGAAAAAAGGGGGCAATTACGCTTATGCCATCCACCAATTCTACCCAATTAGCCAATTAAGGCTAATTAGAGTTTTAGCTTTGGCACAAGGGTTTTCATAATTAACCATTTATTTAAACCTCCACCCTCTTTCTCTCCAGAAGACACCCAGGCAGCAGCAGAGCAGAGGAGGCGTGCTCTCCTGCCTCCTGCTCCGCCAAAATCCCATGTCCACCTTTTCCCAGGGGAGCAAAAACTGGAACTGGGCTCCAGCTTGCATCATTCCCCTGGTTTCCTCTTTAGGGATGTAAATACTTTTTCATTCAACTTTTTTTTTTTTACTCTGTGTTAATTAAAAAAAATAATAATAATTATTGTATTGTATGTACACTGGTAGTCCAGCTGTAGAACACACAGTTTTCACCTGAACATCCATTGCTCCCTGCGAACACCATGAATTAATTGAGGTGACCACAGGGTCATGAAAGCATCTAACCTGTCCTGTTCCTCTGCTACATATGCAACACTCCAACCCCTATTGTACTACTGCATTATCTACTTTTAGTTAGATTCTCCAGTTTCACAGTGTAAGTGAATTTCGTCAAGTTGTGCATTATTAAAGGGCAGAAATTATTTATCTAATATTCATTATTTATATTTATACAAGGAGCTTGTCCGCAGGGAGCAGGTCTCATTTTCAGCCTCGTATTTTGTAAACAGGCAGTCACAGAAGCGACAGTTCCTCTGATTTAAAGAGACAGGTCTGCTTATGGGAAGTGATGCCTACCTTGAATTCAAATGGAAAGGTGATCAATTTTTTATATTTTTTTTCATGCAGCATTTGCATTGACTCACTTCCAGAGTCTGCCGCTGTTTGCTCTTTCAAATGGACAATGGGGGCAGACAGGTGAACCTGACCTGGAGAAAAAGGCAAAGAAAACCGCCAGCTGAAAACCAGACATCTCAGGAAGGAATAAGATATGCAGTGAAATAAATGGAGATGACAGGAAGGAGAGTATCCATTGCTGCAAGCTGACCCCCATCCAGCTCCATTAGAATTATTGATGAGTAATTACGTTAATCCCTCTAATCTTTAGCTCGTTTAAAAAATGAATAAGGTCTGTGGAGAGCCACAGACCATGTTCTTCAAAAAACATCTACAAATACCAAAAAATCAACACAGCTTCAACCACAAACCCAAATTGTGGTAAGAGTAAAGTTCTTTACACTGAGAACTCTAAGTGCTGGAGGTCCGTACACTAAAAAAAACACTAAAAAAAAAAAGGAGTTCAGTCGGTTAGGATTGTAACATTCAGTATGCATCTACCCATGTTAACACCACAGAACAGACAAACAGGAGGGATAGCAAGGCCAGACAACCTAGTGTGTATTTGCTAGCCTTGGAAGTACGCTTGCACCTCCACACCCGCCGCCTCTGAGTACCTTAAAGTACGAACAAAATCGCTTTTCAAAGGGAATAATGTAGAACAACATCATGTCAGCTTTAGGACATATTTATTTATTTCTTTGGGCTGGCGTTCATTTTCAAGCAGCGTTATTTTAAGTCACGGAAAAGGGAATGCTGCACTCAAACCCGGGACGGAACAAGAGACACGGGGCACAGTTATGCAAATGAGCGAAATAAATGTCAAAACGGCGGTGAAGAATTGATGAGGACAGAGAGCGCTTGTCTTGGGTTGCGAGGGAAGTGCATGACTGAGAGGACAAGTGACGTTCATTTTCAAAGGAAAGTTTCACGCCGCTATCATGGCAGCCATTGTGACTCGCAGATAAATTTTAATGCCCCACTCTGATGATTCTGTGTCACTCTCGTCCTTTTTCTTTCTTTCCTTCTCTTTCTTTTTTTTCCTTTCACGAGTACCCATCGCTATCTCCTCTCCCTATCTTGTTGCGATGACATCCGAACAGACACGTGCATGTGGAGCGCCAGGACCCAGAAAAGCCTGTGCGCATGGAAAAGAAAGATGGAGGGGTGGCGGGCAGGCAGGGGTGGTGGTGGGGGGGGGGGTCTTTATAAAAGATTCATCACAAATGTCTCTAATCCACTACTGCATTGTCAAGGAGATGTTATAAAGCACACATTGTAAATGGATTCTTCCCTCTGACTAAAGTCATTTCTGCAGAGGGACGGGGGGGAGTGGAGCTGGGGCGACAGGGGGCACCCTTGTGTGGCACCAGACAAGTACATAGTGTGAGCAGATGAGCAGCACTCTCTGGGACTGCATTACTACCTGTCCCCAGTGCTCCGCTGCCTGTGAGCCTGACTCTAATGTACAAGCCGGCCACATTCCCCTTGTCAAGGCCTTGACGTGCACGTCAAAAATTACCCAACCTAAAGTGACAGCCCCCTTTCTTCCCCCGTCTCTCCCCTCTTCTGCAGCCCGGCCTCTCTCCAAACCTGCTGGAAGAGCTGCTTTGAAAGCCCGAGACTGCCAATGCCACTCTTCAGCGGCAGCCACTTTATTTATTCCTCTCCGCAGGCAATGGGAGGTAAAACAATATGGATGGCACTGTGGAAGCTCATAATATTAGCTTTGGCTGTGGGCACCCGGCCATAAATATCGCACCGCCTCATGGAGAATATGATTGGAGCCACTTTGAAGCATCGAGATTTTGAGCAAAGGTCTGAAAACAAAAAAAGAAGAAAAAAAATGGGAGGGGGGGACGGGGTGTCGCTACCTTTCTTTCATCTCTTATCAAATCACCCATCAGCTTTTCCATGCTCCCAGCGCAAAGTGACATAAGTCTCTCATGCTTTTAGTGGCACTTTGAAAAATAAGACCTCAGTGAAGCACAAATAATCACTCTTTTCAACACTTCACTTCATCTGGTGATGCTCTTCATTCCAGAGCCCCTTCAATCACATATGATGATATTAAGTATTACTTATTTATTTTATGTTCCAGAGGTACATGGGTTGTAAAAAGGAGGAAGCGACAGGAAGGGAGCTCTGTCCCGCCGTACACACACAGACACACACACACACATACACACATACAAACATGTATGCATACGCACACACATGCAAAAAACATACAAACACACACATACAAAGTCAAACACATTTTGTACGGCTTTGATCTCTTCCACTGTTTGACTTTTACATTAGTACTAATGTGACATGTCGTGATCCGATGCTTTTTTAACCCTCATCGTGGTAATTTGTGTGTGTATGTGTGTGTGTGTGTGTGTGTGTGTGTGTGTGTGTGTGTGTGTGTGTGTGTCTGTGTGTGTGTGTGCATGTGTCAGGACCAGAAAAAGAGTGGGAGCACATCTCGCATCTCTCATTACATGTTTCTCTTGAGGAAACATCACTTTTGGATTCATTATATAGTTAAAAAGCAGATGCTGAGAGGTGTGTATTGACATATGTGACACACGCACAGTCAGAGTACATCTTGCTGAACCTCCCCTTCCATAAAGTCATGTTCATTAAGCTGAGATAAGACTGGATCAAGGACAGGGATATAGACGCCTCAGCCTGAAAACAAAGTTACACCAATCGATAATCTTTTGTTGCTTTGACCTCGTCTCTGTTCTGTTCTACATGTCCCTAGACTTACACTATTTTAAGACATTTTAAAGAGGTACGCCAACAATATTTTCCTTTACTTTTGAAACACGCAGGAGATAGATTTTTGTTTTCATCAAAATCAAAGTGGTAGAGGCCAAGATATCCCAACTCTTAGTCTCTAGTATGGATCAAGCTCCAGAAAAGGCTGGATCCTACATTTCCCATAATGCAAATCAATAGCATCCTTCAATAGAACCCTAAATGCTCAGTTCTTTTAAACCCCTAGCCATGTTTTGTATGATTGTATGTTAACAGATTTGATGGTAAACATAAATAAAATAAAAGATTATTTTACATTGGTTCAAATGGATCTCTGCTTATTTTCCCAGTTATTCAGATATTAAACCTGAGTAACTGTTAGAACATTCTATAATTACTACGACAATACTTTCAGGCAACTTTCAGGACTTTTAAAATAAAGCATTTTCTTACATCAGTAGGTTCTGACACTGTCAGAATCATACATAGAAGTACATGCAGTGTATAATTAGTGAAGGAAAAATGGTGAGACATTTTCTCTTCATTCAAAGAAAGAAAAAGAAATAAATATGACTTTCTGTGACACAAGTTTATTTTGTGGGAACTTTCCAAAAGTGCATGTACCATCTTCATAAGTGGTAGTCATCTGAGTTGAATTTCAAGTCGGAGCGAGCCAGAGACGGAGTATCAGGCCTTTCTGTCTTCCTGTTCTCTTGTATTCACATCAGCACACAGACGACGCTCACATCTGAGCCAGGTCACTTAGGACCTCTGCCTCATCACTTTAACTAAGTTACACAATCCTTTTGCTCCGCCATCTTCTCACACCCCCCCACTCATTTCACCCTCCTGCTCTTGCATCTGTGTGCATCTGCATTCCCAACTGCTGTGCAATTAAAGAGAGATGAGCAGTGCTGTTAGTTTATGAAAAAAAAGGAGTGAAAAAACATAATGTAGTTTGTGTGTCACCATCAATTTACTGCATCCTGAAACTTTAAAAGAGACGATAAATAATTTGGGAGGAAAGCAAATGGGAAGAAGGGCGGCAGTGGGGTGGGGTGGTAAAAGAAATAGATGGAGCATAGAAAAGAAGACAACAGGAGGGGGGGGGGGGGGGTAGAAAATGACATTGTTATTCATCCGACTCTTTGTCACAAGTTGAGACTGAAAGCTGCAAAACTTCAAGCGCACGGTCTCCCGTGGGTGAGATACTGCAGTTCAAACAAAGTAAACAACTGTTTTACTCTGATGCACACTTTAGTCTTGCTGGAGGCTAAGTTGCCTTCCTGCTGCAGCTGGTATTGTGGCACACTTTGCCGGCAGGGGAGAGCACGGAAATTGTTGCAAAGATCTCACTGTATTCTCACCAAGCGCGACACGCAGGAGACTCACAGCCTTGTTGTTATTTACACAAAACGAGTAGGTTGCCTTTCATGAATGGGGAGCTGCATGGGTAGAAAAGGATCATAACCACTGTATGACATCGTACTAACCCTCTGTTCTCATATATAAAGAAATAACTTCCCGTCAGTGATGAAAAAAATGACATTTGGGAAGTCTAGAGGTGTTTGATAAGTTTTTTTAATAAACTGATACTAGTGTGTTGTTTGGTCTGTAAAATGTCAGAAAATGGTGACTTTTGTTTTCCCCAACACCCAAGATATAAAATAACGTCTTGTTGTGTCCCCAACCAAAATATATTCAGTTTACTAACAGAGAGGACTAAATTAAGCAGAAAATATTTATATTTGAATTGTTCTGGATTATTTTCCCCCTGTATTCCTATTGAGGTGTCTAAGACCAGAAGTTGTATAGACTGTAAAGCCCCCTTGCAAGCAATGTTGTAAATTGTGATATTTTGTTGCATATAACACCAACTGCTTAATATTTAAGAAGCTGAAATCAGAAAAAAAGTCATCAATATTCCTTAAAAATAGACTCAAAATATTTTAAATCAAATCAAAATAAATGTGTATAAATTTTCTATCAACAGAGTAATGTTAGTCAGTCATTTTCTATACCTGCTTATTCCTCATTAGGGTCGCAGGGGTCTGCTGGAGCCTATCCCAGCGCGTTACGGCAAGAGGCAGAGATACACCCCAGATGGTCGCCAGCCAATCGTGGGGCACACACACCATTCACTCACACACTCACACCTACGGGAAATTTAGAGTCACCAATTAACCTCAGCATGTTTTTGGACTGTGGGAGGAAGCCGGAGTACTCGGTGAAAACCCACACAGACACGGGGAGAACATGCAAACTCCACACAGAAAGGTCCCAGACCCAGGACCAAGGAGGTCTTGAACCTGCGACCTTCTTGCTGTGAGGCAACAGCGCTAACCCCTGCGCCACTGTGTCGTCACAGAGTAATGTTCAGCCCTAAATTTTGAAAACCAAAATAGTCATTTTAATTTAAATTAGAACTATTTGATCAGATATTAAGAAAACAATACTTCAAATATGACCAGATATTCACAGCTCTTGGTTGGTTGTCATGAGATGTGGTAGTCAGCCCTCCACTAAAAAAAATTTTCAAAGGTGATTATCAAGCTTTCAACTACGGCATATGATTCATACATTATTTTGTGGGAAAAAAACAAAACAAGAAAACTATATTGTCAAAAACAAACAAAAATGAAAAACACTGGATAAAACGCTTGCAGGAAATAAAAGGCAGAAGGCCCTAGGTAAGCTGCAGCTATGTTGTAATGAAAATGTAAGGCTTTAATGTTTCACCTGGACCAGGAGAGAATTCCCCACAATAACATGAATCAAAGCTCCTATTACAACAAGAAGATTACACAGAAAACATGTGAGAGTTTGTGCAGCATGCAGGTTGTTTGTCTGAATCAGATCATAAAGTCTAAAGTCTGGAGGCATAACCAACATTTATCCTTCTCTCAAATGTGGGATTTAAGCTTTTCTTACACAAAAAAAGAAAAGAAAAGAAAATGAAAACATGCCCTCGGTCTTTTTACTGTAGCAATCTAAGTTCTAACAAAATGACTCATAGGTTGTGAGCGTGATCCATGGAGAGCAACAAGATAAACAAGGATTAAAGCTAATTTGTTTTACAGATGTACAGTATTGTAGCTACTTGCTATTGTGGATAAGAGTTGGGATGGATGTGACAGAATAGAGAGAGAGAGAAATTATAAAAATCACAACATGCAAATAGCTGCATGCTATTGTACCTTCAAGCCTTTTACTGCTGTGGTACAACAATGATCTCCTCTAAGATACAGTGAGCGATGATAACCAATCAGTTCATCTCACATAACCCAACTGGGGAAAGTGTCACACATGAAAGCACAAAACTTCAAAGATGAAACTGTGTAATAGACGTTTTATATGAAGGTTACAGAAAGTACATTATGAGCCAAAAAACTGTATCACACAGCTAAAACTGCAATAATCAACATTGGAGCTGCAATGGAAAGTCAATTAGCCAATTCATTGTCAACTATCCAATTACCAATATTACCAACCATTTTGATTTATAAATATATAGATTTTATATAAGTAATTGATTTTAAAGAAAAAAGTTCTAAATAATCTGAGTTTTTTAGCCTTCTATATTCAGACAGATTAATCAATAATGAAAATAATTATTTATAATAATTTGGTAAAGGGTGATGAGAAACCAACCTGTTTTTCCTCTGGATTATAATACTAGATATCTGAAGCATAGACCTTGAGTGGGTAATTTATTAACTACAGTGTACAGTACATATCAGATGGAATTTGATTGGCTCATTGAAAAATGGGCGTATCCTAGGATATGCAGGTAATACCATAAGAAGTTAGCTGTTGTCTGATGCAGGACAAATCAGACAGCTAACAGCTCAACAGCTAACATTCAGTTTACATTTAGTTTACGTTCATCGTACGTTATATCGTGGGGAACAACTTTCCTTGAATGACAGGGGGATATTGTAACACTATTGGTTAAAATTGCTCTGGGTACGATAGTGAGTGTCACATGTTATTTATTTATGTATAGATATTTTTTTTATTGGAAGAAGTGGGATTCAATTTTGATCTGATATTAATATAAAAATATAAAGAAACTATTTTTGTTATAATTTTGTTCTTTTGGACATATAGATAAATACAACAAAAACATGACCAGAGATGTGATCTAAAAAGATTAATAAAACATTTTTAATTTCAGGAGGACTTTAATTCATTTGTGCTCGAACTACGTGTACACACACACACACACACACACACACACACACACACACACACACACACACACACACACACACACACACACACACACACACACACACACACACACACACACAGTGAGCACATGCATCAGCTGAATTTCTTCAGACATGTAATAACAGCATGTGTACAATACCCAATTAAAATAAAACTCCACACAAACAGACAAATGTTACCACACACAACAAACCCATGCATTGCTTTCTGTTGAAATGTACATACTAAATAAGATATGGGTGAAAATGAACCCATTTCCCCTCTTGTTACTTTTAAATGCAAATTGGGTCCTTCATTAAAATGTGTGGCTAAACTTCATTAGCAGCAGATATTGATTTTCAGACTGCGACGATCTGATAGGCCCTATAGGCAAGTGAAGGTACAAAGGTTTGTCTAAATGCGAACTGGTAGTATGTGGCTCCGGGCTAGTTGGAGTTCTGGCTCTGAGAGCTTTGGAACATCTGGAGAGGTAACATTTACATAAGCTTCTCTTTGTACATGGGAACCTTCATTAACATCACGCTGCTTTGAACTCAGGATGAGATGGTAATACAGATGAAACTGAAGTTAAGGAGAGCGGCGCTGTGTTGGATTGTTGCAGCAATGTGCTGCTTTCTCTGATGCCGTTTCCTGTTTTTGCAAAAAATATTTCAGGAATGTGGTGGAGCTTCTGGGTAATACCATAAGAAGATGCAAGAACATTTCTAGAAAATCTTCATCTTTCAATTTCAGAATTTCAACCAATAAACTATAGGGCCTTCCTAAATCTCAGTGTTTAACTCTGCTGATTCATAATATATAAGTATATCTTCCAACCAGATTTCCTGTTAAATGATATGTACTGATCAAAACAGGAAAGCAATACACACATACCCTAGATGATATAAAATCCAAACCATATTCAATGTGATTTGTCTTCATGCCAGTCCTGAGACTGTCAACGATCAATGAAGCAAGTATTTTCTCCCGTAATTAGCTTGATGTCTTTTTTCTTTGTCTCACTCTATTCTCTGTAAGGTGCAGCAATTTAACTACTCTGTGTGGTATTTGAATCAGTTTGCTTATCCTCTCCTCTCTACATAATTTACAGGGAGGACTATACTGACATGTGATATGACCCACTGATTAGTGATTACAAGTTGCTGCTCATGAGAGAGGTGTGTGAGAGGTCTGTACAGGGGTGAAAGAACTATAAAAGTAACATAGTGTTGCTTGTATACTGCATCAGCTTTATGAAATAAACCGATCTTTTATTATTTATTCAATAAATCAGTTTGCCAGCTTTACTCCAAACCTTCAATTCTCACACTGCAAAACATTTCAACACTTATACTCATGAGTTCAACTTGTGTGACTGATTAGTGATAGTCGAATTCTTGAGGTGGTAATCATAATGGAAATTAGCACCCACTCCATTCAATACAGCACAAGATAATAAATAGATAAAATATGTTCTAATATTCTTCACTGAAAGTAGCTGCAATATTCCGGCTGTATGACTTATTCGAACCATCATAAAACTTAAGTGTCATGAACACTTTCAACAGTGGACACTTTTTTATGGCAGATATTTTGATTAGTATAAAAAAGAAGAGAACAGTTGCGACTATATGACTGATTGTCTCAATAAGTCATGTTGGTGAACAGGCACAACACCAACGCCCTGGAACTGGCTCACCTAAATGGAATGTAGCCATAATGAATGTTATTCATTCCAAAAAAATAAAAGATTAAATTGACTAAAATAAGGGGAAAAAACTTGAAATGCCAGTGGAATAGGATAATTCTACTGAATATTGGACTAATTGCACCAAAACCAAGATATTTTCACCTGTTAAGCTTTCAATTTTTGCAGTGCACTATGCTGCTTTTGCCGCCTTCCACCATTCCTCCTTACTCTGATACCCGGGTCTCCACCATAGACTCTCTGTTAATTCAATCTCATTATTTTTCCAAACATAGTCATACTGTGTGGCTCCCCCTCAATCACTGGCCAGCCTAACCCCCTGATCTCTGGCAAATGGGGGCCCGGTCGTATGCTGCCCCTCTCACCGCAGAGAGCACACAAAAGGCCATGACCCAAATTGCGGGGGATTTAGGCCCTAATCTGTCTTTACTGTGCAGGAAAATGGGTGGCTTGGATAGAGACCAGAGGAAAATAAGGAGGAGGAGGAAGAAGAAGGGGGAGGGTTATAGGATGGCAGGTATAGAAGCATTAGGAGCATACCCCTAGTTGGGAAAACATCTGCTCTTTATCATCGGGGTGCTCATCTGGTCCAAAGCCATGTTATGTTTGTGTGTGTGTGTGTGTGTTTGGAGGTTGTGGTCGGTGGGCATGGTCTAACATGGCCTGCTTTACATTTTTAAAAAGCAGCGCACACACAAGGCATCCCCTACAGTATCTCATAGAGTGTAAATTATTGAAATTATCCTGTGTCAGTGGTCTAAGACAGCACAACACGATACACAGAGACATGATATGGCTCTACCTGCCAGGCCCCCCGACACACGTGTAAACAACTGTAATTCTCTGCAAAGCAAGCACAGTGTGCCTGTGTGTAATTTATTTATCATTCATTTATACGCCTCCCAACAGGCGGTTAGAGGTGAGAGATACCCCTCCATGAACACTCAGGCCACATATTCACATCAACACAAGATACAATTTCTCACTCCAAATCTCCCCTGAAACAGAGTCTGTTTCTAAAAAATTAAATGCGAATGGCGGTAATAATCGTGGAAAGGCTAGAGTGTCAATAGGGAGCTGATTACAAACTAAAAGAATATTTTTTACAGGATAATTTATTGCAACTTAGGTCTTACTTACTTAGCTTTGGACATAATTTGTATGTTATCTGATAATGTTTTATTCACCTACTCATTGCTGAGGTTTAGGAAGACACAAATCGCTACAGCAGAGTCCAGTAGAGAAAGAATAATGAGCAATCTGACACAAATTAGAAGTAAAATTAAACCGAAAAGGTAAAGCTCCTATTGTGCAATTCTCTCTCTCTGTGTGTGTGTGTACAACTGGAATGGACAGTTTGGGACATAATTTAACCATGTATTGCTTTCTTTTTAAAATAGGTTTGCCTAAATAGCCATTCACACAAGCGTTTAAAGGCCCAATATGTAGGATAACTTTTCCAAAATCTTTCTGGATTATATCAATGCTCTTTAAAATGATTTAAGGAATATTCCATTCTTTTAAACCATGGTTGAATTTTACTGTTCAAATTTTATTATTATTATTCATGTTTTTAATGCTTTTGGTGTCTATTTAATGTCTGTTAAAGCATGTTGAACTTTAACCCATGTATAAAAAAGTGCTATATAAATAAAGTTTATTATTATTTATATTATTCTATATTTTTAAGATTTAAAATTTAAGTTGTGTACTTACAATATTCTAATTGTTTACAGCAACTTTCAAATGTAAATAAATTAGTAATTTAATCAAAATAATATGACATTTCATTAGATAGAGACTCCATCACAAATTGAATCTTTATCCAGTTTTAAGCCATATTTATAAAATACACTTATTAGATCTTTTAATTATTTAAAGTGGGTGAATAATTTTATATATATATAATAATCTGCTGAGGAAAAATTAGCGGCAGCTCAGGTCGCAGTGCACAACGGAGTTGGAGAAACACAGAATTTTAATGTGAAACTGCTTGTTTTATTCTTTTACTGGTTTTAATTACTGGGCCTGGTTGTTTTGGAGAGGCGCAGACCTCTGCGGATATTTTGGCTCCCGGTAAAAAAAAAAATCCAGAACAATGAACAGTGAAGGAATCCAAACCTAGAGAATCTTCCTGCGGAGCACTATCTAACAATGAAGACAATAACTCTCATGATCCCACAATACTTCACAAAAACTCTTCACATGAAACTCTATCTTAGTTTTGTTTTTTTATAGAGATTTTCACATTGTGCAGTTAAAACAGAATTTTCACTTCAAAACCAATTAATTTCAGTGGAATTGCTGTCAAGTTTTAGGTCCATACTAATCTTAAGTGGTAAATTTATCCTTGAGGAACTTTAACATGCAACTTGGCACCTTTGACCGATAGCAAACTGTCTTGGCGATGCTGAACTTTGAGGGAACAGAGAAGTGGGAGATATTGAGATATTCTCCAGTCCACTTGACCTCCATCTGCTGAAGTCAGGCTGAGTGTAGTGTAACTCACAGAGGTGTAGCAAGCGGTCTTTCTATTTTTCATTTTATGAAAAAAAAATCTTTCTATGAAAAAAAGTGATATTTTAGATGATGCTCAGATGAGTGTACTCTATTTCTGTAAACTCTATAACAATAGAGTGTCTTGCTTAACCAGCCCTGGGGATCGGGATTATGAAGACCAACCATCTGATATCTTCCTCCTCCTCCTCCGACACGACCCCCTGCCTTTCCCCAAAAACCTCCCATCTCATCACCACCCCTCACTCAACCCCAGCCTCCTCTCTGCTTGTATGATTAAGGGTTAAGCGTGCCACCTCGTCTCCAGGCCATCATTAAAAGGGCGACAGAAAAAGAAAAAGAGAGAGCGGGAGAAAGACACCCTGGCACACAGGGCTAATGAAAGCCATGAATCACAGTGTGGTCTTTAAAGAACATATTAGTGGCATCATTAACTCTGCACAAAGGCCAGAGCCGGGGTGAACAGACAGGTCGCTACACCAGCAAGCCTGCTGCCCCACCCCCTGCCACTGGCCCCTACCGCTCTGCCTTTCATATCCCCCAGAGCCGCCTCTCATTAGGGAGGCGCCCATACCGCCACATACGGTATGGCTCCAAGTCCTCCACTATTTCCCCAGATGGATTTGAGCAGGATCTAAAGGTATAACGGAGATTAACTGGTGTAACTAGGAGGCAACGCCAGGCTCGATATGTTTAATTATTGCAAAAAATCAAATCAAAAACAGTATCCTGGATCAAAATATAAAAAAAATAAATAAAAAAGAAAAAAATTGAAGCTTCTCTTCCGGTAGCAAACAGCAGTCGTATTTTTTGATGGACACGATCCTCTTAACCTGCCACCTCCTGTTTGAACAAAAACAACTCTCTCTCCAGACGCCCTACAGCGGAGGCCTGTGGGCACTCCTCATGGGCAGTGACCTTTTCACACAGCCTCGGGACAAAGTGGGTCTCCCAGCTCGCCCTGGAGCAACACCCACCAGCACTTTCCTTCCGCGTTTTCCCTCCAGACGCCCAGGACCTGGTGGTGCTGGCGGAGGCTGCAGCCCCCTCAGTTCCCTCCATCAGAGGTGTGTCTGGAGCTCCCGTGCTCGGGGAGTTGGCCCGGGCCTCATTAGGAGCTCTATGATGAAATGAGCTGAAAGGCCCCAGCCTCAGCCAGCATCAGCCAGCAATCACAGCAGCCTGAACTGGCAAGGCTCATCTCACGGCCCCATAGGCGTTAAATCATGGATAACCTTCTCGTTTCTCCCGCTATCTAACTATCCCACACCCCCTAACTTGCTCTGTCTCACTCAGACTATGTATAGCTCGCCTCTTCTTTCTCTTACTTCTACAATGCTCCCCCCACCCCCACCCCCATCTCTTTCCCTGTCTGCCTGGATAGGTCCTCAGTCTTTTACTGCTACTCACGGACCACACTGTACTTCACCGCTTCGCTCGCTGGGGACATCAAAGTTTAACACCTACAACTTACAGCTCTCAGTCACATCTCATCTCTCACATTCTAGATTTCCATGTTTTTCTCTCGGATTGTTTCAGATTTTCATCATGCGTTGTGTTGTAATTGTATTTCTCTCTCTCTCTCTTCTTTCTTTTTTTCCCTTTACTCCACTTCTGTCTTTATTTGACGTCTGTCTTCGACTCGCTCCCCGATATCTGTCTCGCCTTTCAACTATTTATTTTTTTTTCTCATTCTTTGCGGTGGAAGGGTTAGTAGAATTTGCTGAAAAAACATGGACTTATCAACAAAATGAGTATAAAAGTAAAAGTTCTCATCATACAGGTTCTCATTATTGTCACCTTCTAAATCATCAAATCATTAGCGGCCCATTATTATGTGTAAGCAGCATTTTAATGTTATGCAGAAGGTGGTTGATCTTGGATGATTGAGTGGATGATTTCAATCATTGCGTCATACCTAATAGAACTTTTCATAGGTTTTGCATGTAAAAATCTATATCTACAAGGTAACATAAAGTAGGGGAATGTGAGGAGTGTGAAGTAACAAAACTTAAGAAATACTTAAGCAAAGTACAAATACTTATAAATGTTACACTCCTCAGTCTACTCCTCTATCTATTTAAAGCTGCATTGCAGGACATTTGTCTCTATCATCTGATGATGAAAAAGTAATTACACGACCACTTAAATCTATTCATCTATCCATCTATCTATGAAATTATCTGCTTTGAAATCTGAGTCATAACTCCCTGAGCTGAGCTGCACTGACATGCAGGTGTAAGTGCATGCAGGTAGAATTCTACTCTGCATGCGCTGTCAAAAGAATCAAAGCCGCTCTTCAGGAACCACAGTGTTTGAGTTCCTCAGAGTAAAGGGGGATGTTTTAGAGCACTAGAGAGGACACTGAAGACGCTGGTGACAGAGATATTAGTGCCTCAATCTCCACAGCGCTGTTAGTGAAAATCTAAACATTTCAGTGAGCTTTGACTCACTTGTGAGCAGTGAGGCATCACTTGCAATCTGAAACAGCAGATCTCCGGGGAAGTGGAGTGCCAGAAGCAGGTGATAGCGAGCATTATACGGCCTTTCTTGAATATATGTTTGAATAATTGAAAGCCACTTAGTCCCATTTGAATGGTTGAGTGTTGTGGATCCACTACACCTATGGTGGGATGGGGTCAGTATGGCTAGCAGGGACAGGCATTTACGATACAGATTCTAATATATTCATGAAATGCGCGCGTGTGATTTTCTCTAAAGTCCACATGTATGTCACAACACACAGAGCTATGGATAATTAAGGATTGTCGCAATGCTTTATTTCTGCAGGCAAAATATCTCCCCCGCCCACCGTTGCACACCTTGTATTAAAAGCATAATTCTATGATAAAGCTAGTTTAGGGAAACCTAATGTTATATTAAAGCGGAGTTAATCAATGCAAGGGGAGCCTTTTTACCATACATTATTATGCACTACAGAATGCTTTAATGTGCAAAAAAGGACCTTTTTTGTTGGCCAAGAGTAGACATTATATTACTACAGGTTAATAAAACTTTGGGTTTCTTAATTTTTCATAGTGGTTAGTGCATATGTAAATATTTAATGAGGGCTTTATGCTCCAGATATTCCAACAAAAAGGTTAATAAGCTCTAAGATGGAGGATAGGGTATATAATTGCTGGCTTGTCCTGCAAAGAGGGGAATAAAAGAATGGTAGAGCAGTAATAAAGGGCCTAAAAGAGGGAGCTGAGAAGAAAGTGGAAATACAATTTAAACGAATTGTGAAGAAAGAAATATAAATACATCAGTTTAAATCAAAACCAAACAAAAATAATTATTATTCAATCATTAATTTTGTGATGATAAACATTTGAGAATGAAAATGTTTGTCATCAGGGCTTCATAAATAACAACAATCAATTTTCTATTGATCAACTTAGATAGTTGATGCTGCTAAGTTGCTGCTAGTTTATAATAAAATAATAATGAAATGAAATATAATACAATAAAGTCATTAGTTAGTGCTTTCCTTGTACGTTTAGCATTTAGTTTCTACTTCACTTTATTAACATACAAGCACTTTATAAAATAAAATCTAGAAATTGACATAAGCCTGCAGCTGAGAAACCCAAATGTCACTTTCATTTAACTCCTTTCCTGCCATTATGGTACGTTGAAAGCCCCGTCCCATGTAAAGCATATAGCCCTTTCTTTAATTAACACACACACACACACACACACACACACACACACACACACACACACACACACACACACACACACACACACACACACACACACACACACACACACACACACACAGTGGTGTGTTGCAATATGGAATTAATATTTCAGTGCCTGCTTCGTTTTATGGCTGCTACCATTTGAATAGGCCTTAATAGAGTGACAAGACATTCCCACCGACCACTGCGCCATGAAAAATGCACAAGCCACTTAAAACCAATGGCCAGTCACAAGAAGACACTTGGCCCCTCAAGACAAACCATGACTTCTTAGCTGATGAGGGGAAAGCAGGCATATTTTCAGCGCCTGCTGTGGAAACTAATGCCCTCCCCTGCACACACATCTGTTATGAAGATTGGATGAAATGGTTTGATAGTGAAACATTAGCTTCTTTTAAATCTCATGCCTGGTGAGCATTTTTCAAATGTAACGCAGAGTTAATAATTAAAGTGCCCAATTCGCCATAATATTAATCGTCAAGGCCATCTGATAGTCCTCCTGACAAAAGGCTCAGAGGTTGCTTTAACATATTTGAACTGAAGCTTTGGCTAAAGATGAGCTCATTATGAATGGAAATGGGCTGACCATGGCTGTGCTGAGAGTAGTGAGGGATGCTGGGAGCTGAGAGTAATCAATGGATCTGAAAGAAAGCAATGGCTGACAGGTCAAAAGATTTCATCTTACTAACTAATGTATGATGAGCGGGACTGTTGACCAGAGTCAGAGTTGTTCATAATGTTTATAAATACCCAAGACACATACAGTATGCAATCAGCAGTTAGAAAACATTTATCTTTGACCTTTCCTCTCCCAGTCAGCATGTATATGCAAATAAAGCATCACTTTCTATCGTCCCCTTTTCATCTCTCTTTGATCAACCAGTATTACTGCTTTGTGATAATGAGATGGCAGTGAATACAATAGTGTTTACAGGTTTGTTACATTATAAAGGCACAAGGCATGCCGGGAATCCTGCCCTTCTAAGTCCAAACTGCTGAAATATTAGAGTAAATAACAGTTTAAAAAAACAACAAAAAACAGGTGTTTAGATTTTTGGATAAAGCCAGAAAGGGAAGTAAGCAAGTAAAACTGTAAGTTACCAAATAATAGCCGGGTCCCCTTTAAACACAGGCTGCAGGTGTATATTTTGATGAATAACTGCCATAAATGCTGAGACTAATTTATTAAAAATTGGTGAAAAAAGTTTTGCCATCATAAATATCCTAATGATCTTTTTGTTTATCTGTGAAACAGATTTAACACCTCGGCAGATGGTGGCCCTATAACCGCAAACTCTATAATTTGGCCAATAACTTTTGAACCTCTCAAGTCTCCTTCTTTCCATGGATTCCGTGGGTCTAGAAAAATGATTGATATAAGCCATGACCATTTGCATCTAGATTTCCTGCCATTTGAATATTGTCCAAATCTCTTTTTTTCCTCCTCTCTTTTTGATTTTGAGCAGTCATCAGCAGATTTCCTGCAGAAAAACTCTGGACCAAGCTGGATATTTTTTCTTTTCTCAATTTTGGAGTATTGATATTCCATACAGTTTTACTATAGTAGGACTATGACGTATATGGTTCTATTTGTCTAATAGGTGGTGCCATAGCAGCATCACCTTTCTATAAACGAAGAGATCTCTATCTGTCTGTATGTACTGTATATGTATGTACTGTATGTATGACTGCCCATCACATATCTCAGGAACCATTCATCCGATCAACTTTACACCTGGCGGGTGCATCGCTGAGGATCAAGGGAGTGCAGCACTATCGAGTGTGAAGTCGGCCGGATGAGCAGTTCTTAAAAACGCTGCAAGCAGCGCTTCTGGGGGCCCAGCGGTCAGCTGACTCTGAACACAACCTGCTCTAGTTATATATAAATAAACAAAGCTTATTAACCTTACATGGCCTCCCTCCTTCACCAATGTGGCTTGCACCTCTGGACCCACAAGTCAAATTCTGGATTTCCATCTGGATTATTAAACATTCGTTGCGACATATCCAATTGTATTGTATTTGGAGTTGCATATACTCTAACGTGTTGCATATTATAAAATAAAACAAAGAAACTCAAGGTTGTGAACAGAACTTGAAGGCAACATTTGTCATAGTGGTCCTCAGATTTTCACATTTTGTCCAGACTAGTGTATCACTAAAGATTTAATTTTCATGCAATGAATTTTAAACTCTTTTATAACCACTCATTGTAGAATTGTGCGGCAGATCCCTGATAAAAGGACATTTAGTGAGAAACATTTCCCTGAGAATAAATGATGATGATTGAGGGATTGAGGGAGGAACAGAGGACGAGATGAAAGGAATTTGGAATGACAGGACGAGACAGAAGAAGAACAGGACCCCACTGAGAGGCCGTCTGCAGCGCTGCCTGATTGACACACAATCGCAGCACTACTGCCAGGGCCCCTCCCAGAGTTAGGAGAAACAGCACAATATGCACCCACTGTGAGCAGACACATACATCTGTTCAGATGCACTAAATGACAGGTAGAAATACCCAGAAAGACATAAACACACACAGGTATATGGGAGAAAAAACTGTACAGTATTTTGTGACATGATACTTGAACTATGACTGAATTCAAAGGCAGGTGAAGGATCCGTTTGTTGAACTAGGAGCTGCAGCAGAAACAAGAAGCTAAAGCTAACAGACAGCTTAATGCATAGAAGAATAAATAGAAGAATGCTGGTTTATAATTAGCTGGCTGGCCCACAGCTAGGAATCACTAGTATATCTTTGCCAGTGGTGATAAAGTGTGTGTCACAGGGTTGACCGGTGGAAGGATTGAACAACCTGTCACCCATAATTCACATAGAAACTGGACAGTGCTGCCACTGCACATGTGCACCGTGTGTGCAGCCTCTACTGTAGCCTCTACAGTATGTTGCAGAGAAAATATACACACCTTATCCTCCTCTATCCTGCACAGAGACACATTTTGGGGTAAGTGAGAGAGAGTGTTGTGTCACTATTTTTTTTTTTTTTACATATACAAAAACACACACACATGCACACACAACATGCACACAGCTAAAGTCATGTCAATTTTGGGATAGATGCTATTCTAGCTTCTATAACTCAACCCTTTTTTGATATAAAAAAAAAATAAAAATAAAACCAACTGGTGAAATTGACTATTCAATATTTTTGTTATTGCCATCAAATATCAGGAAAATAGCAATACCAAACCCTGAATCCATCTTTGCAATTATAGATTTAAAATATTAGAAATATATTTTAATTTAGTCTTAAAATATATTTCATTATAAATAATGAATATGAAACATGGTTGATAATAATGCCAAATTAATGCATTATTTATACTACTATGGTGCCCAGATATTTTAGAAAATGAATTTATTTATGTATTTATGAAATGAACGTGCAGTATACTAATGAATCTATACATTTTTTTTTATGTTTTTTTAAAGTCTCATGGGATTTGTTGAATATCATCAGCCATATCCTTTAAACAAGAACAAATTTGTTTTGAAAAAAGACATGTGTCTTTGCAGCTGTCACTCTCTTATTCATGACATAAACCTTTGCTTTCTTTTAATATCATCTTTCTTAATCGTCATTTGTTGCTTTCTGAAAATGTGTGTCTATGTCTGTGCAGGGAGATTGACTTGTTCATTAAACCACTTTAACTGGGCTCAGTCTGTCAAGATGCTAACATTTAGCCTGTGATCATCCTGGGCTTGTGGGTGATGCTATTTAGAGAAGAATAAAACACTGCATGTGGAACATGAAGAAAACAATGCACTGTTTAAAATATTATTCTGCACACATGCTACTGCACATGAGTGCACATACTGTACCTGTGAAGCACTTATGCACACTGGCCTAGGGTTTTCTATTGTAAATATCCGTCAGTTTATTGTAAAGTGGGCTTCTCACCTCTGTTCTACACAAGACTTTTCTGTCTAGAAAAAACAGTAAATGCACAAACACAACATGAAATCTGAACTCCATTGTTTCCCCAACCTTAATTAAATAGTAATTTGAACCAAAACTATGATCTTTCAGTGTTTTTTTGTGTGTCTTAATCTACTCAAAACCTTAACTGCAGTGCTGTCAGACCCACAAACAGTTTTAGTTTGGAGACTGTGATACCGTTCTGCTGATAAACATGTCAGTGCTGTTCTAAGGGACATGGACAACTGGCATATTTGGTTGTTTAAAAATCTAATTGTTAACTTTTATGATATTGTTCTTATTTTTTCCTTTGCTAAATCTTTTCAGTGTCTCTCAGGGGATCAATTTAGTAAGACTGATAAAACAGAAATGATAAATAATAACAATAATAAAATATTGTGAATTTTAAGGAACATGGATATTCCAGAGTCACTGTGTCTGTCTGTGCAATCCCTGATAAGTTCATACAAACATAAACTAAACAGAGACACACACAGCACCACGAGTCAACAGGTTGTATCTTTTGTATTCAGGAGACAATAGAAGCAGAAGGATAGGCCTGGATAGCAACTGTCACACCACAACTCCCCCACCCTTTGTTTTCCTACTGTCAGGAGAGAAGCCTAATGTAATCGTCTTTCAGTCCGCATCTGATAATAAGTGTAGCCCCTCTTTTGTAATTCATATCAGGTCAGCGCCGCGTTCACCAAATCACACATTAAGGTTCCCAAATGTCCGTGACGACTCCTTTGTCTCTAATGGAGGAGTCGACAAACAATCTCAATGTGTGGGGAGTTCAGAAAAACACTAATGGTAATGCAAGAATGCCAGAGTGAGAGGAGAGAGAGAGAGAGAGAGAGAGAGAGAGAGAGAGAGAGAGAGAGAGAGAGAGAGAGAAAGACAACAACTGACATCTCAGGGAATTTCACAAGGATGGCTAATCCAATGTGATCAGCGGAAGATTTTAATATTTAAATAGCCAGCAACGCACCAGAAGTTTCTAATTAAATTATAACTCATGCTTGAAAAGCAAAAGTGCATGTGTTGTGGGAGCTTAAATAATTCAGCCCGCCCTATATCTCGTCTTTCTGTTAACCCGGAGACAAATGGCACTTGCTAGGGCTTTTAGACAGGGGGCTGGCACTGTCAGAAACATGAACAACATCAGCTTGTAAAGGGCCTCACCCATCAGGGCCCAAATCCAAACTGACTGGCCTCACTACTGAACAACGTTCCTAACCTAGGAATTAATTTGGTTAATTAATTCATTATTAATTACCTTAAAGGCCACACAGCATTGGCATATTGTAAAAAGATGACAGGAAAAAAGCCTCTTCCTAATGAACTGGGGATGTTAATGAGGCACTAGACAACTATGTTCTGGCTCCTCTCACTATATCATCCTACCTGCTTGCTCTTATTATAAGTTTCCAGCAAAAAAAAAAAAAAGTATCAGAAAGGAGTTTATTAATTAATACACTCTTGAAGGATATATGAGACGCTCACAATATCCATGAGAAGCGTAAAATATTTAGGGTAGTAACATTCATATTAATGGCAAAATTACACATACATCTCAGAAATTAAATTAGAATTCGACCCAACATTGATGGCAGAGTCATGTCAAGCATATAAATGTACTTATGGCTCGAGGTTAGAATATCTTTTTTCATTCATTATTTCTTTTTTCACCAGGTATCTTCGCTTTTGGCCACTCGGCCCTCGCGGCGTAATACCAGAAAAGAATTGCATTTTTGATGGGAGCTAATTAGGCAGGCCTTTACCTGAAATTCTCCCAGACTGTTGCGTGTTTCTGAGTTGGGTTGATGGCGGTATAACTTATTGAGGGGCACCAACTGTTCTAACTTCTGCTCAGGAACAGAGGGAGAATTGTGAGCGCAGAGGTCTGTTTCAAAGGGTTTGTACTTTGCATGATGTGAAACAGAACAGAAGAGATTTTTAAAAATAAACTCAACAAAGAGACTGAATGTCAATTCCTCCGCAGAAGGCCTTTCGCTCTTTAAAAAAATAAACCCCTGGTGTCATATTCACATACAGTACCAATTCTCTGCCTGAGAATTACAATATGTATGCTGGACCAAATTTCTCAGAGAATAACATCTTCGTGCTCTGATTACTGCATTTGATGACGAGTACACCTCAGATATTTTTGCTGAGTGCCTTCTATTTTTTCCCCCTCTACCCGTTTCCCTTATTTCCTTTATTCCCGCACAAACAGGCACAACTGACAGAGGTTGGTAAAGTGGTGAAGAGAATGTGGGTGAGGTATAGGCACTATCTATCGTGATCTGAGATGATGAAATGAAACAGCCCGGCTGCTCGCTTTCTCTTGCTTCGCAGTTGTAGCAAAAAGCCGCCGAGGATTTCAGGTAGGAGGCAGACGCAGACATGAGAGACGTGTCAGCTCCGATACAGTTCAAGACAAAGGAGACCAAACACCACAAACTACCAACACAAATGTGTGTCTTGTCCTCAACAGCAAGAGCAGAAATGAAGGGCTGATTCCAGACTTTGGCTGTAGGAGGAGGAAAGGAGGAAAAGGGGGGGGGGTTAGTTGAGCTAAACTTGGGGATGTTTATTTTACAACTTGGCGAGTACTTTGAGAACACGGAACAAAGACATGTGCTTCTGTTCTTTTGTGCCTGCAGTTCACACAGCCTTTGGCCCTAGTCTTCTACGGTCCCCATGACTGATGTGAGCCAGTCAAGACATATAATTCAGATACAAACTACAAGAAGGCGATACAACCCAAGGGGTCCCTGTCTCTGACACACACACACGCACACACGCAACAGAATATATGTATGCATGGCTTTGTGCGCAGCCCTTTATGATTGCTGCTAAGTTTCTAATTGTACTGATCATAAAGAAATACCTTTCAAGAAGCTTTGGTTTCAGACCCGCAGCCTGATTAAAGAATGCATGATACTTCAGTGACAAGACTGTATTATTAATTCATTGCAAACAGTGGAATTTGGGTGTGTTACTTTGAAAAATGTTCAAAACTGGCGGCCTGTAATAAAAGCACTGAGAGAAATTCCAACTCATTAACATTTAATCACAAAATTCTCTTTCATATGAAATACCCAATATAGGCTGTCAGAATCAATCAGGTGTCCAGAAAAAGGGAGATGACATGCCAAAAGGATGGGGAATATGTCAATTGTGGCACTCACTGTTTCTTCTGGCTGTCATAATGCCAGCGCTGCCTATGAGCCGACACTGTTAGGAAATGTGGCTCCGTAGTACTGCTTTAACACACTCAGGGAGATATGGGAGAAGAAGGAGAAGGAAAAGGAGAAAAAAAAGGTTTCTGTTGCAGAACCTTTGCCTGACAGGAGCTGGCGCTTGAGGTTGTGTCATCTTTTGGTGTGGGGGACGTGTTCAAAGACAAGGCTTCTGGGTAATGGGGTTCGATAGGGGATCTAGAGGAACTCTTTACTCATAATTTTATAATTGACCTGCTGTCCCGGGGATCCATGCCAGTACTCTTGCCTACACCTTCAACTCAACTCTTTGAAACCCGGAGGTTGGCCCTCGTGTAAAGACTGGATGTAGGGATGCACAACTAGGATCAGAATGTTTCAGATTTCCCAGCTCGAGGGGCAGTGGCGTAGAGGCAGACTGCTACTAAGGCAGGATAAAGCTGAGCTCAGAGAACTAAGTTTCAAATTTAGGAAACTGTTGACTTTTCACTTGTCTTGAAATGTGAATAAACAGAATATCACCTGAAGGATGGAAATGCTACTGTACATTAAGGCATTAAGGTTTTTAAATGTACTTTTTTGCTCTTCACTAGTTCATTTTACTAATCAAATATTTGGCCTGTCGAATGTGGGATTATAATTGTTGTATGTCAAACAAGAAATACAGTATAATACATAGATGATGATAAAATAAACTGTCAAAGTATCGCAAAGACAAAAGGTTCAAGTCTGTAAAATGATTGATATCAGGCATCATTACATTTTCTGTGTTGACGTCTTAATAATTAGAAAAGACCTGATTTCTTTGACAGACTGAAAAATTACCACAATAGGACTTTTTTTACACACACATATATATATATATATATATATATATATATATATATATATATATATATATATATATATATATACATTCATTTGTTTTCATTTTCAAATGTGTTCCATTGCAAAAGCTGCCAGCAGACCCCTGAAATACAAGTTACAGTAATAATTAGAAGTACTGTGTATAGGCTCAGCACCATTTGTGCTTGTGTCATTACTTTCTCACTTTTTCAAAGCATCTTGGAAATGTTGTGGCATGTTGGCCCAGATAATATTCAGTGCGGCAGTTTAGGTTTTATTTTTATGTTTGTCTATACAAAGAAGATAAAACAGTATTTGGCTATAAATTACACAGATTCTTACTGCACTACTGAACAAAATCATATTGATATCTTGATAGGTTTATGATTGAATAACACCTATTTATTCAGACTTTCAAAACTCCCTTTACAGTCATTTCAGGTAGTTTCTAAGCCTGACCTACTGTATATGAACAAAGGACCAACGAAGCTTTTTATTCTCAAGCAAAAAGAGCAGCTGGCAAAGCTGTACATCTGATCTAAACATTACTACTAGTCTTCAGCTCTGATTTGCAGTCCTGATTGTGTCTGTTTTAAAAAGGTTAGGGTTTTGTCAGTTCGAAGCTGGCATCCTTCAGAGGGACGACTGAGGAGGGAATCACAGACCTTTTCGATGTTGCAATTTTATCTGGTTACTGATAGAGGTCGACATAGGTCAAAGACAATTTAATGACTTGTATCAGAGTGGCTGGAAAGAATCTGTAAATATGAGTCAAACACCATTCATGAAATACAGTAAGTGCTGCTGTTCAAAGCATGACACTACCTCATGTGAGTTAACAAATGTTCTGACTTCATTGTGTTACTCGTGATAGACATGCCACTGCCTCTGGAGGGCAGGGTAACTATTTAAAGTGTGTGTGACGCTATCAAAATGGAAAAGCGCTACTCGAACTGGAGGGTCTATGGGGATAATGGACGGAAATGTTCCTTCTGCCTTATATGATGACACTTTGTCTTTCCCTATCCTGTTGCAGATGTTTTATTTGACACTTTCTTTCTGTCTCATTCCTGTCATCTTCTTCTTAATCCAGAGCAATTACTTCCTGCAGTGAAAATCAGCATTTAAATTAAAATAATCAACACAAGTCTAAATAAAAAAAGGGAGTGAGATTTGAGTAAGATTAGAAAACAAACTCACAGCAAAGAACCTACATGCTTGATGAAAACCATAATTATCATTTCTCATAGTAAAAACAACATTCTCATACTGCTGCTTCCTCCTCAGGTGATATAGAAAATGTATTACTGATTTGCTCGTGGCATGCCAGAAAAACATAAACACAGAAGAGATCAAGTTTAAATAAACTACTAATAGTGTATATTTTCTGGTAAGGAAATGTGTCTGTAGTTTATTTCTGTGAAGCCGTTGTGGTTCAGCCTGTGTAAACCTGTGACCTGAAAGCTGCTGCATCTTGTAACCAAACACACTCAACCATGCTAAACTGCATTCAGAGAGGATTCTAGTACTGTTTCTAGGTGTAATCAGTACGAGAAAGCACTTGATTCACTGTCAATATTACATCATTTATTTAGTATATTAATTATACTGACTCCTATAATCTTTTAAGACATGTCTTTACCTTCCTAAAGGCACAGTACTTACTTCAGAGTAATTTAGAGTACATAGTAAAATAGGGTGAACTTGAACTAAAATGAAATGGATTCAAGCCTCATGTCAACTGCAGCACAGGGTACATTCCTGTTTCGCTGACTGTGCACTGTGAACTCCCTTTGGAAGAATGCATGATTTCCCCATGAGGATCAATAAAGCATCACATTATCATTATTATTTAACTAGAACTCACACAGATTGTGAACACAGATGTAACACGGGTTGTGCTCTTCTAGTCCGAGCTCAATACTAACATACTTGACCTCAGTGAGAACTGCAGCAGAAGGACCATATAGCACAGAGAGAGGGGCTATAGGTTAGTAGACCCTAGAGCTATGTGAGGCTGCTATTACAACTGTGAGGGCTGTTGATCTCTAATGGCTGTGTGCTGGGCTGTAATGGTGCTTGGACAGAGTGGAAAAGAGAAAATAAGAAGAAGTAATCTTAGAAAATGCTGACCTCTAAGCCACAAAAAGTAGGTGTGAAGTGTTAACGGCTTCTTGGCGCTATTCCAAGGCTTTCTTCATAACCTTTGGCCTTTTCTCGCTATAGACTCTAGAGAGCAGACCTCCTCTCATCCAGCCCATGTACTTACTGCAACCTTCTCACTGCCGACATTTCAGGGTCAAATCAAACCAAACACCAATCTTATTGTAGGCCGCTCTATGTTGTCCTCTAACCAGAGACGTCATTTGTAGTATGTTTATTTGTCTGTTATGTGTCTGAGTAGCACTAAGAGGTGTGGAAAGTCATGAAATGTTAGAAAAAAGTATTTAACTTGAGTTAAATATCAAATGTTCTCAAGTTAGTTGGCTCATTGTGACCATTGTACTCTGCTTTTGAAAGAACGTTGACATTACTGTTTTATGTAAAGATGTGATTGCCTGTGTGGAAACAAGGTCCCCAAGTACAT
The DNA here is from genome assembly GCA_030544235.1 of Lepturacanthus savala. NCBI lineage: Eukaryota > Metazoa > Chordata > Actinopteri > Scombriformes > Trichiuridae > Lepturacanthus > Lepturacanthus savala. The sequence goes on from CM060466.1 coordinate 30,183,567, forward strand.
AGATGGATAATTAATGGTATTCTGTCAAATTAATGTTAAACTACTGGGTGCCATCATGAAACCAAAAAATATTAAATATAAATTTCTCCCTTTTGGTTTCTGAGTTTTTCCTCAAACAAGAACGTAGAACAAGTGATTTAAAGAGCAAATATGTATTCTGTAGCAGACCAAAAAAGAAAAAGATATTTAATTTTAATGGGACTTTGAAACACAATAAATAGCAACAATTCAAGAACCTATTCCATTTACAGCCTGTAATAGTTTAAGTACTAAAAACTAAATATTCAATTATAAGTAAAGACTGTTAAGTAAAGAGTAAAGTCAGGCAATCTTTCATAAATATTTCAGGAAGAGACGCACAACCTCAAACCAGACCTATACTGAAATCTCTCTAAGTAAAATGAGCAGATGTAAAAATGTTATGAAAAGAAATGAAATGTCACACCAGGCTAAAAAGCAGAACAGAAAAGAAAGTCCATATAGAGTGATGTACAAATGACTGTCTTGGCAGGAAAGACAACAACTTAGCAGCAGGCCGGTTGGCTGAAGAGGACGAAGGACAGATGTCAACGTCAAAGCTGTTACCTTGTCACTAATATGTCGTGAACTACTCCCCTCTGCCCACTACGCCTCCATCACACCCCTCCAGCCATTAATGCATTTAGAGCCCCAGCCGGGGGAATAAGCCTGCATTAGTACAAACAAGTCGGCTGGTGTGATATTGATGGTTGTCACTGCCATCGGTTGTTCGGACCATGACAGGACAGTCGCAACAATTTCAGAGCAACGGAAGCACCTGATATGAACCGTGTTTTCTAAGACTTCAAAGAGTGTGCATGAACTTTATCTAATTGATCATATGTGGTACGATCAACCGCAGGCCTTGTCTAATGACATTAAACCAGCGATATCCACATGCACAATATAAAATCAATGAAGACCACACACACACATAAGCACACACACACATGCTCTCACAGATCCTCCTGATTAAGACTGACTCAGTGCTTGCACACCTCATCAACCCTGCGCGACACCTCCCTGGAGAAAACAGGCCTCATTATGCCAGAACAAAAACAATGACACCCAGCGCTGGCCGTGACTCTTTTGCTAATGGACGAGTAGCGCAGGGAAGGAGGCAGATCTGGATCTATGGGTAACGGGCCATACCGGGAGCGTGCAAGCATGAAACCTGATGTGATAGCGTGCCTTGTGGGCAAGTATTATTCCAACTGTATATCATTAGCAGGGTGCGTTTTCTAATTAGCAATAGGGCAGAATAATGAATACAGCTCCATTAATCAAAAGGTAATATATGTAAAAGTACTGTTTTATGGCCTTAGGGAAGAGTGTGAAAAGGTAGGAGAGAAAACACCAAAATGAGATGGAATGTGAAAATAGCTATCATTGCCTTGCTGAAAAGAACATTGCTTTTCATATTCATTTACACACATTCTTTTATGCAATTTATGGTGCTTGCTCTTTGGAGCCCAAATAGAATGGAAGAGGGGAAAATTTGAGTCAGCACATACCCTCCTCCTCCTCTGTTCAAATTATAGCACAAATTGTTGTCTTACAGGATAATTCCGGAGGTGTCACATTCATTGGAAGTCGTAAACATCCAAGTGATCTTACCTGGGAAAACATCAGCACAGCATTGTCAGCCTATGTAAGAAATATATGACGACCATAAACAAGCGAAATAAGGTCAGAGGTTCAACCATATGCACATGCATTACATTAATGTATGCATTTGCACACATTAAGTGAGAGGATTTTTTTAAGAATTAGAATAATTATTAATAGGTTTCTCTTTTTACCTTAGTCAAATAACAAAAAACAATCATATCCAAAATCAATGAGCATGTCGTTAAAAAGCAGCAAAACCTCATGTTTGAGAAGCTGAAATGTGGATGTTTGTCGTCTTTGCTTGAAAGACAAACTTAAACAACTGACGAGCAAACCAGTTGCAGATTAATTGTTGATTAATTTACTTTTGCTTTGAGAACTTTGAAGGTCAACGTTATATTGTACTGATAGATATCAGCCTTGATTGATCATGTAAAAGAGAGGAAATATAAGAAATAAAAGCCAAAGAGAGAGGGAGAACAATGATCTTATTAATCTGGTCACAGCGATATTATCTATCATCTGATCTCTCAGAAGAGTGCCGGGGGGAATGTGCTCAACTGTACAGACGCACTACAGGTGAGATGTGGTAATGTAAGGGATGGGAGAGACAGAGAGAGAGATAGAAAGGATTGAGAGACAGAGGGAAAAAAAGAGGTAAAAGGATGGAGGGAAAATGGAGAGATAATAGATGATCATGGTGCCTCTTCAGGAAATGTTTGAGAAAGCATTTAAGTGATCTGATATTTCTGCTGCCATGACACTCCTGGCTACTTTACGCTGAATCTCAAGCTCAAGCCTTTTTTCATACATTTGCACCTCACATCCAAAGTGAGCGAAGCCATCTCCTTGTGACAGCAGCTCAGGCTTTTAAACGCATCCTACGATATAAATAAACATTGCTGAGCAGAAGCTGCAAATGCATTTATCCACCCCTACAGAAATATAAAGATGAATCCTGAAGTCTTTGTGAGTGGGGGAAAAAATAGAAATGTCATTAAATTCCTCTGAAATATAGATCACATTTCACAGGAAAAAAAAAAAAGACAGTCGGCACGCTGGAAGTTTATTCATCGGAACTTGGTGCTGAAATAATGTGGCGAAGGCCTATGTACAGTATTATTATGGATTTAAATGCAGAATCAATTACTTCTGAGATTGCAATTTTCTATTTAAAATGTTGAATCATAGAAAATTGCATTTTCTTCATATTTTTACACCGTTCCTTCAGTAAAAATAAAACAAGCACATAAAAAATAGGCCTACAAATTTTAAATAAAATCATAGCATCAAAGTCAAAGAGCAATAAGAAGCATAAAAAGGTTGTAAAGTAATCAAACTTTGCCCATGTTTGTTGGCTCCAATGAACAGAGAAGGAGCTCAAATTTTAGAGAAGAAAAAAAAAAAGGGGGAGATCGTCTCCGACGTGCATATGATTCTCTCTGATTTGACATGTTGTCTCAACCATGATTTGTTGCCACTCCCCAGAGAGCAGAGTTAAAAGACTTGGAGTGACTTGAGGAAGACATACACTTTAATCACGTTAGCGAAGTTTCATGAAAATTTCAGATCAAGACGCCAACATCTGCTTTCCATTATTAATCACTGTTGTCACCACAAAGAAGATCCTGGCAACATGATACACTTGAATTCTGAAGTTACTTACTTTCGACTGTAACACAGGTATTACTGTCAAACACACGCACGCACGCACACACACACACACACACACACACACACACACACACACACACACACAGATTACATGTCATTTATGAACATGTATGTGCACACACAATGATAGATATATGACAAATGGATAAAATAATGAAAATTAAAATTTTTTAAAAAAAAGTCAAATCTAACCAATTTATATTAAATGAGTAAACAGAAGTGAGAGACTGACAAGTTAGTGAGAACGACAGAATAAAAGAATCAAATGCATTCTTCTCTTCACTTAAACATGATGCTCCTCCCTGTACTTAAAAGCAGGCCTTCCATGTCTATTTTCACAATCTACCGCGTCAGTGGCAGTTACCTCCTAACGAGGGTAATGATATCTGCAATATCAAAGTAGCACTTTTGTCATGTTGCATTAGGGTCCCTCCCCCTCTACCTGCTTACACACCTCTGATCAGCAATTGTTTGCAGTGAAATACAACTTATGTATTAAAGAGAGCAGAGCCTGTCGTCTGCTTGGCAGTTGATCATCTTTAAGCAGCTCACCACCTCCAAACAAGCTACATCTCTTTATGCCTTTTCTTTTTTTTTTTTTTTTTTACTTTGCTCCGGCTGTCTTTCACTCCTCTCTTCATGTGGACTGGGTTATCCGATCAGACTGTGAAACAAGCCAGTGAAGGGACGCCTGACAGCGGCAATTAGAGAGGACAGAACAGCGATCCCTTTATACATGCATTACGCTAAATAAGGATTTGTGTACAAAGAATTACAGGAATAAATGTGGACAAGCTTCGCTGGCTATTTTGAAAAAAACAAAACAAGCTTCAGTGCTTGTTGTGATGCCAAAACATGACAGATTTTCTTCGCAGTTTACACAAGAAATACACTCTGAGGATAATTTAAATTTAAACAGAAGTACATACTTGTATGGCGTAGGTACACAGATATGAATTAGTGTAAACATACATAAAAGTGGCCTGACATCTTTTCTCAGTATCATGCAGCTAAACATGAGCTTTTTATTTTTTCAGATTCAGCTGTAATTGTTTCCACATTGTACTAATTTAAAGTCATAGGAGCAGCCACTGCACTAAAATAGATGAGACATTTTGCAAAATCTAAACAATAAAGTGATAAGAAAACATGATTGTCCTTATTTGACCTAAAATCACCCTTGCAATTAACTGAGCAAATCTGCTTAAAAAAAACTTAAACTTTAAGACTCAGGAGTTTTCAGGGCCTTTTCTGAGTTTCAGAGCAGAAGTTTTATAGTGCAGTTCTATTTTATCTCAGTGATGAAGGATCAGCAGTGTGCAGATGGATCAGCACAAACAACCACAGTTAAATCACCACCAGATGGCGCTTTAGCCCTTTAGATTCGTCTTCCCTTTCCCATGCAAAGAAATTCTTGTCTGCACGGACACACACACACACACACACACACACACACACACACACACACACACACACACACACACACAGCCTGTATGAATGAACTGATTAGGCCCCATGTAAACAGGCTGCATCTAGTATAGTATTAGAGTCATGAGAAGCTCTGGCATGATGCTACTGGACCTCGCATTCATTTATTTATAAGGATGTCTGTGGTTGCTAATGACTGCATATTGCAATTATTATTATTCTGTCAAATATTTAGCATTATAGTTTATTTATTGCATTTGGCCTATAGCCTTCACTGCATAATGTGTACAATTATGTGTGCTTCTGCTTTAATAGAGTCTTTGCAATGACATTAGAAAATTCCATTCTTAGTCAAAATCAAAATTTAAACAAGCCAACTGGAACATAATTTTATATGCTATATAGGCATTAAACACAGAATGATTAAATCAGAGATTTTGTAGGATTTTCTTTTTGCATGTTTATATGACTTAACTGATGTATATGCTCATTTGTATGATTGTACGTTGTATATTTTGTTTGTTTTTGCTGGTTTGCTGTGCCATTTGTGGTGTTGTGTATTTTGGTTGAGCTCTGGGAGAAGCCAGAGACAAATTTACACTAAAGTAGACAATAAAGTCAACCTAATCTAATCTAATATAACATAATCTAATCAAGTTGCTTTTTTCATGCAGCTTTTTTTCCCATTGCATAGTGCAAATAAAATTAATGAATGGTTAAATCCTGGTTATGAAAATTGCTTTGTACAGATACATTTTAAACAAGCCACAAGTATTATGTGAGAACGCACATGTGCTCATGACAGCACATTAGACTACAGTGAGCTGAGATGCAGTGCAGTGAGAGCAGAAAGCACACTGAGGCAGTGGGGTTCAAGGAAACAATACGAGATCGATATGCACGTGCCTTTTCTGCTTCTCCGAAGTGTGCGGGGCCTGAAATACCCGCAGGTGCTGCTCTTCTAACACAAGCTTCATTACCACGCCGCAACACAGGATCTCTTATCAGATACAATAAGAGAGAGGATGAAGTGAGACAACAAGGAGAAACACTGGGGAAGGCCAGAGAAGGCGAGGCTGATGCTTCTTAATGTGCGCACACGCACACAGTGCTATGTTTTATATTAATCGGAAGATTACAAATTAATAAAAAAACAAAACCCTCACAGACCCCATGACTCATGCGCATGAAGAAAGACACAATATTAATTCATTAAAAAGGTGAAAACTAAACCAAAAGGCTGTGGTACATGTATAAGGATCTGTCTGATTATGGTTTGTGCTTCAGCGCTGCAACATTGACTGACTGCAGGACTGATGGTCTGTGGGAAAGACCTGCCTCAGCCCTTCACGCTCCCATGATCATCGCTCAGTCACCCAGGGAACTGTGTCCTTCATGGGACCTCCACCTTCCACTGCCCTGACAGCGCCTGGTGCAGTGGAAGGGACTGGCTTTGTTAACTGGTGATCACGCATTGGGTGTCGCAGCACTGGGTGGCCTCCTAATGATGGGGGCCAAAGTGTTTGGGGTAAATGTGAGTAGTTGTTAAAAAAATTGAAGCTAAAAGTGAACGATAAACCAGAAACACACACGGTGCAACAAACGTGTTCACCTTTAAATGGCTGCAAGTTTTTACTAGCTTGATCCTGACATTGATCGATAGACACCGGCTTGTCAAAAACATAAAATTCTAACGCTATATCCCCCCCCCCTCTACTGCAGGTAGAATCAACATTTGATTAGCATAGGACAGCAGAGAAATAAAAAGCCTCCTGTGTCCACGCTTCAAAATGAACAAACAGCTGTGTTGCTGCTGGAACTGAACAGAGGCATCGAGCCGTGTGGCCAGCCCCCTGCCCTTTCCCTGTTGCCCCGGCTGCCTGTAAACAGACTGAAAGGCAGGGAGGTCGAGGCTCGCTGCCTGGGAGCCCAGGCACCACCAAGGCACGCTAATTACAACAATAATGGAGCCTGAATGCGGGTCCTTGCGGGCCATGTCTCCCAGTAATCTACCTCCATGTGTGCTAGCTACCGACGCTGCCTTTTCCTGTTGTTTGAGATTAGCACGTAGCTGTTCTTTGTACTCCACTAGGGGGATGCCTAGGCTGGTTAGAGCATGTTAAAAAGGCCCCCAGCTCCAGCTCCGGCAGCAGGCCCTGGCCTAGCATAGTTAGGCCTAATGAGCAGGCGTTAGCGTAAACACGTTTTAATGCTGTGGGGAAATAGGCAGGGTCGGGTCAGAGAAGCGCTGTTACCGGTAGGGTGGCTAGCACACCAGAGCTGGGGTCCTGATTAGTGCTCATAAATAATGCAGCAGACGAGGCCGGTTGGAGAACAGGATTGGCTGTAGCCAGGTGAGGCTGCATAACGATGACAGGGGACCTGTGTGAGGTCGCAGTGAGTCAGGCTGTGCTGGTCAAGATTATGATTCAACTAAAACCATGACAGCCATGTTAGAAGTGCTCATAGTACTGTGTGTGAGATCACTGAAATTGTGCTTTTTTTTTTTTTTTAAAGCAGTGACGGTATAAACCTCGTGTGTAAGCCTTCTCACTTTTAGATGACATATGCCACCGCAGAGCTGATCATTAACCCTTGCAGGGCAGAGATGTGCAGTGTGTAATGTGGCGGACACGGCTGCAGGCTACAGCCAGTTGGGCTTCACACTTGGCTATGTGTCAGTTTGAGAGGCAGTGAGGGACAGAGTTCACAGGTCAAATCCATTACGGAGGATTGAGAGGGAGTTTCTGTTTGAGAGGGACATGTCATATGTTGCTATGGGAACGCAGGGTACGAACTCTGCCCTCTGTGAACTTCAGCTGAGACCAGAGGAGAGAGTGAGAGTCAGGGGCTACCACACAAGTCCATCAATCAGCACAAAAGGAGAATGATAGGATGATGCATATGGAGGAAGTGCCAAGTTACTTAGCTACTGGACAAATAAAAAAAAAAGTGATTCCATCAACTCACAGTGTTTTACACAATGCCCTTTAATCCTCTCTCATCCCCAAATCTTTTCTGTTGGTGTCATGAGACTCACCACAGCTCAACATTAACAGAGTAGTGAGAAAATGCTGCCACACACAAAAAATGACCTCTTCTGTGGATTATGTGACATTTCAAGTGACTTTGCTGCACCTCAGTAGACAGTAATAAATGAAGTTGAAAATGACAATTTACACAGAAAACTAAGAAGAAAAGAACTAATTAAACTGATTTAAACATTTTAATTTAAAAGCATATTTCAATAGTGTTATCATACATGTGACTGTGACACATTTTATTTTACTTGTGATGTGTATTATACTGTCACCCGGTTATAGATTTAGACCTGAACATTGTATAATGCATTGTAATATGAATTTAAATCTTCTACTATTTATGTGTTTTCATATTCAGTGCTTATAAGCTTGTGTTCACCTGAACAAATTCCTGCTGGATTACTTTTAAACCTGAATGCTGTATATAGAAGGTAAAATAGTTGCCATCATATTTGTGTTTCCATCAATGTATTTTTGATGCCCCCCCAAAAATCCTCAGTTTTACTAAAATGATTTTACACATGCTTGAGGAGCTAAATGAGAGATGCAAACAGCTTGACATAGTGAACATTTAAATCCAATGACAGTCTTTTTTCTCTGGCTCTATTTTCCCAGGTAATCCTATACACTTTGTGTGATTGCATCTACGGTAGTTAATTCACACCTAATTCACATTTTCTGTTTTAAGTTTACCTAAAATTTGCTTGACAAGTAGATGGAAACACAACTCATAATAACTTTCCAGAGCTGTAAGACCCGGTCTATAAATATTACAAACCATGGTGTGATGTTTTGTAAACTGCATACACTACAGATAAATCTGTGCAAGTAGCCTTCCCAGTTTCCTGGGAAATCCATCATATACTGTAGTTGTTGAGATAGTTAAGTCTGGACCAAAGTGGTGGACAGACTGACCGACATTGCATGAATACACAAATTTACAACCTTGTTACAGTGTACTTATTTATCCATTATGTGATTTACCCAAATGTGAAGCAAAACCCAATAATGTGCCCAGCAAAGGATCATTAATGTCCAGGTAATATGAATTACACATTAATCTGTATGTTCCACACCTTTGCTGATATTTAAATATTTTGACATCAATGATGTAACAACTCATTCATAAAATGGTCCTCTTTGCCATCATAGTTCAACAACTGAGACTAATCTACCGTAAGACTGTGAAACACGCCTTTTCATTTATCCTCATCTTCCGTATGGATTGAAGCAAATCACTAATGATTCAAACTAAATTTTCTCAAATGAACTTAACTGAATTCAGGGAAAGCAGTAAGGTGAGACCAAACAAATGCCCCAGACTTGGATACCTGATCAATTAGTCTCCAGGAGGCCACAAAGGTAGCAGATAACCCACTGTGCTTATTGCGAAGGTCTTTAGGTGCACAGGAACCAAAAACTGTAGTACAAAAAACAACCGGTGAGAAATCGAACGAACATTTCAAAAAGCAGCAACAACCATATCACACAAACAGACACATGCTCTCACTCAGTCATACACACACACAGACACCAACATACACACACCCCATTCCCTCTCCGTACCCTCTCCACACACAATGACGGCTCAGAGTCAAGTCCAGACGAGGGCATGCATCTGAAACCAAGAGTGAATCCATATTACATGTGTAGTGCGCTGTCTGTCTGGGTCCGGGTCATCAATTATGAATAGAAATATACAGCTTCCACAGCCTAGGCCCTGGTGTCTCACCACTTGTAAAGGATTTCTTGAAAAGGGGGACAGACACACAGGTTTGTCATTCAGATGCATGCTCAGGACTTAAGAGACAGACACCGAGAAGGTTTCCTGTTCTCTTACACTTTCCGCCTGGGGAACTTTCTTCTGCTTTCATTTAGACCAGTCCGTGTTGTACTGAACTTAAGTGAGGCATCAGAAACTTGTACTGTAAAATACTAACAGCTACAATATTGGGAGTTAGACCAGATACACATAATGATGAGGTGGTGCAGATGAGGCATGGCTTATAAGCCTCAATCCTTCCTACTATTGAAAGCATCACAATGGCAGCAAATTTGTGACCAGCTCACAGTGCCACAGGGAAGCCCCCCACTACCAGGCCTATATCGGCCTGGTAGTGGGGGTGGGGGGGGTGGGGGGGGGTGGCCCTGACTACCCACGGTTCGAGTAGAGAGAGGGTCCATGATTTTTTTTTTATTTGATGAATGAATGAATTGGATCCATCCACAAACAATCAGTCATCAATATAATCTGATCTAATTGTATCTTAAAACCCTATTTATGCTTGTTTGTTTTAGTCAAGGGGTTTAAAAAAAGTAGGCAACTGGACTTTTTCTTTGAGCTTGAAGACGTTTCACCTTTCATCCGAAAGGCTTCTTCAGTTCTAGCCTGATGATGGAAACCAGGAGCTATATCTCTGGATCACAGAGGGTGGAGCTATAGACCACACCTCCCATCCCATAACAAAGGGTCACATAGGTCACCCTTCAAGGTGTGAATTTGGACGAGAGTCGTTGTGGTAACGACTCTCATTCCAATTCAAGGTGTGACTTGGAATGAGAGTCGTGGTCACATGATCCAGAGAGAGAGTCCTGCTCTGATGGTGAAGAGCAGTTAAACTTCCTGGGATGAGATCTCAAGGCAGAAACAGAAGGGCAACCAGATCCTTCAAAAATTGACAGCACGATTACCAGCAGACATCGTAGAAGAGGTCTCCAAGTTCGTGGACAAGGCACAACTAGCACAACACAACAAGGGCAAGGAAAGACAGTCCCGAAAATTCAACATTCTTCTAGACAGATCACAGAGAGCCACCTCAAGCTCCAATGGGTCAGAACACAACCAGATGGAGACCACATCCCCCATAAATCAGTCCAAATGGGTGAGGAACCTGTCTTACAGGGAACTCACCAAACCAGAAAGAGACGTGCTAGCAAAAGGACTCAACTTCGCTGTTTCACCTCACCAGCTACCCACGGTGGAACTCATCACAACCACAGAGTCAGCCATTAGGAACAACAGGATACCTCATGCTGAAGCAGAACAAATCAGGATGAAGGTATCTGCAGCTCTCACAAGTGCAAAGGTCCCCACTTCAAATCTCACTTACGTGGAGAGGAAAGCCATTACATCTCTCAGCAAGGACAAAAACATCACCATACTACCAGCAGATAAAGGGAGATGCACAGTGGTGCTAAACACGACTGAGTATAACTCCAAAATGAACAATCTACTCAGCGACACTAACACCTATGAGAAACTGAAAAGAGACCCAACCGAGGGCTACAAAAAGAAGATTATCCGCTGCCTACAAGACCTGAGACATACAGAATCCATTGATCAACACATGTACTACAGACTCTACCCAGGAGACACCATCCCATGCATATACGGGCTCCCGAAGATTCACAAGGAAGGGGCCCCCCTCAGACCAATTGTAAGCAGCATCAATTCAGTCACTTATAATATTTCAAAATTCCTATCAGCGATTCTGTCTCCTTTAATTGGAAAAACTCCACATCACATCCAGAACTCCAAGGATTTCACCAACAAAATCAGCCAACTGAAACTGGACCCAGATGAAACTATGGTATCATACGATGTCACATCCTTGTTCACCTGCATCCCCACAACAGAAGCAGTAGAGGCCGTCAGAAACCGATTACAACAGGACACGTCTGCACACAAGAACCAACCTCACCCCAGACAAGATTTGCTCCCTCTTAGAACTTTGCCTCACCACCACCTACTTCAAGTACAAGAGGAATTCTACAGGCAGAAACATGGCTGTGCCATGGGCTCTCCAGTCTCCCCCCTTGTGGTGAACCTCTACATGGAGGAAGTGGAGAACCAAGCACTAACCTCATTTAAAGGAACAACACCAAGCCACTGGTTTAGATATGTGGATGATACATTCACGAAAATCAAAAGCCAGGAAGTAGAGGCCTTCACGAAGCACATCAATTCAGTCAACAACTACATCAAGTTCACCAGGGAGGACTCCAAAGACCGGAAACTACCCTTTCTGGATTGTGAGGTCCTTGCCGAAGAAGATGGAGGTCTCAGCACAGAGGTCTACAGGAAACCCACACACACCGACCAATATCTACTATTTGACTCTCATCACCCACTGGAACACAAACTGGGTGTCATCAGAACCCTACAACACCGGGCAGACAGGATCCCTTCCAAAACAGAAGGGAAAGAGAAGGAACACACACACATTAAACAGGCACTAAGGAATTGTGGTTACCCCAACTGGGCATTCATAAAGATTAATAGAAGATAGGAGAAAGAAAACAAAACACAGAAAGACAAAAAGAAGAACAGAAGGAATCATGTGGTAGTGCCGTACGTATCTGGTCTCTCAGAGAAACTAAGAAGAATCTTCAGCAAGCACAACATCCCAGTTTATTTCAAGCCTAGTAACACCCTCAGACAGAGACTGGTCCACCCCAAGGACAAAACCCCAAGACAAAATCTCAACAATATGGTTTATGCAGTACAATGCAGTGAAGAGTGCCCGGATCTATATATTGGAGAAACTAAGCAACCACTCCGCAAACGCATGGCACAACACAGGAGGGCCACCACATCAGGACAGGACTCAGCAGTACATCTACATCTGAAGGAAAAGGGACACTCCTTTAAAGACACTGATGTACACATCTTAGATAAGGAGGACAGGTGGTTTGAGAGAGGAGTGAAAGAGGCCATCTATGTCCATTTGGAACAGCCTACTTTGAACAGAGGAGGGGGACTGCGTCATAACCTATCTGCTACATACCATCCTGCCTTGAGATCTCATCCCAGGAAGTTTAACTGCTCTTCACCATCAGAGCAGGACTCTCTCTCTGGATCATGTGACCATGACTCTCATTCCAAGTCACACCTTGAATTGGAATGAGAGTCGTTACCACAACGACTCTCATCCAAATTCACACCTTGAAGGGTGACCTATGTGACCCTTTGTTATGGGATGGGAGGTGTGGTCTATAGCTCCACCCTCTGTGATCCAGAGATATAGCTCCTGGTTTCCATCATCAGGCTAGAACTGAAGAAGCCTTTCGGATGAAAGGTGAAACGTCTTCAAGCTCAAAGAAAAAGTCCAGTTGCCTACTTTTTTTAAACCCCTTGACTACAATGACCTGGATGAGTGAGAATCTACACAGACATCTTGTTTGTTTTAATTAAATTATTTTTTTTTGGCTCACATGCTTCATGCACTGGCATAGACAGGGGCAGATTGACATTTAGAGTGTAGAGGGATCCAGAATTTTGTGCTATGCCCCAGCTCTTATATTGTATTTTTTCCCCTTTAGTTTGATTTACAGATAAAATAGTAAACTAGGAAAGCACTCTGAGAGTGCAAACCCAAGCTTAGAATTTGCTGAAATGAACTCAGAAGAAGTCCTAATTCCTTGAAAAATAAGTTGCATCCAAAAAACGTTTTCACTACAAGCATCCCGAGACTTTCCTAGTGAGAACGATGTATGACATGTGTCTGCATGATTAAAAATAAAGGAGCTGTGATCACCCTTATCTCTGTTTTTGACATGCAGCTTCAGAGCTAAGTTAACATGGCAGTCAATAAGACACTTTCTGCACTGCTGGGCGATTTATGAGAAAAACGTGAGTCATATTTCAATGGAAGTAAGATTGGTGGCGAGAGCGCAACATTGTCTACATTCAATATAAATTATTCAGGTAGAGCAGAAGCTGTGGGAGTAAGATGATAACAAGTTGTAGATTTTTTAAACAAATTTGGTAGCCTGAATCTAGTGTGTGATGTCATCTCATGGACTTTCAGTTGGTGCTGTTACTATGGCAACTCTGGTGCAGCTGAAAAGGAGACACTAATACCCACTAAGACACCTAAACCATTGTCGTGCAAATTTTATAGGGGGGATCCATCCCAAAATGTAATGTGTCCATCCTTGGCCGATTCTACACCTTTCCAACAAGTTTCACAAAATTTATCCCAGTACTTATCCATCCATTAGTACTCATCCATAATCCTGTACACAGACTGAAAAAAAAAATACTTCCTTGGTGAAGGTAATAAAGGTCATTGTCCACTGAGCCTCTACCATCGTAACATTGTGATTTAAACTTTTGCACTGATTTAATTAGCTTTTATTGCACTTACAGTCAAGTAACGAGTGCAGTCCTCAATTTGAGTAATTCAGCTGGCTGTGAGTGCAGTAGCTGCACCTTGCCACTGATAAGGAGCAGGGGACACGGGGCGATTGTACAGGACCATACAACATTTATGTTATTAACACAATTATGTGCACTCCATTCATTTCAGCTTAGTGTGCGAGTCTCCTTTAAATTTTGTCCTTTGTGGTTGCTGTCATACTAGTCTCTGCTCAGCCCTGATTATTTTCATCATGTGTGAGGATGGAGCTGCTCTCTCAGCCTCAGCAAGGACACCAGCTGAAAGTCATGGATGTAACATAAACCCCTGATAGGTTACTGCCCCTCAGCAGGCACGCCGATTTTTACCAGTGGCCACTTGTGGTACTGCACAAAAAATCCCATGCAACCCAAACAGCATTTTTCCCATAGACTGCAATAGTACAAGAGAAGCCAATAAAACTGTTGACAGGACACCCCCAACTATAGCCCCTGTTATTTACAAACCTTTGTATTTCATATTTTTAAGTTTTCATGGACTTCCCAGCGTGACGTCACAGCTGTGCGATTAATAATAATAATAATTATTATTATAATAATAATAATTATAATAATAATAATTATTATTATAATTATTATTATTATTATTATTAATCACTTTTTTAAATTAATTTATTTTTCTTCAAACAGTTTTTAATATGATCAGCAAGTGTTCACAATTTACACAGCCCTGGGGCATGATGGGAGGCCCCAGAGCATCACAGGGGTTGACTCTACTACACAGTCTCTATGGCCACATAAAGCGGGAATAAACAAGTCAGAAGTCAGAAACTTTTTTGGCGTATGTGCCAGGCGAGCAGGTTCCAACTTCCATTGAAATGAATGGTGGCCATTTTTCAGTCCTGTTATATTAGACATCCATGATGAAAATACAAAAGTTAAAGAGTTATTAACTAATTGCTTAACTTAGTGTTATTGTTCATTACAAAGTTTACTGTGGACATCATTATATGCCAAATCTGCAGACATCACCCAGCCCTTGTTCAGACAGGCCTCCACCTGCTGATTTTGACAGAGAACTGTTAATCACTTCAAAAGATATTTAGCTCTCTGATATAATGCTATGCTGTAGGAGCGCTCTGATTAATAAATGTATTCTCTGGTTTTGAAAGAGCAGCTGCCCCTCAGTTACTTCATCCAGGCACTGTGGATGGAGTCAAATATAAAAACCTGATTCGTGTGTCCTTGTTCTCTGTAGGTGTTCAGAGGAAAAATAATAACAGCAACAACAAAACAACACCAGGGTACATTATACTGTAGCTACTGTCTGCATAATGTTTCTCCTGTGGAGAAGTCATTAATCAGAACTAAACATCCTAAATCTTCTAAGAATTAAACAAAACATCTCACCTTTGTGTGTGTGTATTTATGTCTAAATCTAACACACTTCACAATGCAGCAGGCATGGAATTACAGAGCACATGTAGCTGGCAAAACAAATTTGCAATTCTCCTTGTCTATTCCCAAACCCCCAGTGTACTGCACATGCCCTCTAGAGACAGAACAAACAGCGGTTAAGATGTTTAAAAGGCTTTGCTTTCTAAGATACCTGTGCAGCTGAATACCAATAGACTGCTCTTACATTAAGGGGGTGGTGACAAGGTACTACATTCAGAGCTAGCGGGGAAATGCTAACTCCTCCGGTTTCCTCAAGGGCAAAAATGTGCTTAATGCCTTTGCATGATGTTGTATGAAGGTGTGTCTTGTGCACGTGTGGCTTGTTCTGTCTGCCAGCCCATTTAGTGTCTGAGCTGAGGTAAACACTGGCCTCGCAAGTGTGCTGTAGTGTAGTCCTTTCGACTTGTGGGACATATCCCACTGATTTCTAAAAGGTCACTGTCATTATTGTTGCTTAGCAACCTTGTACGGGGAGCCATAGAGTACTCTGTACAGTATCTTATAGACAGAAGATGTTAGGGAAATAAAGAGTGTGATGAACATGACAGATTTATTTATTTTATTAAGCATATTAAACACAATGTAATTTTATGAATGAATGAATATATTTGTGATTTGTTTTGTGTTTCAGTATGTTTGTTTCTATGTATATACACTACATGTAATACATTTTTCTAGGCTGAAGTGAAAAAGACAAAAAAAGGAAGAGATTATATAAACATATATAATATATAAGTAATTATTTATCTGCATTGCCTATAGTTTACTACATACTGGATTATCTTTCAAGAAAAATAAATACTCATCATGTACACTGGCTCTTCATGCAGCCCCTCAATTCAGCCTTTGTCTGATGCTGGACGTTTTATCCCCTGTCTCTTTAAGGCCCTATTATGAATTTCAGGAAGCATCTTTAGACACAGTCACATTCTCATTTCAGAGCTTTGATCATGTTTGATATTTGACAAAATAATTACCTGGTATTTTAACTTTATTAAAATAAAATTAAAAAAATCTTAATATGTCCCCATTAAGGATAATAACTTTTAATATGTTTCCTCCGTTGCACCTTTTTGAGAATATTCACATGAACATATTTAATGGATACCTACATGAATTAGATTTTCATTTTCACAGACTTGACTCAACTTAATTGAGGATGTGGAACTTTCATTATAATATTTTGCATTTTGTATGATGATATCCACCCAAAGCCAGATGGAAGTTGGTCGGAGTTATACCGTAATACAATGTTATAGCCAGTGTAAGGTATGTACAGAGCCCAGTATAGAGGCGGTGTGATCTCTGAGTCATGTCCCATTTGTGGAGGTTGATGGATTTCCCTCTTGCTCTGCTCCCTCAGCTCAGTGGGGAGAAGGCAGGGCTGATAAGGTGATTTATCTGCACCTTTCCACCTCCTGTAATGGATGGCACATCCACCTTTCCCTGAAACTTCATCATCTCACAGCTGCACCCCCTCCCTCACAGAGAGGTGTGGGAGAGAAATGAAACAGACATGCCACACCGTAAAAAAAATGAAAACAGTCTAACCAGATAGTGACTTCTTTTCCGCGCTCTCTCATTAAGGATAGAAAAGTGTGGGAACATGACTCTTAGCGCTCTGAAGTCACTAAATCATCCTCTGACGTCAAGCAGAACCAAAATACTGGATAGATCCAGACTCCACCTCATTGCTTCAGCTTTGATTGATTCCTCAATTCCTTCATTTGGCTTCGGTCCTTTGGGGTCTTTCTCTCTGTTTCCATTGCATGGCTACAAGGGCTGGCCAAAATGATGTGAACCCCCCAACACATGATATGAAGTATAAATAAGGACTAGGGTGCTGCTATGAATTCTCTATTATTCTGTTATGCCAGAAGTTTTACAGTGCTTTGTAACTATTCCAATATCTTGAACAAAAGAGATTGTTTGTTATAGTCTTCCAAAATGATTTATATGAGCAATCTAATATTTTAAAGTGATTCATAAGCTAGATTAAAGAAAGTCAAAACAATGTACCAGAGTTTATGTTCATTCTTATGCAGCCCTTAGTATCATTGTTAGAAAGGAACTATGACTGTGTGGAACGCTTGAAAATTAGGATCAATGGTCAAGGAGAACACAATGGTACAGAAATGGTTTGAAAAGTTTTAGGGACGTTTTCTATTGTTTTGACCCATTTTTACACATTTTGTGCCAATGTGACTAATGTGAATCCAAGCTGACCACAGCTGGAGCTCACGATGAACGAGCCATCTACAAGCTCTTCAGAACTACCTGACAAGCCGGAAGGTGGTGAGTATTTGATACTGAGAAGACACCGGGCAATGTTGGTTGAGCATGCCTTTAAGACAACTAAAATGATTGTCATATTTATGGTTAGGGAAAGTTCTTGTTAGTCGAATACTCGGTTAAATATCCATCCATCCACCCTGATCTCATTGTAATGACTTTTTTGTGTTAAATTCACCCCACTTGTAGCTACTGAATATAAATATATTGTATGTCAAGCATCAGAGCCTAAATTCTATGAGGTGTATTTATAAGCACTACTGCACATATTTAGTGACACCCCGAAAGTAACCTCGAGGCCAGAAAATACTCAATCTATGTGCCAGGTGAGAAATTCTTATAGGTCCAAATAGGCCCCTTCTTCAGTCTGATATCCAGATGTTATGAGACAAAGGCTGTGCAGTTAATTGAATTTTAATCACGATTTACTTGTCAAACAATCTCCAAAATCATATAATCGAGTTAAAACGATATTCAACATTTTTCAATACGCAATTTCTGAAAGTGCGCGAGAAGGCGAGAGCGTGTATGTGCGAGCAAGAGATGTCTGTTTGTCTGGGTCAGTGACAAACAATGTTTGGTAAGATGAGAAAGTCAAAAACTTTTTAAAATACAGTTTTAAGAAGCATTCATCGGGTCTCTCTAAACGAACATTGAGTGTTTCATGTCAGTTTCTTGTTATTTAAAAGTCCATTTCTTTTTTTTTATATAAAAAAAAATCATGATTTTGTGCGATTTTTTTAACAAGAAATGTCAAATGGTGTTAAATTTTAAATATATAATCTACCTAGAATATAACACTTCTTGATAGCAAGTGTTTTTAACTCTCTCTCTCTCTCTCTCTCTCTCTCTCTCTCTCTATATATATATATATATATATATATATATATATATATATAAGCACAAGATTTGCTATAAGACGATCTCTACTTGGCAACACAACAAATCTGTTTAACATCTCAAACAAAAGCACAGACACTCCTGTTGAATAAATCTGTTGTGTAATTTAAAAAATAATCATTTGAATAATCAACCAAAATAACATGATAATGATTTTTTTCCATAATTGAGCAGCCCTGATCCAGACTATACTGAGTGGTGGTCAGGTAGCCTCCTCTTATCTTATCTCCCATGTCAAATATTGTATCCAAGAAGCCACCCGAAAACACATAAAACAACCCCCTGCAGTCACTGTCCTGCACTGATTTTTTTTTGTTAAAAGAATTTTTTCATGTCAAGTGGTTGCACAAAAATAATTTATCTAACTCTAGAAATATTTTTTACATTGATTTTACTGTATTTGTGAAACTGACTGCACATATTTTTTGTACTTGCAGAATAATTATCTTTGAGTAGAATTTACTTTCTACTTTGAGATTTCTACTTAAAATGAACTAAACCAAATATTTTATTTGTCTGCACATGCGCAGAAGAGAAGATATGAAGAAATTAAATTTTACATACTTTTTTTTATTTACTTTTGAGTTAAATTAGTTTGCTTTAAGGAAGGGTAGTACATTTTGGATTTAATTAAAACACACAAGTATTATCCAATAACACATTCAAATCTATTAAATAAACCAGATAAAACATGTAACATTTACAAGGGGTCAGAATAATATTTTTCAGTGTGTGCAGTCCCCTGCTGCACTTTTTAAATGTGCTGGGAGGGAGCCAGCAGAATATGGGGGTTTAGTTATTACCATTATTGTCTTGACTTGCCTGTTAAATAATTCTGCACCTGCACTCTATTTACTTTGAAAACAGATAAAAAAGTAGTGATATAACAACATTTCTTCTAAAGCTCACACATTCTGCTAATTGGCTCTTGAGTATCATAACTCACCAGCTTTGATGCCCATGGTTTCATACAGTGTTTCAATGTTTAATGTAGACAATCCAATGGCACTAAATTTGTGGGTCCTCTGTGTCTGAATTCATCTCTATATTCTCCTCTATGAACAGCTCCTCAGTTTTCCTTAAACATATGATTTTTACACCACTGAGAGGATATCAATTAGGCTCAGTGGTCAGCATTAGAAACACAGCAGTGCGCCGCTGGTTTCTGCTTCAGAGCCTCGGGCTGCTGACTGGCTCACCTATGTTTTAACTGCAGCAAGGAAAGAGGGAGGAGGGATGAGGAGGAAGAGGAGGGAGACAATCAATAGCATATCAAAGTGTTTTAGCTTACCTTGGGCTGCAGAGAGAGAGAGAGAGAGAGAGAGAGAGAGAGAGAGAGAGAGAGAGAAGCATTGTAATCAGCAGTGACACTATTTACTCGCCAAGTCGGAAGGGAAGGACTCTAAGTGCCGGGAAGACTAGCTGACACTTTCAACAACTGAAATTAGAGAGGGAAATAGAAGATAATTATGTAAAGTAGTGGTCAACAACCCTGCTACTAGCTAGAGAGCTACTGCAATGCATTTTCTTAGGTATCTTCCAATTTTAACACACCTGCTTCTAATTATTAACTTGCTATCAAGCAGCTGGAGCTCGTAACAAACTTGATGGGTTGGTGAACAGTCGTGTAATAAAACAAATCCATATTTAAACAATTTGGTAACATGTCTAATTTTATATATATATATATATATATACACATACATAAACATGGTGGAAATATAAAAACATAAATATGCTTTTTTATACATTTCCCATGAAAACGTCAATCATCCAATGTAGACAGCTGTGACAACTTGTCTAAAACTGAAACATATCTGTTCTCAGACGTGTGTGAAACAACTGAAAAACACAGTTGAAATACATATGGCCGTTTTGAGGTCTCCTGTCTGAATTAACAGATCAGGGTGGATGGATGGATAACAGAACATTTTCAACCTTCAGCCAAAATAGGTTTTTCAATTTCTTGATCCCACTTGAATTGTGCCATGAAATATACATATAATATTTCTTGATTCAAAAGTTAATTTTGGACGTCCAAAAAGTCACACTTCGTTGTAAATCTGTTTAAGTATAAGGCTGGATTCCCACGCGATCAGGCAATGAAAAACATTCAAATGAATGGAGAACACATTGCCAGTGTGCCACTGCCACTTTTGCAAAATGCCACCTGAAGTCACGCTCCACAGAGGTCAAGTGTGCTACAGTCAGGGGCGGATCTAGAAAAATATTGATGGGGTGGCGAGAGGGGGGGCAGGCATTTTTGAGGGGTGGCAACATATGACAGATGTATATATACTAAATTTAATAGTTTGATGAGAGATAGTATGTACACACTACATACAGGCACAAGTTGCCGTGCAGACAAATGTAATCTCATTTGAATTGCACTGCAGTCAGACACTGGAGTTCCTCGATCATAAATGTCAAATTTGTCGCTGCAAAGGTAGCAAGGCTTTCTTTTAGGGTGGCATTTGCCACCCTATGCCACCCCGGTAGATCTGCCCCTGGCTACAGTGAAGTGAGTGGTGCACAATAAAGCACAGACTTTATCACAAACTAACATGCCCACAACCTTTCAAACTCCTCCTGCTGTTAGTGCCACTACTGACTGAAAACATCTAATTAGAAAGACTACACACCTGAAAGTCTGCAAGTGGCATCATGACTTTCTCTCTCCACAAGCTACTCAAAGCTAATGTTAACTCAGAACTGCTAAAGACAATATTAACCCAGAGCCACTGAAGCTAACTTTAACCAAAAGGTAATGTTAACCCGGAGCTTTCATAGACAATACTAACCCAAAGCTGCTGAAGCTAATGTTAACTCAATACTACTGATGCTATTGTTAACCTAGAGCTGCTGAAACTAATTTTAACCGAGAGCTAAAGCTAACGTTAACCGAGAGCTTACTAAGATAACGTTAAACCAGAGCTTTCATAAACAACATTAACCTGGAGCTGCTAAAGCTCTTTTTAATCCAGAGTTGCAGACGCTATCCAGAGCTGCTGAGGCTAAAATTACCCAGAACCACTGGGTTAACATGATGTTCTTTCACTTCTTGACTGATAAATGAACCAGGAGCTGTTGGATACACATCAGGTATGGTCCAAGGGTGTAGCCATGCTGTTGATGAATATTGTCCAAGACCAGAAATGTAGTTTACAGGGGCAGGTTCACACAAAACTATTAAGAACTTAAGAACTCTATTAAGAACTCTATTTCTAAACTTACATTTTTTAAAGCAGGAAACTTTTTGTAGTGCCAAAACACCTTGATTTGGTCTGAACACAAGCACAAGAAAGGTATTGGGGGAGGGGGGGTGTCGAACTGATTTTGCTGGATGGATGCTACACAGAATGAGTGCAAAGCAGGACACATGGCACAACAAGGTTGTCTTGGATTCCTTAATTATTCATAGGTGTGCTTTGGGCATAACATGAACTCCACCAATTAGAATGGCACCGTCTATCCCTTTAAAAGGTCAGAAAAAAACTAAATTTTTGAGGTATCACTGTAAGGTTTTATAGTGTTATGAATTAAAAGTGAATTGTGACCCTCACACTTTGCTCATTGATCCAGTTTAGTGTTTTTCCCACACCAAAAGAACCGAAACCCCCAATTAACTATTTTTTTTTTTTTGTAGCATGACAATAATCTCTCTTTTGATCATCAACTATTTTTATAGAAGCCTAACCTGGCCCATTTGTACGGTAATGACACATAATCCTAAACTGAGATTTGAACTAGCTGAATAAAATACCATGGTACCTAGAATCTGCTGGACCATGCCTTGAATCACACCAACGGTGCCTGGATGAGGGCATTTATATTTATATTTAAACAACATAGGCATTGAAAACCACACTGGTGTTAACTAGAAATTAGAATTTTGTTAGGCCTTGAGACCTTTTGCACCCTGGTTCTTAGTAAAAAACAAAAAGGCCCCATAGATGTAATTCATGGCACAATTAAAACAGGATCCAAAAATGACTCACCTCTTGACATTCACTACCATATAGTATTTTCTGAAATAAGGTCCCATAAGGTGAACTTAAAAAGGAAGGAATGGTGGTTGATTGTCACTTCATAAAATACAATTAATTTTCCACTTTTATTTAAAAGCTTCATAAAGTGCAGAGAAATTATGTTGACTGACTGATATCTGTAGAAAATGATTCTACATGTAATTCTGGACTTTAGTGATGTATTCTTTTGTCATTATTATTATTATTATTATGTTATTATTTTGGTTTGACAAAAATTGAGAAAAAAAAACTCATTCCTTTGTCACTTAGATGTGTCCTTCAGAGGACCTAGTCCGGCACCCTAAGCCTTAAGCACTGAACGAACCTTTACAGACTTTAATTAACATCACCTGTATGTTCAGCTAAAACCTATGAGTGCAAGTGTTTTATGAGGGACGGGAGTGTAGGTTGTAAAATCAATGTACCCGGGGCAGACATTTCTGTGGACAGTAAAAACCGAGTGTTTGCAGATGATAATAATTTATGGTAGACCTACATTTATCAGTGCTTATGCTAAGTTTGAAAAATGTTTCCCGTGCTCATTAAATCACCTGCCTTACGCACGCCTCAACTCTTTGCCAGTTTATCATCATTAGCAGTTGGTGCATCAGTAGAACAAGTCGGCTATTTATCTTTAAAAATAGCAAAGGCGAGACCGGAAGGTGGAGACTGAAAGGAAGCACAAGTCAGCTACTGGGAGGTTTCATCTCAGCGATCCACATCCGTTGAGTAGACGGCTGGCTGAGTGACATTGACCCATGACACCAACCTCCCTCCACTGCCAAGCTGTAAAAAGCATGTCTAAAACAAGTGGGGTGGGGGCAGAGAGGGAGTGAAATAGGAGAGAGGAAGAGGAGGAGAAGGAGGAGGAGGGGTGTTATGTGGAGTGCCCATGGAGGAAAGACCAAAGTGCTAAGATTTGTGAATGAATTAGGGATTGATTCCTCTTTTGGTGACTTCCATGAAGGGAAGTGAAGCCTGTTCTTCTCTCTACTTTCATTTTCTCCCTGTCTTGTTGTCATTTTTTACTTGTGTCCTCTTTTGGTCACCAGGGTGGCACTTGACCTGCTGCTTTCTGCCTCTTCCTCTCTCTCTCTCTCTCTCTCTCTCTGAGCCAAAGTGACCACACACCACACGTGTCACAGGCCTACCAGACGAGGGGAAACCAGCAGTGATTTAGCAAACAAGCGCTCAATCAATGGTGCAGTGAAGCGTGTAACACATGCCAGTCAAAACCTATTACGTTCAAAGAGCCCTCTTCAACTTCCACTCCACTTGACCGACAGTTGGGCTGATAGCCGGAGAGACCAGAGGCCAGAGCACAGCCACAGTGGTATAAGATATATATTTAGAAAAAAAGGTTTACTTGTCTTCAGCTGAATAGGCTGACTAATCTATTTGTTTCATTGTTTTGTTTTATCTGGTGATTTTATTGGGAATATTCTGGTTATTTCAAATGAGTCAGCACAATTCTATTATATGAAAATCGTGGCGAAAACATGTAAAAAATCCCAGCACAAACACTGTTGTTTATGTTGTTCTATCAACACATTTGTACTATGGCAATCAATATCCACTTAAAACTCAAAACACAAATTTTGGAATTTGAAGGTTTATAAAATCCTGATGAAAGTCCAGCTGTCGAGTAAGATTTGTAACATCAAATATGTTTTCAAAGAAATGTAATACCGTTTATATCCACGTAATGAGGAAACATGCAAAGTTCAATCTGCAAAGTTGCAAACTGAACATTTTACTTCATTATAAATGTCATCACATCACAACGCATTTCATTTGCTTTTTTCTACAATATCCATTATCACTGTAACTGAAGCCTGAATAATGGTTATATTTTATAGTACCTATACAGGAAAGATCATGATTTTGTTAAACAAAATTGGAAAAAGTCAATATCTTAGTTAAAACCCTAGGTGGGATGTAAGTGTGTGGCTTGTTTAATGTTCAAACCAAGCCACAGGTGGAAAACCTCTGTAGAGCAGAGGTTTTGGACAAACAAGTGGACAAATTAATTCCTGCTATATATATATATATATATATATATGTCATGTTGTATTGTCGATTTTCATGTTTTCATACATCATTGCAAATGAATACGAAACCTCAATGACCTATTAGGCTTAAATAAAGGTTTAAATGGATTCTGTCTGGGCTGTCTGTGTTGCACTGTCTGCTGTTATGCATTGTCACTGATGTCCCGTGGAAAAAAAAAATAAAATTGAATATTCACTTTGCTCACAACAATATTATTATAACTCTATCCAGAGAATTACAGCTGACTATTTTTCATTAATTCAAAAGGCCCGAGCAAACCTGATACTAATAGCACTAGAAAATGTTTGATGATGGATTCAATCCACCGGTCTCTTTCCCTGACCCCATCACTGTTGCTTTTTGGCCGTCACATGCACATCTAGGATCATCTTGTGATTTACACACACACACACACACACACACACACACACACACACACACACACACACACACACACACACACGAGGAGGCAGGCTGCGAGCAAGCCGGGTTTTTGTGTAGCACCACATGCGAATGAGGCTAAAAGAAGTGAAATGAACCCTTTGAGTCAAAGAGGAGCTCGGGGCGTGCTGCAGGCAGAGAGCTCAGTCAGAGAGGAAGCTTGGCAGGCAAATGCGCCTTCTGTTGACAGCTTCCACTGAACATCTAATGGCAAGAGATGGGGGCCCACAACCGCTTTCTTCGCTGCCATTGGTTTCCCATTTCATCGCATTTAGTAGGGCGCTTTTCAACGCATTTGTAAATATGTCAAGTCACCATTCATATTTTACAGTTATTAGCATTGTCTCTCAATTTTTTTTTTTTTTACTCTTGAGCGATGTTGTTTTTCTTCTTTTTCTTTCTAAGGAAAGTTCTTTGTTTCAGCTTTTCTGTTCAGAGTTGGAGAACAGGGCTAGGCACTGATGCCTTGGAGACTGGGTAGTTTTTTTTTTTTTTTTTTTTTTTTGGAGACAGGGTTTATGTATTCTTTATGATGTGATATACAGCCTGGGAGAGGGAACATTGGGTAAGAACATACCAATGCCAGGCTACGTTCTCAGCATGATATGAGGATGAAAATGATATGAGTATATGTGAGCGTTTGCTCTCTTTCTGTCAATACCTGGGGCTGCTATTGTAACATTTTGGGCTATCAAGATGTTCAAGGTAGTCTTGCACAATTTGCCATTTAGTAAATAAATAAATAAATAAGAAAAACTGAAAATTAACTGAAAACCTTAAAATTAACAGAATATAGAAACAAATCACATCCTCTGTATCAAAAACATTGAAAAAGACATTATATAGTAATATATCTAACATATAATATGTATGCAGAATATTTTTTCACAGAAAAAAACACAAATGGAAAAATTGAAAAAACTTGAACTTAAAAATTGTACAGATATATTTTCCTTAGGCTCTACAAAATGTTTTAGCATCTTTCAGCTTATTGTTTTGATACGTATGATATGTATTTGATGTTAAGGCCCATAACCTGCAGGAAAGCTCTGATAAACCCACTATATGCTACTTACATACCACATGACAAAGCTAATATTTACCAGATAAAGAGCCAGATATTAGAAAGATATTTCCCCAAGAATTTGGTGGAGATCAAAGGGGAGATAAAAGGCAACTGCATATTGGACTTACATTCACCTGATTGACAGAGCCATAACTTCAAATGAATGCTAATGTTGCTCTGTATCTGCTGGATGTGTATGAAAGAGGCAACTGTTTGTGAACACAGTGGCCACAACCTAGTAAGGTGATAATATATCACTGTTGTATTTACAACTTGTCCGCAGCATGTTTTTTTGTGGTTGGACCTAATATCTGTTTTGGTAATAAATATTACTATTCTATTGCTGAGAACACTAATAAAGTGTGTTTGAGTCAAAGCCATCAGACAGAAATGATATGTTTTTCTGTATTTTCAAGCACTCAAATTCATTGTAAATGCAAATTATTAGTGCTGTCATTTTAACGCGTTAATTCGATTAATTAATTATGCCGCAATTTAAAAAATTTAACGTAATTAATTATGAGTATTAATGATGGCGAGCCAATGCTTGCGCATTCCAATTTTGGTCCATTGAACGACCCGTAGTCTTCTCAGCCGTATTACCTGCGCCGGCAAATTAACAAGGCAGTGGTCAACAATGACAGACATGGAACAGACTCAGGAGGATGAGGCAAGTGCATCTTCAGTCACTGAACAACAAGTTTATTTATAAAAAGAACAGAGACGAGATGATAAATAACAACAAAAAGGAGTTCTCTGACCACTGGAGCAACTCCAGCCTGACGTACCGTTTAAATGCAAAACATGTTCAGGCAAGTTAGATCCTGTGGGTTTTTGATTTCAGAGGTTGATACTTAAACACCAGATCCTCTTTTGGGGTTGAGGTGTTGTTCCTCTGATTTCTGTTAACCTCTGGTAAACTATGTCATGTTCTCCTGACTTACCTGCTGTGTCAGCAGCAGATGTGGCCTCAGTGAAAGGCTTAAAGAAATGATGCCTGTTGGCGTCTTGTTCTTCATTTTGCCTCATTTAGAGGCGACCTTAAGTGCCTATTTGAGACAGCCTTATTTTATTTCAGAATTTTATTTAACTGAATTGCTGTATTTGTTTTACATTTCTGAATAATGCACCTGGCCTAACTAGTTTCTGGATGTGCACAGTTCACCAATAAAAAAAATCTATTTCAAATCTTCTCTTCTTACTGTATTCAACTGATTAGTCATGTACTACAATTACAAAATCCAGTAATTAATTTGATTAATTTCTTTAATTGACTGACACTTGCTGTTATGTGAGATTATTATTTGCTTGTGCATTACGATTACTGCACAGATGTAATGAAGATCTGAATACAGTAACGATTTACACTTTCTAAACTGTAGCCAAGAAGAGAGCGCCACAAACACAACAATGAGTATACAGATGTGTTGTGGTTTAAACTTTGTTTAGATTGTCTCTCCCTGTTGAAGAGGGTTTCTGTGTTGAGAAAATAATTGTTCTGATTCAAAAGGCTTTTCTTTATATTAACCTTGTATATTGTTAAATTGAGCCTTTTGCAAGTCAATTTGACAGTGCGTACAGTAAAGAATGACATCATTACTTGAAGGTACCTTACCCTAAGCACTCGTCCTCTGTCTCATAACCTTTAGAATAAAGGCCACATCTCTGGCTATATTCCAATTAATATTTTTCCTTCCATTCTGTATGTACATACATCACCTTGATGTGTCCACTGTTCTGAATGCACTGAAGGAAATGAAGTGAGAAAGTACTTTTCTTAATGCTTGAAAATGATAAACATGTTGTTCCTTGGGTATCTAATTTGCTGTGATGGCATTAATCAGTGTTGCACGGCGGGCGATGGCAAAGCGGAAAGGACAAAATGAACCAGGACATTAGTCAATGAGAAGAATGATGCATTACCTGCTCACTCATAAACTCATTGAGTGGGCAAATTAGAGAAAGGACTTATTGTTCTCATGACTTAGATTCCCTCTGTAAGTATTAGACTACAGGTAAAAAAAAGCCCACAAATGCCCTTGTATACTAGGGGTAAAATTAGCATAAAATAATAATAATAATAGATTTTCTATGGTATGTAAATGTTTGCATTAATGGATTTTTCAACATGCTAGACAAAGCACTGGATTGTTAACATTAAATATGCACTCATTATTAAGAAGTTGATTTAAATTTGATTCCAACCGATTTCACAATGAATGTGGATTAAAGATTGTTTAAGTTTTAGTTATTCTTACCAACCATTAAACTCAGATTCACTCTCCTGATCATCCACAGAGTCAACAGTCCCATCGCCAGCTGGGTTGGACTTTCTATGGCCTCTTGATGTCTCCGTCTCTGTGCACTACACAGGTCATGAGATCCTTCATCCCAGGCCATGGTTTACTCCCTCCGTCAATGAAGATATTACAATGATCAGGACAGTGAATCAGTGTTTTCTTGACTTAAGAAAACACAAGTAACAGGCCACACTACAAACCTACACGATTTTACTCCGAATAGGATTAACATGAATTTAGATTGGAAAATTAATGTAGATACCCTTTTCAACATTCCCCCTTTACCGTTTCCAAGTGACATTATTGTTGTGCTGCTGTCACAAAGACAACCAGAATGGGTGTTATATTGAAATCTGTTCCACAGTTGACATCCGTTTCTTAACCTGCACCTACCCTCACCTTAACCCCAACCAGTTATCGCTGGTACGGATAAACATAACCTGAGTCCTAACCCCAACTTCAGAGCTGGAGCAAAACATTATGAGACTTCTCATCTTATCTCATCTTGTCAAGGGGTTTAAAAAATAGGCAACTGGACTTTTTCTTTGAGCTTGAAGACGTTTCACCTTTCATCCGAAAGGCTTCTTCAGTTCTAGTCTGATGATGGAAACCAGGAGCTATATCTCTGGATCACAGAGGGTGGAGCTATAGACCACACCTCCCATCCCATAACAAGAGAGGAGAGGAGAGGAAAAGCCATTACATCTCTAAGCAAGGACAAAAACATCACCATACTACCAGCAGATAAAGGGAGATGCACAGTGGTGCTAAACACGACTGAGTATAACTCCAAAACGAACAATCTACTCAGCGACACTAACACCTATGAGAAACTAAAAAGAGACCCAACCGAGGGCTACAAAAAGAAGATTATCCGCTGCCTACAAGACCTGAGACATACAGAATCCATTGATCAACACATGTACTACAGACTCTACCCAGGAGACACCATCCCATGCATATACGGGCTCCCGAAGATTCATAAGGAAGGGGCCCCCCTCAGACCAATTGTAAGCAGCATCAATTCAGTCACTTATAATATTTCAAAATTCCTATCAGCGATTCTGTCTCCTTCAATTGGAAAAACTCCACATCACATCCAGAACTCCAAGGATTTCACTGACAAAATCAGCCAACTGAAACTGGACCCAGATGAAACTATGGTATCATACGATGTCACATCCTTGTTCACCTGCATCCCCACAACAGAAGCAGTAGAGGCCGTCAGAAACCGATTACAACAGTCTGCACACAAGAACCAACCTCACCCCAGACAAGATTTGCTCCCTCTTAGAACTTTGCCTCACCACCACCTACTTCAAGTACAAGAGGAATTCTACAGGCAGAAACATGGCTGTGCCATGGGCTCTCCAGTCTCCCCCCTTGTGGTGAACCTCTACATGGAGGAAGTGGAGAACCAAGCACTAACCTCATTTAAAGGAACAACACCAAGCCACTGGTTTAGATATGTGGATGATACATTCACGAAAATCAAAAGCCAGGAAGTAGAGGCCTTCACGAAGCACATCAACTCAGTCAACAACTACATCAAGTTCACCAGGGAGGACTCCAAAGACCGGAAACTACCCTTTCTGGATTGTGAGGTCCTTGCCGAAGAAGATGGAGGTCTCAGCACAGAGGTCTACAGGAAACCCACACACACTGACCAATATCTACTATTTGACTCTCATCACCCACTGGAACACAAACTGGGTGTCATCAGAACCCTACAACACCGGGCAGACAGCATCCCTTCCAAAACAGAAGGGAAAGAGAAGGAACACACACACATTAAACAGGCACTAAGGAATTGTGGTTACCCCAACTGGGCATTCATAAAGATTAATAGAAGTTTATTTCAAGCCTGGTAACACCCTCAGACAGAGACAGGTCCACCCCAAGGACAAAACCCCAAGACAAAATCTCAACAATGTGGTTTATGCAGTACAATGCAGTGAAGAGTGCCCAGATCTATATATTGGAGAAACTAAGCAACCACTCCGCAAACGCATGGCACAACACAGGAGGGCCACCACATCAGGACAGGACTCAGCAGTACATCTACATCTGAAGGAAAAGGGACACTCCTTTAAAGACACTGATGTACACATCTTAGATAAGGAGGACAGGTGGTTTGAGAGAGGAGTGAAAGAGGCCATCTATGTCCATTTGGAACAGCCTACTTTGAACAGAGGAGGGGGACTGCGTCATAACCTATCTGCTACATACCATCCTGCCTTGAGATCTCATCCCAGGAAGTTTAACTGCTCTTCACCATCAGAGCAGGACTCTCTCTCTGGATCATGTGACCATGACTCTCATTCCAAGTCACACCTTGTATTGGAATGAGAGTCATTACCACAACGACTCTCATCCAAATTCACACCTTGAAGGGTGACCTATGTGACCCTTTGTTATGGGATGGGAGGTGTGGTCAATAGCTCCACCCTCTGTGATCCAGAGATATAGCTCCTGGTTTCCATCATCAGACTAGAACTGAAGAAGCCTTTCGGATGAAAGGTGAAACGTCTTCAAGCTCAAAGAAAAAGTCCAGTTGCCTATTTTTTAAACCCCTTGACTACAATGACCTGGATGAGTGAGAATCTACACAGACATCTTATCTCATCTTCTATACCTGCTTATTCCTCATTAGGGTCGCAGGGGTCTGCTGGAGCCTATCCCAACCTATCCCTGTTACAGCGAGAGGCAGGGATACACCCCAGATGGTCGCCAGCCAATCGTGGGGCACACACACCATTCACTCATACGGTCAATTTAGAGTCTCCAATTAACCTCAGCATGTTTTTGGACTGTGGGAGGAAGCTGGAGTCAGTCAGTCAGTCATTTTCTATACCTGCTTATTCCTCATTAGGGTCGCAGGGGTCTGCTGGAGCCTATCCCAGCGCGTTACGGCGAGAGGCAGGGATACACCCCAGATGGTCGCCAGCCAATCGTGGGGCACACACACCATTCACTCACACACTCACACCTATGGGCAATTTAGAGTTGCCAATTAACCTGAGCATGTTTTTGGACTGTGGGAGGAAGCCGGAGTACCTGGTGAAAACCCACGCAGACACAGGGAGAACATGCAAACTCCACACAGAAAGGTCCCAGACCCAGGACCAAGGAGGTCTTGAACCTGTGGCCTTCTTGCTGTGAGGCAACAGCACTAACCCCTGTTCCACCATGTCTTTTGCTCCATAAAGGAATGATCAATGCCACTTTGGACATAAGAGGGAAAAACAAAGTATGTGAAGAGGTAAATTAAAGTTGTCGCAATATTATTTTTAATTTGAGAACAGTAAGCAAAGTAAGTACAGCAGAGGTTGATTTGGGGGTGGAGAGGGGAGGAACGTTGGAAGAAAACATTAGGAGAAAAAGCCTGAGTTTGTTCATTCATTATTATTTAAGTTGGATGTCTAATCTAATCTTGTGCCTTCATTTTCCTGGGAGATGCTGCCAGGTGGAAGATACAACTGCATAGTGAAACCATGGCTTATAGGGAACCAATCTAAACGCTGATGTGTCATTCTTATATCACTGTCACACTGTGCAACTTATCACAATGATAAGTGTCAAGCAAAAAAGTTGCCTACTTCTATTTCCACAAAACTGAAATAAAAGAAAATTAAAGAATGAAAATGTAAGAAAATGAAAACATACAGCAAAATGCAAAAATACAATGCAAATATTTTAGGACAACATGGCTGAAGTTATCATTTTGAGATGGTTACACATTTGATGCGATATTCAAAAATCAGTCAGTCATTTTCTAGACCTGCTTATTCCTCACTAGGGTCACAGGGGTCTGCTGGAGCCAATCCCACATTACAGGCGAGAGGCAGGGATACACCCCAGATGGTCGCCAGCCAATCGTGGGGCACACACACCATTCACTCACACACTCAAACCTATGGGCAATTTAGAGTCTCCAATTAACCCAAGCATACTTTGGACTGTTGGAGGAAGCCAGAGAACCTGGAGAGAGCCCACGCAGACACAGAGGGGAACATGCAAACTTCACATAGAACAGTCACAGCTCAAGGACTTAACCCTAGACTTTTTCACCAATGGTGAAATTCTTGTGTAATTTGACACTAATAACTTTTAACATGAACTGAAACAATATATTATATAGCTGAAACTGTGCCAAAAGTGTGTTTGAACATAACTGCTCTATCTTGGAGACCCTATATGGAGATTTGACCCTATATGTTTTTGAGATACACTGCAAGTTTGACTCTAACTGTGCTCCATGTTCTCTTTAAAACTCAGAAACAACAGTGTTGATTGCCACATATCTATTAAAAAAAAGCAGCTTCAGTTTAATACAGCTCTCCAGTAGCCTATGTTTCAATTCATCACTCCTTCAGGTATAGTTTTCCTCATTCAGATCACACTTTCTTTCAGTAATATAACTCAAAATGAATACCTGCATCAATTACTCAAAAAAGATTACCAGGCCTTAAATTTTCCTATTAAATTACCAAACTCTATTGAGAGACAGAGGAGAGAGTTGCAGTCGATGAGGGAGAAAGTTGCAGACAGAGGGAGAAGTGGGATTTTAAGACAGGGAGGCAGACATAAGAGGAGGAAGTCATGGGGCAAACACACAGAGAAGGATAGATACTGTACAGATTGGTGGATGGACAGAACAGTTGGAGGAGGAGTGAGGAGGTTCATGAGAGAAGAGGAGAGCGAGAGGGAGGGGGACAGAGCCAGACCTCAAGTGATTATAATGAAACCCCCTCCTCTCCCTCTTTCCCTACCCCTCAGGGCATGGGGACAAGAGAGCAGCAGGCTGGCAGTGTCTGTATGAGTGTGCGTGTGTTTATGTGTATACGTGTGTGTGAGTGCACCCTGCCTGTTTCAGCATATTGTGCCCTCAAACACAAAAAGATGATTAGTGGGATTTTCTGTGGGCTGAACAGCATGCCTTTAAGACT
This sequence comes from Lepturacanthus savala, assembly GCA_030544235.1. Lineage (NCBI taxonomy): Eukaryota > Metazoa > Chordata > Actinopteri > Scombriformes > Trichiuridae > Lepturacanthus > Lepturacanthus savala. The sequence goes on from CM060466.1 coordinate 30,216,964, forward strand.
GAGACAGCTGGTAAAGGATGTTCAAGATGAAATGGTCCTGGGGTCTCCTCGCAGCCATCTCACTTGAAGAAAAGGCAGAAAATAAAAACAGTTTCGGGTCAATGTAGAGTGTCTCTATTCATACACAGTGTTACATATTCCAATGAAGTCAGCTCCCCCAGGTAGCTGAGTGAATCCCTGTGATGGACAGGTTGGGATAAATATAAACATCGCTCCGCTTCCCTCACTTTCTCCATCACAAAACGTACACCCCATTACTGTATAGACACACACATACACACACAAACACACACACACACACACACACACACACACACACACACACACACACACACACACACACACACACACACACACACACACACACACACACACACACACACACACACACTAAGGTGTCCTTTTGGCCCGGAGGTTAAACAAACATATTGACTTTAATCAAACTAAACACTTAAAGTCAGACTTATATTAAAACAAGGAGCGAACCTCTGCATTCCCTCAAAGCTCATATAAATCCAACCAACAATATCTATTCCTTTATGCAATATGCCTTTAATAAACATAGTGTCAGAGGAAAACCAAATCATCCCCGGCTGAGAGCATGTAAGAAAATCAATTAAAATGAAGTCACAGAGCTGGCTGCCCAATTGTCTGTGGCAGTTATTTGATATAATATAGTTAATACTACTGGCTGGGTAAATTAACACAATTTTGCTATAGTAGACTGTGTGTGTGTGTGTGTGTGTGAGAGAGAGAGAGAGAGGAGGGGGTGGGGGAGGTTTAAGGGAGGGCACTGGGCTCCCAAGGGACCTCTGGGAGTCAGATTAATACAACACTTGAAGTAAACAATAGCAGTGGCTGACCAGAGAGGACCTCAGATGCACACTGAATCCACCAGGATATAATTTTAAAGCCTGGACAAATTTGCAGTTGTTCTACACCGTCGATAGGTGCAAATGATTAATCCTTTTTAAAAGGGGGATTTGCAAGACCAATCTTCAAATCACAAGAGTTGTGATTTGAAGTGTATGTTACATAATCAACAGTGTTTAACAAGTTGTAAGAGGTGAAAGGTTTAGTCACCAACTGCTGATTTTGCCACCAAATGTCTGTTAATATGTGAGGAACGTCTGGTTAGGAATAAGTTGCTTTCTTTATGTCAAGTTGCCATGACTAAAAATTGTCTGGCCGATGCTACTTTGATGGTGGAATGAGTAGACATCAGGGTCTGTCAAGCGGTCAGCTTGTATTTACTGTAGGTCCAGTGGTGCTTAGAACTAAATGCTAAGGTCAGCAATGCTAACAAATGACTATGGCTAAAATCCTGGCATTAAGTAGCAATAATGTTTAATGTTCAATATTTTAGTTTCGTTTAGCATGTTTGTGTGTGTTGCCACAGCTAATGCTAATAGGAATGTCGCAAGTTTTGTTTTGTTTTTTGAAAAGACTAGTGCAGTGAAATGCTGACACTTCAAAGCAGGTGAGAACAGCATGGTGAAACTTGAGAAAGAACTACTTACCTTACTTACCTATTAGATTACTGTAACATGGAAGACATCCAGTGTAGGCATCCACATCCCCACAGAGTGAGCCAGGCTACGAAAAGAAAAAACGTTTTTAAATTGTGTTGATGAGCCAAATAAAACTGGATTTATGATAAATCTCTTACTTCGTACTTGCATACTTTGTTACCTCAGGACAATGGAGCTTTGAATTGTAACGAAAGAGCTGGGAAGCAACATGAGGAGGAGCCGTGATACGGAGCTTTACACTGTTATGAAAGTTCTGCTGCAGGATAGCACTGGGATATGCAAGTCTATGGGATTTTAACTTTCAATGATAATAATATTTTTTTGAATGTGTATCCAAACAGAATTCCACAAAAAACACTATTGTGTTGAAGATGATGTTAGTTGTTGGGAAAGCTAAAAGCTCTGGGTAAATTGTCTTGATTTTAATGCCACATATTGATAACAGGTAGCCTAGTAGTTGTCGGTAAACAATAGACAGCTGGTGGCCAAACTCATCAGGATCTCCTGCTATTATTCAACTACAAGATATAGTTGTTTATTGACCTTCTAACACTAACTAAAGCAGCTATAGTACAGTCCTCTCAGGAGGACTGTCAGTAAGTTAAACATCCAAAATCAGCTGGTTATACACATATTATTTTATATCCCACACTGTAAAATGAATTATTTTTATACAATTTTATAGATAATAATTTCCAGAACAGAATTTTAAATTGCATTGCTTGTCAAAATTACAGATTATCCACAAATCATTGAGCCCTAGGTGCACAAAATGTTTGTAGTTATGCTATCATTCTTTTGCTTTTCCTGCATCCCTCTCTATATATTTCCATTTCCCTCTTCTGTTCCACTTTTATATTTACCCATAATAACTCTCCATATTATTCTCACTCCCTCTCTCTCAGTCCTGAACCACATCACTGGACATTGTTGGTGGCACACTGTACTGTGATGCATGGACTTCAGTGGATCGTTTGTATGGTGTTGCAGAGCGATTGATTCTTTGGTGGTGGTGGGGTGAAGGGAGGAGGTGGGAGGCAGGCAGAGGGGCGGCGGCCAGCCCCCCCACAGCCTGCTGGGAGAAGGAGTCAGAGCCAGGCGCTGAGCTGGAGGGCGGTACTGAGGGTCACAACACATTGTTCTCCTCTCTCAACCCGTCTGGAACCTGTCACACACTTCTAATGGATGGTGAAAGAAAGACTGTGAAAAAAAGAAAGGGGGAGGAAGTGGAAAAAAGAAACAGTTAGAGGTACTTTTTCTGGGACTGAGACAAATGAAGGATCAATCGGGTCTTGAGACATTAAAAATAAGATAATAGAAGTGCATCTGTTTTCAAATGCCACATTAAAACATAGTAGAGACATTATTTTTACATTGCCCAGCTGATGAAAATGGACTTTATTTATACTCATACATTAAACTACATTGCATTCATAGTTGTTATATTAATCGTAATAATTATATTGTACTACATTAAATGCAAGTTTATTAAAGTCACATCATTTACATTCACTAAATAGTACCTGCAACACTTGCATGTGATAGTGACAGAAAATACAGTTCAACTTGGCATTAGTGTTGTATTTCAGTATTTCAGAGTAACTTCGACATTTTATCCCATTAACAAAAACTCCTGTTGATCACATCTCAACAATACTTTTGTTTGTTTCCAGATGCTGACCTGTGACCTTTCTAACACAAGACATAACCCAGTTGAAACAATCTTTTTTGTGACATCAATATTTGCATATTATTTGTCTCCCTAGATTGATTTTGAAGTGGGCAGCCAACTCGCATGTCAGATGTCTGCAGTCCCTGCATAAAAACTGTATAAACAACAACCCCGTCGCCAGATAAGAATGTTGATAATGTTGATAAAGTAGATGGTGAAAAGAGATATTTTAACATCAATTGCCAACATTTTAAAACCTTCTTCTACTTAAAATATCTGCACATGGCAACTATGGTATGATTACGGTAATTAATTAATGAAAGAGCAGGAAAAGGTAACTGTAAATTAAGTTGTTAAAGGCCCAATATGCAACTTCCACACTGAAATGTCTACAACATAAATAAATGACTAGACTTATGGTATATAGTTTGTTGAGTTATGGAGTAACATTATCTCAAATATTTCCAAAAAGTTCCAAACCTAGAGCAATCCACAATTTCAGGTAATGGTCCATTTCACCAAAAAGTATATGTGCACAGTATGGGTCAGCATTGTGGTTGTCTCTACCAAAGAGTATCCACCACATCTTTACAGTAACAGCTCCCAAAATATTACATTTATGGGTTAGGCAACTAAAACATTTGGTCCGGGTTACATAAAAAACACATACTCAGTGTTACCACTCGGGTGGTGTTACAGTTATAGAAAAGCATTACTCATAGTAATTTACAATATGAATTGCAACACCATGACCTCTACACCCTGAGTCACCTCATCAATCCATACAAGACCCATTACTACCTGCATTGGTGCTGAATTTTGACTTTAGACATAAATAGTGAGGTGTGGAATCGTCTGATATGGATGTAATTCCTAGGCATACAAGGCTGAAAAATCATGATCACTATCCCAATATACACGAGACATAACTACTATGAATGAATGAATACGACTTGACTTAACAGATTACATATGTGCTTGAGAATGTTATTAATGAGAGTTGTTTTTTTATATGTGACATGAACTGAAACCAACAGCAGTCTGGAGTAAAATCCTTTTTTTAAAGAATGCCTTTGTGTTTATGTAGCTGTGTTTGCTGAAAGCAGATCTAAAAGGTAAAGCAGGCTGAAAACATCCACTGACGGATCTAAAGTCCTGAGAGTATCAGCACAAAAGGACTCATCTCATCAGTAGCCCCCAAAATGAAGACATGGACGGGACACTGGATGACAGAGGCTCCCTTGGTATACATGCGTGTAGGTGTGAACAGGAATGTCTGTGTGTGTGTGTCTGTGTGTGTGTGTGTGTGTGTGTGTGTCTGGACCTTGCAGCTGTGGCACATTGCGGAGCCAGAATTTTGTGGCAACATCAAGGAGCCATGGGTGTGTTCAACATGCAAATGATAACGGATCAGGGGGTCGCTGCCTGCTCTCTCCTGTGAAGCACAAACACAGAATCCCTACAGCACAGCCAGTTCACAGAATGACAATATCTGTCACACGTTGTGACATGAGTCACTGAGATATATCACATGACTTGGTGCGTAAATATGGAGTCCACCCCTCGCCTCCCTTCCTCTATGTCCCATTCCCAGCATGTTTGCCGAGGTCCATTTGAAAGAGGGGCTTATAACACAAAGGCAATGAGGCTTAATTAAGACACTTTAGCGAGCGATCACAGTGGGCAGATGGCTTTCTGTAGTGGATCCAAGCTCAACCACAGGACACTGTGAAGTTGAAAAGAATTGCCAAAGGGGGCACTGCAAGTGGGCTTCCCTCCAAACCAGCCGGACTGGTGGCGGGTCAGGGTACGTCTGGAAAAGGGGGGGAGGGGTTTGGAAAAGGGAGAAGAATGAAAAGGTGACCACCCAGCTTTTTTTTTTATTAGAACAATTATCCTTAAGGAGAGGAGAGAGATGTGTAAGGATTGATGATAGTTATTAAAGAGATTGTAAAAAAAAAAAAAAGTCATGAAGGAGGACACATTTGACACTGTTATGTCTAAATCTCTGACTAGGGAGCTCATGATGCTGTGGGATTTCTGCACAGAATAGGCATCGATGCAGACAGTGTTACCACTCACAATGGCTGTCGTCACGGCTCTCTCGCTCTCAGCCCTGTAAGACAGCGTGGCGTGTCTCATTTCTAGTGTGTTTGTCAATCCTCAACTGGCCCTGCTCCAGCAGCAGACAGATCAGAGGATTATGTAAGCTGGAGGGGCCTTGAGCTAAGACTTACTCAGAGGTGTGATTTGACAATCTACGTGCCAAACCATCGCCCAGCCCTCAGTACATGCAATAGATGTTAGTGATCACATATCCGGAGGGGTAGAGAGAGCAGAAAGAAAGCGAACCAATATTTTTTGTTGTTTACTCTCAGTGCTCCTCTTCTTTTTCTCCTTCTCCTTCTTCTTCTTCTGCTGCTGTGTTGCTTTTTCATTTATGTGCGTTGACAGAGGTGGGGTGAATGGAGGATGGATAGAAACAGGTAAAAAGCTATAATCATCTTCAAGAAAACAGAGCTGGGACTATAAAGAATGTTTTTGTCTTTTAGTGGTATCGCAGCACTGATGCGGTTGTGCTTAGATTTCCAGTGGCTATGATTTTTTCCTTCCACTGGTTAAACAAGAATAAAATGTCAGAGCAATGATTGGATGGGTGAGCGACATAATATCATATAAAAAGTGTAATTAAAATTACTTTTGACAGAGAATATTACTGACCTTACAACATCGAACCTGAGATCTAACCCTAACCCTCCACTTAACTCATTGCTATAAATGAGGAAACTGGGGAGTGGGAGGGAGTGAAATTGCTTAGTATACAACATTATATAAAAATATAATGTTATATCACCTTATAATGTAGGTGAAGAAAAATTTCAAATATTATAATATATATATTATATATATATATAATAATATAATATTATTCAAATATTAAAGGTTAAACAATCGTGATGAATCAATTAGTCAACAGAAAACAGAAGATTATCAAAAAGTAATTTTCCAAGAAAAAATGGTTGATGATTACACCTTCTCAAAAGAGAGAATTTGTTGGTTTTCCTTATCTACATCATAGTTAATTGAATATTTCAGAGCTTTTCACCATTAGTCTGCTAAAAAAAACAATTGGATGTCATCTTGAGTTTTATTGACTCATACAGAATAAAATGGATGATAATCAGTAAAAAAAATCTTTATTTTCAACTCTAGCAAATAAATAACGTAATAATATGAAAAACAACTGGTGCAAACCCCATGTATTAAATATTTAGCCAATTAATTTGGAGGTAAAATCAATGGTTTGGATTTGTAATGGTATTATAAAAACATTTAGATTGCCGATATCATCTTTAATTCCAGAGATTATCTGTTTATCTCCTCTACTTGTGAAGGTTGTTTAATTTTGTCAGTTGCGCATCACTTTGTATGAGCCTGTCACTGGAGTTTCCAAATTATCAATACCTGCCCGAACTAAAACCATATGATACATATGCATATACGGTATATTCAGACCCTTTCACTTTTTTCATATTTTGCTCTGTTGCAGGCAGCCTTACATTATAATGAATACATTTTCCCCCTCAGCAATCTACATTCAATACCCCATAATGACAAAACGAAAAGATTTTAGACATTTTTGTGAATTCGTTAAAAAGGAATGGACTGTGTGTACGGATATTGGCTGTTGATGCAGAATGACTGTTGTGACTTGAAACTCTCCTTTGAAGTTTCCACGTGTGACAAGCCCCTGAGCAGGGGATGAATGGATGAACATGGGCATCGGCAGCCCTGCCAGCATGGTGCCCGTACCTTTGAAACAGCCAAGGTAAACGTATGCGGCGTGCTATTTTCATCCCTTCGTAGCTGTCAACTAAATCTGCCTCACCAACTGGTCATTTTTATCACTTGCCAAAGCTGTCAACTGGTGATAAACTTTTAAGTTCGTTTTTAAATCTCATTTCCCTAGAGTCAAACCGAGCAGGAGTCAGCCAGAATTTGCAATGAATTGCCCAGGGGCAAAAATGTTTTGTTTTTCCCCCTGCACCCACTCGCACAGAAAAGAAACAAATAAACTGGAAAAAAAATAATGGTGGGAAGAATTGTACACAGACAGCAAGCCTACAGATATCCACACACACACACATGCATAATATACACAGACACACACACACACACACACACACACACACACACACACACACACACACACACACACACACACACACACACACACACACACACAGACACACACACACACACACACACACACACACGGTGCATGCTACAGTTCTTTTAGACAAAAACCTTTATCTATGTATGTATCTATCTTCTCTATGTATGTATATATGCATGCATGTATGCATGTATGCATCTATCTATCTATCTATCTATCTATCTATCTATCTATCTATCTATCTATCTATCTATCTATCTATCTATCTATCTATCTATCTATCTATCTATCTATCTATCTATCTATCTATCTATCTATCTATCTATCTATCTATCTATGTGCAGGAGGAGCCAGGCAGTCGTAATAGCACGGCAGCACTTGTTAGAGAGGTAATATCAGGGTATAAATAAATCCTCTGTATCACAGATGGGGGAAAGAAAGAGAGTGAGCATAAAGAGAACCATCCATCAGTCTCCCGGGGGAGCGGGACAAATTAAAGCCCATAAAAGGGCCTCATTACTGGGGGCAGCTCTCCTGTCTCAGCCTCCCTCATCCTTCCACATCACCTCCCTCACTCTCATTCTCTCACTCTCTTTCACATACACACACACACACACACACACACACACACACACACACACACACACACACACACACACACACACACACACACACACATATACACACATATACACACACACAACACCATAACCACCAGTATCAAGGGGAAATTATACACATAAAACACTAAGGAATCCAGTGCTGCTGCTAATATGTCCGTATGACAATGTCCACAGGCACTCGCTGATTCATTCAACACCATCATGGCGAGCACATACACACACGTCCTTTGCATATTGTGTTTTAATTGATTGTTATAGCAGGTGATGAAACCACTTCATGGCTGTTTTTGTGCTTAGTTAGAGCACCTTTTGATCATTTGGACCATGAGAGCTTACACATTTGCATTTTAATTATTCTTACTTAGTGCTCCGTAAAAGTGAAAAACACACAACACTTGAACCTTCGTACCTACAGGAACATTTAATGGAAGTAATTTTCATATACGCTGCATTTTGAAGGGGATATAATGGCGGTGTTGCCATGTGGAAACAGAATACAGAACACAGAGGTTTTCAGGTTTTCACTTTGTCCTCAGTTGAATTTTCAAAAATTCCTTCCCACAGATATCTCGTTTTCAATCCTCCTCAAAAGCTGTGATGTTAGGGAAGTGTCATTTGAGTATAATTAGACCCTGCAAGCTGTGCAGTGAATCAGTTACTACATTCACCAAAAAATCATATGTATGTATAATGATTGCATACACAAGAGGCTGAACAAATCATTCATATATGCCAAAATTTGGTTTCACAATGATGTCCTCTCCTGGCAACTCTAACATTATTTGTGTTTTTATAGTAAGGTATAAGCAACTAAAAGTGGTTGGTTACAAACTTAGAATAATTTTTTCTTAAATATTGCAAAATTCAGAAGCACAAGACAAGAAAAGTTAACTTTTTCCACAACCAAACCAAAATCTCAGCATTTTCAGAGCATCTAGTCTCTATATCATAATATCATTCTAGTATAAACAGTATATACAGGCAGGACAAAATGTTGGGAAGAATCTGACTGAGCCATTGAAAAGTGGATGTATCCTATGCATCGTACAGTACCTACAAGACTGTCATTAGCCATCACTCTATCAAGGAGGCCTATTCTCCTGAGTGTGACAAGTTATTTTCAACAGCAAGAAATTGTGATTGTGGAATGTTTTTTTTTTGTATTTTATTTGTTTGGCAAATATAGAAACAATAACAATATAAGCAGGGATGTAATCTGAAAGGAATATAAAAATACTCTAAAGTGGATTTTTTTTGGTTTATTTTAGTTAGTTATGTTTTATTATTAATTAGGTTTAGTATTTCTCACCAAAATGAATTGTGTGAATTGCTGAAGCCAAACAAACACATTGATTGCCTTTCCAAAACAATTAAATGTATATAACTGCAGATAATTGCAATATTTTGAAGCCTTCTTCCCCAGTTTTTGGTGTCATTTTGAGTGTGACAAACACAAATTACAAACTAAATAGGTATAAGTCATCTCATGAAATCATTGCTCTGTAGTGTTACTAGTGTGGGATGCCATGCTTGTGCTTAAGGTGCCAAATTATCAATCATGAATTCAGGAACACTTCACTTCCTGATATTTAACATATATATATATATATATATATATATATATATATATATATATATATATATATATATATATATATATATATATATATATATATATATATATATATATATATATATTAATGAATATAATCCTGAAAGAAATTGTATTTTCTGGCAAATCATATTATTAGCATATATTATTTTTTTAGGATACACTTTTGCCCCAGATTTGCCTGGATGTAGTATGTTTTTCAGCGTTGACGACAACAATACCACAGTATTAAAGTGCCTGCCACCAGTGAGGACCAGTATACGGGTGAAGAAGAAAAGAGCAACCTGTAATGAGAGCGATAAGCAGGGCCACTGTGGAAAGCAGCTCTGGGACCCTTAGTACAACCAAAGCCCCACCAGCTCTCCTCCCCTCCACCACACGACCACCAAGCCCTTGCTTTTTCTCTCCGAAATTAGCCTACAGACTAAGTACAGAGTTATGTGAGGCTTCTTATTTCATTATAGGCCCTGTGTAAATAAAATAAATTCGCCATCAATACGGGCGAAAGTATCTGCTGAATCCCATGAAATCCCTAACATGAATTATTGACAGTCTGATGGGACTGAGGGAATGGTGCTGGAGTTGAAGCCTGAGAGCAACCGTGGTGGGGAGAAGCTTTAATATAATATCTATTTCTGTGCCTGTGTGACGTTATAACAACCCCAACCACCCTCCCGATACACCCCCCGACCAATTCACAACACACCCTTTAACAAACCAGAATTACAACTCTCACCTCGCCATATATACAATCGCGAGCACGTACACGGCAGCAAAAGCCAATCCAGTCGGCAACCTCGCCGTGAATATAAATCACCCAAGGTTGAGTTAACAGCTGGCCAGGGGACTTTGAAGGCACAATTAAAACGCAGAGTGAAACTCAGTGCCTGTTTACTCTGAGAAACCTTGTCAAATTACACTTTGACATCTCGTATTAGGGTAGCGTGAATTGAGAAGGGTTGATGGGATCTAAATCAGAGAAAGCTAGATGAGATGGTACAGCTCTTGAGGGGATTCATTCCAGCATTCGCCCGCGGAGACGCTAGAAAGAGGCCTGTGTAACATCTCACTTTATTTTCCTCAACGCAATGTGAGGCCCCACTTTCTACTTTTGTCTTTCAGCTCAAATTCACACACAAACTGCATACTCAATGATTATTTGCATTAAATTATTAATATGCCAATGGTAACTGCGCTGGGCTTTGGAGTCGGTGCAACCAGCGCACATTCTTTCAAGATGAACATGGCGAGAAGGAACTTCAGAACTGGTAGCCCTCATTTAAATCAAGTAAGAAAAGAAGACACTATTGATTCCATGCTCTCTCCCGCACATTGGTTTGGCTTGCCTTCCACAACATAATTTTTTTTTTTTTGCAAGAGGGGTCCCCATAGAGCTCAAAACAAAGAGGACAGACTTGTTTGAGGGTAATACTCTTGTGCACAGCGTGAGGCATGCACTAACAAGAAGGAGCAGAAAAAAAAGATGTTGCAAACTTCATCCATAGTTGTGAAGCTTCCACCTATATGGCCACACAATCAGGGACAAATATAAAAAAACAAAACAAAAAAACAAATTAAACCATGCCAGGATGGCCATATCTGAAAATGTACCATACAAGATGTGTCTCGCCAAAAACGACAACAAGGGTGCAAACTTCAATTAATAATAAAATAACAAAACAGAACAAAGTCTGGCACAAATTCCGAGGCAGCGTTTGTGGTTTAACCCCTTCCGAATGCAACACTTTTTCAAAAAAACAACCCGGAATCATGTTTCCATCATCTTCACAGTAATGTAAACAACCGAGTTTGAAGGTATGGTACAAGACAAAGCCGAGTCTGACTCGCTCAGCTCACGATCAATAGAATGGAAAAAGACACAAACTCAGGAGTCTAATTGATGGTGCTGTTGTGACTGCTGCCCTTCAGAGAACAAGAGCTTATTATTCGCCTGTTGATGATTTGACACAGTTTGATCTGCACATACCCAATTGCAGGGCTTCTGCATCAGGGTTTGTTTATGGATTGATTGATCAAAGGGCCCCCACATGTCTCTTTGTTTGTTTCATGTACACAAACAGAGGGACAGTTTGGCTTTTATTACCGTACTACGGAAATTGTAATTTTGGGTCCATTTGATAAATAGATTATAAAACAACGGAAAAAAACACCTGCCTTTGTGAGAGGATTTACCTCGAATTAACTGTGCATTGTTTCTAGTAAGAAAAGCAAGGTTCCACTATGGACAGGTGCTTGTTGGAAGGTGTACACCATGTGTGCATTTGTGTCAAGTTTGATTTTGAACGCAAACCCATAATTTCTATCAATGTAATAATATCACAGAGTTAATTGCTGAGATCTGGGGAAGTGGTTTATTGAGCAGGGCAAAAAGCACAAATAGAGAGACACAGAAAACACAAGTTAAATTACTTGGAAGAGAAAAAAGGCTAATGGTATATTATAATATTAATTATCACCCAAACAGCCACTGCAGATTACAGTAACTCCAGTGGCTGACTGTAACACTGTAACTGTGCAATTTTATTATTATTATTAACTAGAAAAATACTCTGAAAGTGCAGACCTCCACCAGGCATATTGTGACTGCCACCCAACATTGTTGTCCTTTAATTATTGAATACATGCACTATCATGGAATGAAAAATATTCATTTTCATCACTGTTGTTTGTAAAATGTGGTTATAGATTACTTGAATAAAAAGTTGCTATTCTGACAAGAAGACATATGCAACATTGTGAGTGCATAGCGATAATGTTCGTACGTAAATTAATATGCAAACATATGTATGTAAGTTACAGCCTCAGAAGTTCATACCTGCCCCAAAACATGGAAAGTCTTTTAGACCAAAAAACAGAAAACAAGTTATGCAGGTGCAAGATATCACCACCAGGTGTCCCCAAACAATGGCACCTGCGTGAAGTTCTATTTAGCGTTATGTGATGTGATCCAAAAAGTGATCTAAAAACCAGGATTTATTTTGGATCATTACCAAAATGTAATATTCTGTTCAGGGTACTGTTACCAACATTTGTTGAAAAATTGAGGAAAATCTGGCCAAAACTTTCTGAGCTATTTTGCTAAAAAACAGACAAACACTGGCAAAAACATAACCTCTTTGGTGGAGTCAACTAATTCCCTGCCAGTGATGAGGCATCTAGTCAGTTGGTGTTTTTGCTTTTATATTTTAGGTAGTGCTGTTAAGGATCACCATCATGGACAAAGTTTGGTCACTGCAGGTAGTAGATGAAGTTTTTTCTTCTTTAGCTTGGATGGTGCTACATAATAGAATGACATGATGCCCGGAGAGCACCACAAAGCAGCCATACCTAGAAAATGATCATCAAAAGGCTCACAGCTGAACAGGCTTTAGAAAAAACAATTGTAGTTTTCATATGTAAATGAGTCAAAACAAAAACAAAAGTTTGAAGTCGACATTGTGCTGGAAAATGTTTGTAACAAACATTGTGTCTAAAAAGTGTTTTTTTTTTAATGAAAATGTCCTACATTCGAAGTGTTGTATGTTGTTTTTGTTGTATCTCAAATTAGAAACTCTCTTCTTTCTATTGATATAGTATATCCTATTTACATAGTCATAGAACTGAATATTCTGAGTCTTGAGAGACTTCAAAAACATACACTTTCCATTTCACCACATATTAAGTGCTTTATATTTGTATGTTGTACAAAATAAGATGAGCTCAATTAGCCCGTCCATGACACCACATGTTACTGGAATTTTAACACTATTAATTACATAATGGTAATCTTTTATGCATAACATTTTGAGTCTGGGATGATTGACGGTTCGGTTTTGTCTTGAGTTTACATTCTTTCTACCACCACTTGAAATGGTGGAAGCTCAACGTTTCAACTGTTCATCCTTTAGGTTTTGTTATTTTTTTGACTGGCTCCTTGTTCTTACTGAATAGACTCTCAGTCACAGCAGGAGGTTTTACAGTTGGTACAGCTGACTCAGGTTGGTGGGAGATGTGTGCAATCTGATGTAGCTGGCAGTTTATTGGTTATTGTGACAAAAATATACTGAAGATCAGCATCATGCCAATTTGTGGCCATATCTGTGTGTTTATTTCTACCCAAAACCCAAATATGTGGGTATGTATCTATTATTTCTATCTGCTAGCCCCCAAGCTACAGAAATCCCCTTGTTGGGACTCATTGATTCAGATAATCAGGTCGGACTCTTTTCTTTCTGATTGTCTGACCACGCTGGCTGATTTTCTGGCCTTGTTGGACCCAGATCTCAAAAGTTACCTTTGTGTGGCAAAAGCTACAAAAATAGATCCATTGTTGACGAAAACCAAAGCTCCTGAGGTGTATGAGCATTATCACATCTACACAAAAGAAAACAAGCATGAACACAGAAACAGAGAAACTCTATCTCTGTTGGTGTCTGACGCATGCACATGCACACGAACATGCACACACACACACGCATATACACACGGTATACATACGCAGGCTTTAAGCAGACAGTGTGACTGGTATGCCATGAATACTGCATGTAGCTACAGTGTGCTTAAAACCCATATGGTTTACAGAGGATCACAACCTACAGATGCTTCCTGCTGGCAGGGCTTTGAGAAACTGCAGTGGCATTCATTGGCACTTCATAAAGCATTTACCAGTCAACATTTGTGTGAACCGTTTATTCACAGGGAGAGAGAGCACTTGATAAACAGTGAGAAAGGGTTCGAAGATGATAAAGGAGCAGAGGGCACAGCAGCCAGCAGCTGGCAAAACTGCTCACATGCACTTTGTGTGCACATTTATTCGGACATATATATTTTGTGGATTTCAGTCATGTGTGTGTGCGTGTGTGTGTGTGTATACATGTGTGTGTTTTTGTCCAGGTCATTAGAGGCAGCTTGCTGTGCCCTGATTTGTGCATTCACAGTATGTGAACACAGCAAGGGATCGATTAGTACTTTGTGTGGCATTTCACACAGGTCTCATCTCGCTACCTTCATTTCCTACTGCCACTGGTTCAGATGTACAATATATTGTGTCTGTGTGTGTGTTGTACAGAGAGAGAGAGAGAGAGAGAGAGAGAGAGAGAGAAAGAGAGAGAGAGAGAGAGAGAGAGAGAGAGAGAGGCAGTGACCTTTTTGTGTTAGAGCAGTGCTACAAACCAGTTGGAGAAGCAAGCAGCCAGTGTGAGAGCTAAATGGATCTTGCGTATTCTCTGTTACCAATGTTTGTTTCATAATCACTGGTGTAACAATGGAGTTGTTAGAGAAGCAGATTCATATGAGTTATTCGTTTAAACATTTAATAGCTCTAACTGAGAGACGTGAATGAAGTAATCTAATCTTTTCAGAAATAAAACAGAACTGTAACATTTCATTTTAGTGTGTTTATGTCAGTCAAACATGCTATGATATTCAAAGGGTCCATCTTGTAGAAAGTCAGATTCTTTTTGATTATAAGAAGGTCTGGGATTATATAAATAATGTCCCACGCAGGATTTCTGTGAAGTTGTGATATCACAACAATACACCCCTCCATTCACAGCCATTCAAACCAGTTAATCAGAGGAGAGGCTCATTCATATTAAGGAAAAAGACAGAAACTAACCTGTTCTTTCTGAGCTCCAGAGGGAAGCTTAAGGGCGGAGATGTTAAACTACTGTATATCAAGATGATTTGGGGTTCTTAAAACCAGAAATATATCTTGTTAGGGATAACAACACTTCAAATAAAGTAGAAATGTGGAAAACATATGTGAGCTTTCATATAAGATAAACCAGTATCACAATTAACCCTCCACAAATGTATGTTTATATATGAGGAGACAGACAGAAAACTCCAAACAGATCAATGAGCCACTTGACCTCTTTTGATTCTCTTGGTATATGATGTTAACTTGATAATCATCTTTGTTCGAACTTTATTAGTCATTAGTGTTCGAACAATTAGTCAAGTTAGAAATGTTTTTGGATCTGTCACATCAACAATTAAGGTCTGATGTAGTTCACAGTAGTTGGTGAAGGTTACGAAAGAGATCATAGTCAAGGTTAAACGGTTAAAACCAATGTCGACCATTTAGGAGACGAAACACATCCACCAGTCGCCGGTATCAAGTTATGTCAAATGCTTTGCTACTAGTCTCCATCCTTATCTTAGAGATCTGCACAATGTGTGATTATTTCACAAAGGACAATAGCTTGTAGACACATTTCGAGTGCTGCACTTTCGAAAGTGGGTACTTGAGAAAGGACGTGGGGAGAGGAAGTCAAGTGTGTCCGCTCAATTAACATTCACTGGTCTATTTACATACACAAATCCAGAGTGAGTGGCCCTTAACACGGCAAGGTGCTCAGGAGGCTGCTGGAAGCATTGAGGGTGGAAAGCTGAAATCAGCATCACATGCACAAAAAGAAAATCTGGCTGGAACTACACAAGAAAAAGAACATGTCTTTTAATGAAGCAACCGTGGTCCTCGGTCATAATTTTCAAAGAAGCAGCCAAGATTAAAGTCAAAGGAGTCTCCCAATGGCTTCAAGTCTGCGCTGCTTTGAAAAATACCCCCAGTGTACAAAGCACCCCACCACCGCCGCCGCCACCTCCTCCCCCTTTTCTCGCCCACCCCATCTTTCTCTCTTTCGCACTCTTCTTGCTCTATGTTTTTTCTTTCTTTTCTCCTTTTTTTTGAAATAACTGGAGCTGCACTTTAGCCACCAATTCTCGCCCCTGATCCCATCATTAAAAAGGCTCAGGCAGAACAAGGGCTCTTTACGTGTGTGCGTGTGTGTGTGTGTGTGTGTGGAAGACAGAGGCAGAGACAGACAGAGACAGGCTGACAGACCTGGGCCTGCCAAGCGACGCGGTGCTCACTCTTTAAGTGCAACAGACACCTCCTCTCCGACTACAGAACTAACACTATGCCACGCGCACGCACAATAGGATGAATAATTGATCAGCCTGGGGCTTCACGTGTTAAGAACAGAGGAGGCGTGCCAGTAGCGTTTTCACTTCAAATTTGTATTGTCTTTAGTCTCCGCCAGCCATCTACATTTCTAACACCTGCCTCAGTCAGATGTGCGCTGGTGCACTAGCCCCGGAACTATCTTTCATCTCACACACACTGTTACTGGAAGAAGAGGAAAAAACACACACTTTCAAGAGATCATTATCTAGTGGGGAAACCAGGACACAAGTTCGATAGCTTCCCTCTTTCCTCCCACCTCCACCGGCAGTAACCTTTGTTAGATCATTTCAACACCTGCACCATTTTTCAAAACAGAAAAAGAGTCTATTCACTTGTGAAGGTTTTGCCCCTTTAACTGTAAAACAATATGTAAGACAGACTGTGTTTTTTTAAGCCTCGGCATCAGGTATTAAATACACCAATACTGATCGAAATAAACCTTTACACTAAATAGACATACAACAGTGAGATCCACAAAGCTAAGGTGTCAGTGCATGTGCAAAAAGCTGTAAGTTATGTATGTATACTGTCAGCTCACACAAAAAAGATTTCTGTTATTTAATTGGAGATTTACTTAAAGATATTGTATCATTTATTGTTGTTATTATTATTATTACTGTTATAGTGCTGCCTGGAAATTCTATTAAAAGACCAAACCCAACATTAAGTTTATCTTAGTAACAAGTATTGACCTCATATAGCTCATTCCTCTCCGGCAGCGACCTCCATGTTGTCTAAAACCATCAAAACACATCAGTGAGCCACAGGGCTGTGCTGAGTGACATGTTTGTTCACGATTTCATAACCCTCACTAAAGCACTCAATGTATAGTAATGTAGCTGAAATAGTCCCTTAGGACTCGACACACCCCTTTAAGGGATGTGTGGAAAAAAATTTTGACTAACGCCACACTTAACATTTTAAACAAAAGGAAACAGGGGAATCACATAACAAAGGAGAGGCAGTTTCACACTAGAGTTCATAAGAAGGAAGGTGATTTGATTTTTCATTGCATTCATAGGACTAATTTGTGGGTACTTAAGTTACATTGTCAGTGTTTCCTTAAAGTGCATTTGATTGTGTCAGTAAAGGAATTCATTAACATTTTTTTTTAGAAAAAAACTTCAGCAAATGAGCATCCTCATGTGTTTAACATGTGCACACACTGACATGTTTACTCACTTTGTTCAGAACGAGGAGAACGTATTAGCTTTCAAAAAGTGGTGTAAAAAAGAAAACTGACAACATGTGACATTTTGAGTTTAACGCTTCCCCTCCATGTTTTTTCCTTGCCAAACAAAATGAATCCCTGGATAAGCAATAAGTAATCTTCAGTCTATGTGTATTATACGTTAAGCAATAAAAACTTTAAATCTTTACTGTTACACACACACAGACACACACACACATACACAGACCATATTCGTTTCACATATGACCTTTTTGAAACCGTTAGATGTTTGTTTGTCTTTTTCTTTCAACCTTTTACTTTTGATTTTTTTTAGCTTCTGTGCAGTTATTGGTAAAAAATCCTCTATTTTTTCTTACAGCGTTTTTTATAATATACTGTATATGGCACAATCATTTTGGGCTCTTTATATGTATATAAAGAGCTCCTATAAAATAAAAATAAAAAAAAAATACAGAGAAACATCTGTAGGGCAAAATACAGGTCAGACAACCTAATCAAAAACAGCTCAAAGCAGAAATAATATTTGTAGTTGAAAAATCAACTACATATATGGCTGCATCCAAAATTACAAATTATGCATCCTCAATAATCACTCAAAACAGTGTTTTGTGTGAAAAAAAATCTTTTCAAATGCATCGCATCACTTCCTGAGAGCTTCACTACTTGTATGCGATGTGCAGCCATGGTAACCTGTTCCAACCAGTCTGAAATAATTTTTAAAAATGTATAGCGTCTTGCACAGTCAAACCTTACACTATTGAAGTGTTATTGATGCCAGAGCTTCCCTGGTCGCTGTTGACAGTGCAGTGTTCAAAATGTTGGGTGTTGGTGTCATCACCACTGCATTGCATTGTGGGATATTTGTGCTGGCATAATGTCCAGTGCTTGCATAGGCTACTGTAATATTTAATATACAATTCACATGCTACTGGTTTCTTAATAAGGTTTCAGGCATATAAAAAAGAACTTGCATAGTATTACCACATACTAAATACCATGTTATATTGCATTTGGGTTGCAGCCTATGTTGATACTGCTATCACAGATGCAGCAACTTCCTTGAGTCTTGTTATCACCATGAGGTTGCTAGGCAACCAGATGAGACTTCCAACCAACAATCATTAATCCGCCACAAAACCAAAGCCTTTACTTTTTTTTCTTTGTATGGATAAAACAAATGCAGTCTTTAAGCTAAGCTACGTTCTTCTACTGCTGGCTGTAGCTTCATGTTTAGCGTACAGCTATGAGAGTGCTATGGATTTTTCAATCTAAGTCACAGAAAGGAAGCAGCACATTTCCTAAACTCATTGAACTCTGCCTTAAGTTAACTTAACCTTACTGTTTCCTAGGCTTTTGGTACATTGAGGAGCACGAAGTTCTTGCTGAAAGTGCCTAAGAAGTTCCATCACTGCCTTGACTTGCCTGCCAAGCTGTTCATAACTATGTAATGTCTTCATGCATTATAAAGACTTGTCCACGATTGAAAACGGCACACTCAAAAACAACAAGTGATCAAAGACCCTGAAGTTGACTGAAGAGGAACTGAGATGGCTTGACCTTAAACATACTCGGGCTCCCTGGTGGACAACAGAACCAACTCCCTGCTCTGTAAACAGTCCTGTAATATTAAACACAGAGGACGTCAAAGGCCTCTAATGTTTGCACCACTCTGCTGTGTATTGGGATGTTTTGCCCAGGGTCGACGTCCCACCATTATGACATCACCCAGGACCCGAGCAGGAGACTATCAAAGGCGCAGCAGTGGCGTATCGTATTCATCAATGGAAAATATTCATATGCATATACACCCTCGCCACCCTGGAAGGGAAGCAACTCCTTTTTAAAGGCAGCATTCAACTGGCAACACATGAAAAGGTACAAAACATCAAATAAGGCGCTGGGAAATGAAAATTAAAAATACAAAACACTGGGGTGAAAAGGAAGATGTGTTACAAGTAGAGGAAATTCTTTAAAAGAGTAATGATTGAGCAGTGCCTGATTAATCAGCGATGGCTTTCTCGGGTAACTGTCCAACATTACTTTTGATTTAACGTGCTGGGCGATCAATAGAAAGAGCTCGGGGTGGTGTTTCTAATTAAGGTAATTCATGGTCTGGCTGATATGGGTAAATTACAAATTGCTTTGCACATGTAGATACACATCATGCGCAACTCTCATCAATTAAGTTGCAGATTTTATATATCCAACATCAGGAACTTCACTTGCAGGCCAGAAATGTAATCGAACCATTAGTTGGTGAATTTACACAGTATGTCCACAAGTGAATGATTTTATCACTATTTTAAAAGATTACACCAAGAATAAAAAAGACTGAGAATTGTCATTATCAAAGGTACATATTAAAGTCTAAGTATTCTCTCCTTCAAGTTATGCAATTTCCTTCCTTCTTTCTTCTATCATCTCTACATCTGCTCATCAGTCTTTCCTCAAACCTCAGAAGTTTCAAGTCATTACCCTTTAAGTCATATGTTGTATTTTTCATTGATCGTAATACAGTACTCCCTTTACTATTTATTTGATGGTGTAATCATTTCTTCTGTCCATACTGGCCACGAATTATTCATTTTTAATGTGATTCCAATGTAAATGATGAGGGACCAAATGCAAAATTTTGTGTTTTTTTGAAAAATACTTAATTTAATCTTAAAATTTATTAAGCTTCAGGACAGTTAGTCATATCAAGTGTGTTGTCTCCAAAAAAATGGTCATTTTAGCTTGTCTATGTGTGTGTGTGTGTTTCTTTTAATTGGCAGCTGTTCCAAAGACAAAATTTGATGAAAATCGGCCAACGTTCAACATTGAAGATCAAAGAGTCTTGAGTGGAGTGCAGGTGGATAATTCTTCACCAAAGAAACAAAATTTTCTCGCTCCACAATCTGTATTGGTGAAGGTGGGGGATCTGTAATTTTTCCTCCTCTATGGGTAAACAGATTTACTCTATGAATCAAATGAGAAAGCAACATAAATACACCTGCTCTATGTCACAGTAACCTATCCTACGATATCAGGCTGGATTCATAGCAAAGACCTTTCACCAAACAAAGTATTTTTTGCATCATGCACTGTTTTTCTTTTTTTTTAAGTAAAGAAGGAGAATAATTTTAACAATTTCATGATGCAAGCATTTGATTTAACTAAATAAAGGTTGGCTAAAATAAAGGTTCTGGGGAAAATGGAGACGTGATGAAATATAGATGTCTGAGTTCAGGGTGAGCGCGCTGGTTCGTGTGTGAAGGAAGCTCTTCAGAGAGCGATGCATTCAATATCTGTAAGATAAAGCCGTAAACAGCGGCTCACCATTGCAGCATCGCGCTACGGTAATTCAAAGCTGTTACTGTTTGTCCACTGCCATGCCACAACAAACTGATGTCAATTGAATAACTGCAAATCTTGCTGTTTAGTGTATAATCGGGACGCGTCTTGTGATACCACAGGCCTCCGAGCCACTATTAAACCTGAAGACTCGACTGAGGGGCCACGATGCAGTGCAGCGCTTCAAAAAAACAAGGTGCCACGCTCTCAAACAAAAAGGTAGGTTAAGTGGCAAAGAATGTCAGAAACGACGCTGCGCTGCCTGCTTATGCCAGCAGAAATGGCTTAAATACACCCCCATGAATATGCGATTTCTGTATGAAGAGTCTGACACAAAGGACCCACCACAACGTTTTTGATGAGGCTAGATTGTGTTTGTGTGTGTGTGTGTGTGTGTGTGTACAGATAGGCAGGTTTCTACCATTCTGTCCTACTTACATCTCTGATGATGTCCAATTAGGGATGTGAAGGGAATGGTGTTTTTCTTTTTTCATGTGACATTGTGGTCTCCAATTACCAAAGTCAAACATTTTTGTCCCAGTATGATTAAAAAAGAAATAAATTAATGCCTGTCAAAAACTCACATCTTTTCCATTTTGTTTTAGAAATAATGGATTCTCAAACTTGAAACCTCCAAAAGAATCCAACAACTCAACAACAACAAAAACAATGGAGCTGAAGGACTGATTACATTTGTGTCCTTACTGTAGTTTTCAGCAGGTCAGTTGCATAGAAATTCTATCAAAAAATGCTAAGCAGAAAATTATATTCACTCTGAATTCACACAGAAGATTTAATAATGGAATAAGAAATAATAAAGCTTTGTTTTTGTTGTGAAGCGAAACTTCAGAGACAAAGAGACAGTGTGTTTAGTCTATTTTAGACTATTTAGTAATAGTCTTGGTAAAATTGAATATAATATTCATAAAAATGCTTTGGTTAGTATATTATATAATCAAAATATTAATAATTGTGTTTTTATTATCTCTTTGTGAAGTCCACCATGTTGTACTGCCATATTTTTACAGTAGCCCAGAATAGACAACTCAAACAGAGGTGGCCTTTTACTCTACTGTAATCTGCAACCTCACACTAGATGCTCCCAAAAACTACACCCTGTACCTTTAAGTTTGCTCACATTTATCAATCTATCTAAATGCAACACCTTTTTACTACGTTAAATCCACATATACAATTACTATAATGTGTAGGGCTTTTTAGCCTACTATTTGCAATTGCTGGACTTTTACTTTGAAAAGTTGTCGTTCTGTCTTTGGTATGAATGTTGAGTCATGTCTCAAGAAACAGTCATGAATGCTTTATGTGCAGTTTATGACAGCTACTATGAATGTGTTATGAACTCACCCGTTAAGTAAAGTGTTAACATAGTTTTTAACTTACTGAATGCAGATACACTTGAAGGATAAGTCTGACGATGTTCTATATTTTGCTTATTTTCTAATTTTCAGACCAAAACCCAAAATAAAGTATTTATAATTATTCCTATAAAAGTATAATTTTGTGACCCTTTCTTAAATATTTGAGATTGTCATATGATTGATAGTAAAAAATATATATATAATAAAATAAATATAATATAAAATATTGCTACTTTTTATGTTGTGGCTTTAACATTAATCCTGCTACAATCAGAGTTTTGAAAATGTTCAGACCTGCATACACGAGCCTTTGATTACAAATTTAATTTAACAAATGGCTTATGCTGGCCATTTATGTGAAACAATTGAAACCAGCAGTGAATGATGATGGGTTGGGTCACCATGACTGATGTGGTTAATGTGACTACAGCTGTGACATGGTGAGGGATGAGGGTGACCCATGAGAATTAGACAGAAACCGATTCTCCTGCTTCACCCCGGGCTAGACCCACAGGAATCTGGCAGAAATCTGCTTGATATTGTAAAAGAGAAATGTTTTAAGCTTACCGCATTTCAGGCCACTATGTAGACAATGGGTATGTATTGAATAAATCTTAATATTCATCTGAACATTGATGAATTTGATGAGCCAGGTTGTGCCACATATCATAAAGTTGATTGATAATATTCTTCTTTTTGCAAATTTATTTCCAAATGACAAAATTGAAATATATATATTTTTTATATTATCTAAAATAAATTATTCCACAAAATGTCCCTGTGAACTTTATTTCCACATTTATACCCTTCTTTTACTTTTTTATACTTTAATTTTACAGTTCACTTCCTCTACAAAGCACTGGTAAAATAGCTCTTCTTATGACTTAAGCAGAATTGACAATTAGCCTGCTAGCTGGAGCAGAGGTCTCTGCAGTGGGTCCCTGATGGTACTCTACGGCAGATGAAGAGATTGAACCACCATCATCAATGGTTGCCTGTCTGAGATTGGCTGCTGTAATTGGTACCCACTCTGTAACACTCACATTCCATCACACTTTATTAACGCCCGTCATCTAGTCAAAAGCTAATCTTTTATTCTGTTTTCCAATTATTGTAAAGTGGCGGGCTTTAAATGAGGAGGAGGAGATAATGAAATTAACTTCTTAACTTAGAGCAATTCTCCATGGCACAATGATCAGATATTCTCTTGGTCTGGGAAATGTATGCTAATTTTATGCATCTATCATTAGTTATTACCATTGCAGCAACATAAAACACAGTTTTCTTGAACAATTAGACTAAAAATGGTGCATTTTAATCAGTCAGCGGAGGCTTGCATGCATATTAAACCTCATGGAATGGAAAAGTCTGAACTTTTGACTCTTCTTGAAGCAAGTGTTTGACAACCTTGACAGTTTGTTTACATCCTGCAACATGTCTGTTCGGTTTCAAAGATTGTTTCGTAATACCTGAGAGCAGCCGTGGGGAATACTCCAAGGCTTTTTTCTCCGCTTGCCTATTGTTAGCACTTCAACGTTATTTTTTCTCGTCATGTGAAAAATATCATACGTGTTAAGTGTTTTGTTTGTTTCTTGGTTTCGGGCATACGGGGAAAACAACAATAAAAAAAAGAATGTTTGGCCTTCATTTATGCAACAGTATGTTGAATATTAAACATGCAAAATCTGACACTGTTACAAAACACAAATCTCAGATAAAGCCATTCGAGTACTAGGACCAGGGCACATTAATTCATGGAGCTCTTAAACAATGCAAGAAAACTCATGCAAAAGCAAATCTGTTTAGCTTTTTTATCTTCTTGGTAATTTTTTGGCTGCCAAATTACTTGTTAATGGACAGTAAACTCAGTAGCTACTTGTGTGCCTCCTCTCGTACCAGAAATATTATTGTTTAATTTTTCAGATAAATTAAACCAATTCTTTAATTTTTATGATGGAAGATTAGTATTTAAAGTGTTCCATGGTAGTACTATATATATATATATATATATATATATATATATATATATATATATATATATATATATATATATATATATATATATTCTGTAAAAGTGTAGCAAATTATTTTTGACTTTAATAACTAATGAATGTAACATTCAATAAGCACCCCTCTCTTCTTTGCTACAGGCCCAGCGCTCTGAGCCCCCCACCCCCCCACAAGAGCTACCATCCCCATCCAGCTCATCAGTCACCCTGGGCAGTCTCTCCCCAAACGGGACCCCCTGATGCCCAGTAATGGCTGTTTGATGACCCTCATAAAAGGAGTCAATGTATTGATGGAGCCCTTTGAGGACAGACCTAATTTGTATGAGGATCAATTCAGCCAATTCATAAGAAAAGAACCAGCAGACAGAAGGGGGTGGGGGGTGTGTGGAAGGGATCAAGACTTCAAAACATAACATTACACCTGTGACCTCGCAGCTCCGACTGTGTGCTCACATTGACATACACAATTTGTTTTAATGATAGCCTGTCGTGTTGTTATTAAATAATTGAATCCCTCTCAGATCAGATTACCATGTAAAGGACTCCACATTATATTATGTGTGTCACTGCTGACTGTCATACACGGTGCTTCGTGTCATCAATTTTTATGAGTGGGCTACATGCACATGGGTGATCTATTCGGGGTATTATGAAGCCCCGAAACCGTGGTAAATCCATTCAATCCGCTGTAATCTGAATTCAAATAAATGCGGCGCTGACAGATAATTACGGTATCTATCAAATTGGCAGAACAATCATTTAGAGCATTCGTCTACAGATAAATGAGACAGGAAGGCCTCACCAAACAACAGCAGCTGTGATGTGAGAGGAGGAGCAACTACGAGGGGGCAGAAGAAGAAAGTTAAACAAGCTCTCATGTTTTAAGTGAGAAAAATGCAGATGTTTCTAAAATGAGCCAGAAATAATTTCTTTAAATGTGACACATTTCAGATCTTACACATAATCCACACAACACATGAGATTAATTCATTTCCATGAGTCCAAGAGGGCTCTGAACTGTAAGAGAGAAGCTCTAATCAGGTGTATAGCTGAGGTGATCCTCCAGATAATGCTCTCAGAATAATCAGTGTCCGGGTGAAGCCCTGCTGCCCTGGCCTCTGCTTACCTAATGAGACCCCATGCCCGTGATTTCTCAGCGTGCTTCGGCTCGCCAGCCCACTCCTGCTCCGCCCAGGGAAAAGAAGAAGAAGACAAGGAGCAGGAGGAGGAGGAGGAAGAGGAGGAGGCGGCAATGAATCCAACGCAGCAGCCCCCCTTCACATATCATTTGCATGTGCAGAATCAGGAATGATATCCTCAGAGACATAGTCAGTAGGGAGAAGTGGAGAACAAAAAAAAAAAGAAAAAAGAAAAGACTAGGCAGGGAAGGAGGTGTGTTCTCTGACCACGAAGGTTTCCAGGACCGAGGCGGGTTTCTCTGTCTTCCTCTTCAACAAAAGTAAAAGAAAGGATAAATGAGATTAGCCACCAAAGAGTTCCCATCTTCTGAAACCGATAAGGGCGGGGGTGGTAGGTGGCAGGTGAAGTAATGGGAAAGACAAAAAAAAAAAAAGGAAAAAAAACTCAAATGAGAAAAGCAGGAAGGTAGGGGTGGTGGGGATGAGGGAAGTTGGGAGTTTTTTGTTTTTTTTGAATGGAATCCAATGGCAGGTCCTGATAGTGAGGAGAGGAGAGAGTGGAGAGCCCCAGTGTCTGCAGCTCCAAAAGAGGATGTGATGAGACTGCATGGCTAATGAAGCAGCGCTCCTCTCTGGCTCCACAGAGAGCCCAGCCTTTTCTTATTCCCATTCATCATTAATTCAACAACGTTGATAATTTCATTAGTTTTTTTTCCCCGTGCATTTTCCAAGGGCCTTTATCAATAAATGATGGGCAATGGACCAGGGGCTGCCCCTGCTTAGCTAAACACACACTTTTCTCTCTCCATTTCTTTTTTCTTCTCTTTCATACTAGCAAATGTGAATTTGTGTAAGAAAAAAAAATTGGGGGACCTTGCCCCTGACTCAGAACTTTAAGGGACAGAATCTCAGGGTTAAAAACATGGACGTTGTTGGTGAGATTTTTAACAGGCCTTTTTGAAGAAAATAAAGTATGATGTCACAGTAAGACGCATACAGGTGTAAAGAACAAAAAAAATCACATTGAGCTGCTCATGTTAAGGGTTGTGGTTTGCTGTAACACTTAAATAGAACAGCACCATTTTTACAGGTATTAGTGACACCTGTGCTTTCCTTACTGTGACTACTCAAAAATGTCTCCTATGAAAAATGTCTGATTCTGTTGACTGGTTGGCTGCACAACAACTCAAAACTCTACTCGTTTCAACAGGAGCAACCTTATCTAGCATTATACTGAATTCATAAAATCAACAATATCATTTTTCGAATATCTAGCATCATCATGTTTAGCATCAGTGTATAATCCTTATTTTGATATTTTCATATTTGAACAGAGATAACCCACTAACTTTTCAGATTTTATTGCACTCTTGCTATGGATCAAAATCACATAGGAGTATTAATTAGCAGCATTTGACTTTACTTTCCAAAAAACAAATTCATTCAAGTATTCCTGTGTATTTTATTCATTATTCTGACCCTCTTCCTTCCTCAATACCTTCATAAAAGAAGATGTATGCCCCTATTTTCATGTAGCTATGAACAAATCTGCTCTTCTCTGTTTCATGTTCATCTATATTTGTACATTTTGTTTCCCATTACCAACTTATAAAAATAACATTTAGATCCTAACTTTTCGTTTAAAAAATAGGATTAATCAGAATAATAATATACCTAAAAATATATAGTTGTGAAAAAATTAAAAAAGGGAGAAGGTATTCAGGGACGAAACATCCTGGGATCTAACATATGGCACTTGCAATGTCAAAGTGGGCAGTTCAGGTAAATAAACCAGTGTCTGGCACACAGTAGGTTCTGCCTTGGCACTGTTAGTGACATAGGGGGTTTGGCCAGGGTATGCATGTACGCACACACACACACACACACACACACACACACACACACACACACACGTGCACACCCACAGACACACAGCTACAGTGGGAGTTCTGAGGGGCAGGATCCAGGGATTACTCTAACCACATTTATTTATTAACTCTCAATTAAGTATGGGTGTCCCAGGGCTTTGAGTGGCTTAGTGAGCAAGTGGGACCTCAAGCGTGTTTTGATGACAGTCAGGGCCCCTGATCTCAGTTCACTCCATTTTGCTGATTAAATATAAGCTTTTCATCTGTGGATACAATGCTATTAATTAAATCATTAGATGAGTGATTCACTTATGAGCAAAGGGAGCAGCGAAAAGAGAGACTCACACGAGTAGCTCACTGCAATAACTACTGAAATATTCATTAATAATGAAAAAAAAAGATTGCCTAAATTCATTGACAAGGATTACATGTGTAGAGACCCTCTCCCTTCCTTCATTGGGCCAGCCATGATTAGGATGGGCACAGAGTCCCTTTTTGATCACTACACAAAGAGATCGAACAAATGCAGGAATCCCACACATTAGTATAATGGGCGTGCACTGCTGCACTGAGAACACACACACACACACAGAAAGAGAGGGAGAGAGAGAGTTACAATGAACCTATTAAGAATGTTGCATTTTAAACAGTTCTTTAATGGAATATGACCATGGAGTTGTAATAGCTTGCTCAGGGGAAGAAGGATCACTGTAAATGAAGAGGGTAAAAACAGAGCTGTGTTTTTTGTTTCCCTACTGAATTACAAACCAAACATGATGCAAAGTGTCCATATTTGTAGCGAATTCCTCAGCTGATTAAGGGCCCATTCAAACTCAAACTCAATGTATTTCAATGGATGGATGTGACTTGTGACGATTTGTCAGGACCACACAAGGTGACTGCTGAATGTTGAAATCTGTGTTCCTGCAAACCTTTTCACTGTGGTTGGTAACAACACATGTTCTTTCCCTTTTCCCAGATTGCAGTCAGCTCAGTGTTTCAGGGCTGGACTAAAAAATAAAAATAATATACAAATATACATGAATATAGCAACTGCAACATTTTGATAGATTAAAGTCAGCTGATCCAGAAAATCCAAATTCAGCAGCTGATACATTTAACATTGTTGTTATTGTCAGCAGCTTCCATGAAAACACTAAAATCAACAATAAATTGTTCCTAATGAGTACTTTCTAAACAGCCAAAGCGTCATAATATATTGGATCACTCTGCCATAGACCTCTATTCAATCCTTCATACACCATCCTGTTATGGTCATTCCACAGCTAGTAATACTATTAATGCTCATCTGCCTAGGGCAGGGGTAGGCCACCCTGCCTAGGGCAGGGTGTGTTACTGCTTGGTTTTTGTTCCAACCAAGCAGTAACACACCTGATTCTACTGCTGAAGGTCCCAATCAAAGACTCCAATTCAATTCAATTTATATAGCCCAATATTACAACACAGTTGTCTCAAAGTGCTTCACAAAATTCAGTCCAAAGTGACTCAGACATCCCCCCGTCCTTAGACCCTCCTTCTCGGCAAGGAAAAACTCCAAAACCCAGTGGGAAAGAAGAAACGTCAGGGAGAACCACAGTGAAGGAGAGATCCACTCCCGTGGACAGACAGGCTATAGATGAACCAGGACTGACAGACATGCATCTGATGATGAAGTATTAGTCTGTAAAGATGTTTCAGTCTGTTGAGATGCCGTAGGGTGGGGGTAGAGGGGCAGGTCCATCTCCAGTGGTTGATTTGTAGATTTGTAGGGTGTGTAAATACTCCCATAGTGGCTCTCTAGAACCAGGGTTGCCTACCCCTGGTCTAGGGTCACCACTAGCCTGCCTGGAAGACCACAAACACAGTCCTAAACTAAACAGCCTATCTACTTGAGCTCAATTTCCAGCACTTTGCATATCAATATTGAAGGTGCAGCCTGTACATTTGCTGTTTTGGATAGCACTCTCTGGTAAGTACGGCAGCTACATGTGCACCTTGAAGTTGATAGCGGACCCTTTTGGTCAAGTCCAACACCCAGTCAGACTTGAGGGCTGTTGCCGCCAACATTGTCAGACATTTGGACAAGTTGATCTTCTTCTTCATCTTATGCAAATCACAGAAAGAACTAAGGCAAGCAAACAATTCACAGCATGAGGACCCTCCTCTATGGCATCTAACAAGACCCCTCCCCCCAATTACCCCAATTCACCATAACTGAGCCCATCACGTTACCTTAGACTGCTGATGATTGTGGCTGAAACAGTCCTGCTACCATACATCCTAAGCACCAAATGTGTATCAATCTGTGGCCCAGACAAACAACACCTGCTTGATGAAATTTGGTGGTTTTAGGAAATCACTAACATGGGATTTGTTGAATCGGAGGGAATAACGCCAGCTTGATAATTGAAATTACATTTAGAAACAATAACTATTTGTTGAAAGGAAATAACGTCTTTGTATTTTGAAACAGAGAAGTTAAGGTTTTACCCATTCACATCAACACAGTTTGAATTTCCTTGGAGTCTGCACCTAGTGGCCATAAGAGGAAGCATAGCTTGAATATTCCCATACAGAAAGAACCTATATAAACATATATGATTTAGTATAGTTTTTCAATATATGTGACATATATAACAGTTGTTTTCCTGTATATGTATATGCATGTATGTATGTATGTATGTATGTCACATATATTCAAAACCTATATTGAACCTATATGTATATATAGATTCTTTTTGTGTGAGTCACTCCTCTTTCACTGAGTCAGCAAGACACAACCATGCCAACTGTCACCCAAGTGGAGACTGTGATGTAAGAAAGATGTCTCCTTGTTTTGAGATTGACCCACAAAAATGCAGACATGAAAGATCAAATATATCTTAAAATCAGCATAATTTCTTTAAAAGTTACTGAAATCCAGCTGTACTGTTCTGTATCACATTAAAATCACTTGTAGAATTCTTTTTTCCATCCATCCTGCTCCACATCTTTCAGCTGAGTTTATTTACACAATACCCCTAAAAATATTGTTCCCTTTTCCTTTATTAATTTAACTAATTTACTTTAAATGACCATGTGTGTATATAGCTTATATTAATACAAGACAAAATGTTTGCCCTGTAATGTTATTTTTATGAATCATGTTGTCTGAGATAAGCTGTACATTAAATTACTCTAACTTTGTGTGGGTAGAAGTTATATTTCTATTCCTTTTTTAAATTAATGAATGGAATCTGTGTATTCCAATGAGAAACAAAAAGGAACTTGTGGTGGAGGAATGCTTTCTGGAAGACAGCAGTAGAAGCTGATAGTCACAGACAGCTACAGCACTGTGTGGGGTGTAATATGAAACAAAGATGCTGGTTCTTCTTTTCTGTAAGACACCTATTTCACCTCTCACTAACACAAGAGCATTGGCTGTGATAGATGGACAGGCGGAGTGAAAGATACGGAAAGGCATAGGAAGAACTGTGAGAAGGAAAGAGATAAAGAATTAAAGAGAGCGAGAGGCGAGAGGCTTGTCTTTCAGGAACCGACGTTCTGGGGAGGCCTGTCGGAGAAGGTGAGTGCTGTCGAGCAGATAGAAGCAGACTGAATGAGCAGGTGGAGTAGAGTAAGACAGGGCAGGTCAAAGCTTCAACGCTGCCACCCAGGAAGCTAAAGGCCAGACAATAAGCATGGCAGGGACCACAGCTGTGTGATACTATGATGGCTTTGCCACTGAAAAGATACCAGCAATACGCTTCCTGTGTTGGCAGCAAACAGGATGACATTTGATGTTGAAAAAGCTGGGAAAAAGCTGATATGACTCGAGGTCTAAGGAGATAAGAAACTTCAACCAAGTCTACAACAGACTTTGAAATATGTTAAAGTTGAATTGATTCAATGTTTTGAAGTCCATTTTTAGGAATACATACCAAAATAGTCTGTTTACAGCTTCTTAAAGAGTAACTTAACCTCCACAGTTTTGTCTGAGGTGGCTACTCCCTCAAAAAAAATGTAGCTAGAACCAATTTTGCCACCATTTCACCATCAAGAGGTGAATAAGGGGAAGCCAGTGCACTCTTCTCACTCTTCCTCACTCCCACATCACCAACAGGGTCTCAACACTCCGCTGTAAAGCAGCAATGCTCATAAAGGTATTTATGTCCCACTGGTCAATGGTAATCTGCAGCTAGCACAATTAGCCATTAGCCATGGCTACTGTGATGGACAGATGAGCTGCAGCTCAGTGTGGTTTTACAGCAGGACCAGGGTGTGGTGTGGGTGGTTTCTGCTTAGAGATACATTAGTGATGTCAGCAGTATCAGTACTAATTTCATAGCCAATGGCAAAATTCAGTTTCAATAGCCAATTCAACCTGTAGGGGGAAGCAGCTTTGCATATTTCATAAGTCAAAATTTAAGGCCTGAGTCAGTCAACACCACTACTAAATTACCATATACAGTACATTGGTTTTAAGCGAAAATAATTTGAATATTTTATGGTTAATTTAGTAAACAGAATATCTTTGGGTTGTAATCTACTTATTGAGACAAAACAAGACATTTTACACTGATTACATGATTGAAATAAGATGGTGCATAGATGGCATACTCTAGTATATAATATAAATATGGTCATATGTTGGAGTGGCAGAAGAAATGTTATAAATTGATCTCAAAACCTGGCCACATAACACCAACCTAATCATAATTTCTAGATACCACCAGAGACAAGAGAAAATTGTCTTATTTTCATTGTAGTAATTTATTCAAACTACAAGACTAGAGAGAACATAAATGCATCTGTGACTAAACAAAATCAAGGCCAAACGTTCATGACCCCAAAACTGGAGGATGAACTTTAAACGCAAGAGTGAGCGGCATCCATTAATTGCTCAACTTTATGTGTTAGAATACAAATATACAAATGACAATGCAGTTAATGTCTGGTTCATGGCTGCAAGGAAAACCAATGGCGGGGGTACAAAAGCAGATGAGAAGGATGCTCCTCCCGCTTAGATAGAGTTGTGTGGTTTGAGCATCTGCCAGTTCACCACCCATAGGGGAGTGTCGGTGGGCTCTTCAAACACCCTGCGTGGATCCACCTCCTTTTGATGCTCCTGGAGAGGGAGAGGACAGGGGGAACAAGAGACACTCCTCCACACACGCTGATGAGCTCTTCTGGACCAGATGGGGAAAAAAAGGAGGAAATAAAGAGGGAGAGGGAAACTGAACCATATGCAGTCTAGTGGCTGCTGGTGACTGCTAAACCACAACATAAATTGAAGAGTTGTTGCTGGAGAGTAGGTTTAACAAGCAAATACTGGGCCAGAGGCTCAGTGAAAAAGATGTATACGTATAGTGATGGCCTGAAAGTGATTCACAAAAATATATTTTAATATATTAATTAATTAATGGCTGAGTTTGGTACAGCAGATAAGTTAAGAAAAAATGTTTGTAATATTATCAACGTCCTTGCAGTTACTGGACAGTCTGACCAGGCAGTGACAATATTCCAATCGGCTGTTTTTTGTTTGTTTTTTTCTAAATTTTGAAAATACTGACAAATGGGCATTAAACTCCTCAATGCCCAACATACTTGTTTTTTTGCCAATTAATTTTCCCATGGACAACTAATCGATTACTATTAAAATTCAACAAATTGCTTTAGCGCTACAATAACCAAATGCAAAAAAATGTTCATTTCTTTCAACATACAACAGACATTTCATAAATGAAAAAGAGCTAAACAACACACACACACGTACAGAATCATAGGGAAAGCAGTAAGGGAAAGTGAACGTTTTATATCTTAGAGATGTCTACTGGGCAGGTTTAAGGCAAAACCTAAACCTGTACTCTGAATGTGTCTACATGTGTGTATTTATGTAGAAGTGAGGGTGGTGGATGATATTCTGGCTTTATTTAGAATCCAGCACATCCAATACCAACAACACACAATGCAAATAAACACATACATTCCTTTTCAGACTTTTGAGAGATGACAAATGACTCCTCAAAGGATTATTTTTTGGATAATTGACAGGTTGCTTCTAAAAAGAAAACAGAGAGAACCATAAATAAATGAATACATGAGGCTTTTGTGTGGTTTTGGGTGAGCAGCTGGTATCCTACATACTTACACCTTGCGGATAAAAGCTATGACAGAAAAATTACAGCAACAATCAGTTAAACCTTGTACAAGAGGGAAAGCCGTTTCTCAGCAGTCTCCAATGGCTACCGTTTGATTGACAGGTGTAGGTGAAAGGTAAGCTATGGAGACCAGTAGTCAAATGGACAATGGAAGCCTCACCTGCACTGATGTACAGATAAAAACATCTTGGGCTGTCTGATCTTCAAAGACGGAGGCCTGAAGAGCACTCATGTTGAAAATGTTCAAAAGTGTTTCTGAATAATTGAATAGCTCTGGGTCTTCTGATGACGTGATAACAAACCAATGAGCTTAATGATCTGGTGAGGAAAAAGTTGGTCCTTTTTAAAAAAGTAACACTGAAATTAACAGTTTGATGTGAGAAGGTATTACTTAGTATTGATCAGTTAGTATACAAGAGACTGATCTTGATATAGGACTGTTTGTAAGAAAAACAGCTGCCTGTGATAATCAGGAGAGCGACCTGAACATTTAACATAAACAGTCTAGTCTCCAGAGGGAACCATTGAGAACCATTGGAACCAATGGGTATCGTCATTCCATAAAACAATATTTGTGAAAATATGTATGTATCAAAGAATCTTATTCGACATTCAACAAGTCTGCAGAAACATGCACCCTTAACGTTTCCCTGTGGTGACTGGGTGGAAAATAAAAGACAACACTGATGATCTACAAACTGCAGCCCAGATGACTGTTCTGTAGCTACACCATCATTTGAGCTAAGGGCATTGTGAGGGATGGATACTGGGAGGGAGACATGAATCATATGTCTGGGAATTATGTCCACAGCATTTAATATAGTGGGAGTGTATTTCTGTTCAGAGCCATGTGGTCCCAGCAAGGCCTAGACAGGGAAAACAATCTGTAATGGGCACACAATTGAATCAGGTGTCTGGTCCTCTTAAGGAAATTAAGTTGTCGCTGGAGCGGGGCCACTTAATGAGAGGCAGGCTTGCGGACAGTGACGAATGGAGGGTGACACTGGAAAGAGTGTGAGGCCGCCACAATATCTGCATTTGGACTGGTGATGATTTTTCATCCATGAACCCCCCACCATTCTGTTTTTTTATTCTTTCATTCTCTCTCTCACCCTCAAACACACACATACACTTTGCCTCACCTCCCTCCACCCTCCCATTTCCAAGTCTTCATTGGGGACACATTTGATGCCCGTGTGATACTAGCCATTTATTTGCACATATATTCATGGGAATGATGACAGCTAATATAGAGGGGAATCTTCTTTCCATGTGTTTTTACTTCATGGAACCTCTTGATGGTGGCTATTATGCGATTTTGATAGATGTGTCTCCATAGTCACAGTAACTTACAGAAGCAAAAAGTACACAGCATGCCCTCCGGTGTGAACAGAGAGCTGTACAATACTGTTAAGTTGCAAAGGTACCCAATTCTAATGGAGACATACTGTTTATTTTTTATTAGATCATTAGATTGGAATGTGTAATACTAATCTACTCAATCTTATTGAATGAAATATGCATGAGAACTTGGGAATCAGTAATAACGTAATTTTAAACAAATGTAAAACAAAAGTCATTATATTATATTATATTAAACTTAAAATCAAACTACATATTTTTGTTGAGTATCTGATAATAATCTATGTAGGCTGAATTCATGTTATATACACTGGATTCTAATAATGACATGACAGTAGTGGAAGGCAATTTCAGATAATTTTGTAAAAGTCGCAATACCACAATGAAAAATACCACCATTACAAGTAATATGTTACTTAAGTCATTGTAAAGACCTATTTTGAGCAAAATGTGTATCAGGTATCTCAAGGATAGGTTAATATACAAAGGTACTATAATATTAAGTATATTCATTTAAAAGCAAAACACATTTTAATGAAGAAGTAACTAAAGCTTTCAGACATTATTAAAAAGTACAATATTGTGGAGTAAAGTGGTATAAAATAAAATATTATGGTACAGATACCTCATAACTAGAACTAAATGTTCTTATTTTCCACCACTGCAAGTTATAAAATACTGTCTATGTCCATAGACATATAAATGTACATAGACTCTCTTCAGGTTACTGTCTCTTTCCAGAAATATTGGTTAATACACAACTCTGTGTCAAGCACCTCAAGGCTGCAATAGAAGCAAAAGATTTTACGCAGATCGTCACTGTATACACTTACTATTTGTATAGCTACACCATATAAGAACTAGAATTCTTCTTCCTGTTGTGCTTGTGAACTATTAAAATGCAGACTGATACGCAACTTGTGAAAAGCTCAGCAATCTGTCACCTAAATGGATTATCCTGACGTCAGAGATATTGCCACTAAACATGGAGACATGGAAATTTCTACCACGGCAAAATGGCCTTGAGAGGAGGAGGCATTCTCATTCCCATGAGTTGCGCTCCATCAATGTCTCCAATCCGGTGTTAAATGGATGTGAAGGGGAGCATCTCAATTGCTTTGATTGTTCTGTGCCGCATTGTCAGTGATGAAGTGCTAATTTGTTTCTGACAAAATTGAGAAAACTGTCATCACAATCCCCTGTGAAGATTTTGCTTTTGAGCAGGATCTTGAGTATTAAGAGTATTTTGTGTTTGACCTCCCCCATTATTTTCCAGTAAAGATTACACCTTGAGAAGCATCTACAATGCTAATTCAGTAACATAATCCATGTGTAGCACAAAAGAGAAATATTTGACACTAAGACTCCCTACATTAAGTAATTCTCTTTGATAACTGACCCGGCGTAGTCTACTGTATGCATAATGACAGTACATGGAGACAGCTGTAGTGTGTTGACGATCAATGTCTGTCCTTTCAACACAGTAATTGTGAGGCCAGAGAATGATTGAGTAGCCAAGGCTACTGCTGCAGGATGGCCACTGGAGTGAGTGGACACTCACATATGCCTTTTAAAGTTATACTTCATCCAGCAAGACTTGGGCCTAGACTTAGTTGTGTGGATGGAGGAAGTGCAAAAAAAAAAAAATCACTGCAGAGTGTGGTAGAATTCTAGGATTCGATGAGGCTTCAGCCGCTCCTCTCTCTCACTCCCCCGTCTCTCCCAGCTGACTGGGTATGAATAATTGACCCCATAGTCTGGGCCCCTGCTCATTACTCGGGGAAGTGTCGGCCTGGTTTGTGATGCTATGAGGGAGCGTGTAAGCGCCCACTGTCCGCATGCTTGGCTTGGTTTTCCCCTCTACCTCTGACACACACCAGTCCTTCATCTTTAATGGCCTGTGCTGTGATCGGGCATCCAGCCTCTCCAACCCTCCTGCCTTGCCCACTTCATCAAGCAGGTGAACGGGTGGGCAGTAACATCCACTGCCAGAGAGGAGTTTTTCAAGAATTCTTAAGAATTCTCTTGTGAGTTTAAGGAGTTTTTGGGCAGGACTATCAAAGGGTGCAGGGGTGGACGGAAGAGTGAACACTGACATACAGGAAAGTTCTGTGGGAAAGTTTTCAGGTACACACTCAAACTAGAAGAAACTATTCATGGTCTCAAGGTGACTATTTTGATATGGAAGTTGGGAAAGTCATCCAAAGAAAAGCTGTACAGGCCAAAGTAGTGCAGCAGGCTAAAATACAAATACCCAACAATTTTACAGCACACCACCATAAAATTGAATTCATAAAATGATGTCAGATGAAAGAAAGTTAACTTAAATTAAGCATCAGTTGCTGCTCGTTGATTTAGAAAATCGTAGTCTGCCATATGACCCATTTCTCCATGCCGTACAGTGAATCTGACACATATGAAGCCACATAGGAGGGACAGATAAGGCTGGTGACTGAAACCACTGAACACTGGCGAGGAAAACAATGGCTGACGGTACACCCCCCCAATACATCAATCAGACAAGTCTGTCAGCTCAGCTCCCTGCAGAGAGATCCATGGGAAGCAAAAGAGGGACCACACAAAACACGGATCCTGCAAATGAGAAGCCACAGTATGGATTGCTGTGTGATGAGCAGCCAAACTAGACAGAGACGGGGGATGGATGAGGAACATGTGTGTAGGGATTGGGCATGTATGTGCCATGTGCTTTTCAGAAAACTCAACAATTTCTTTTAAATTAATTATGCAAACTGAATGTCCTTTTTGTTTTTGATTACTTCTCCACTTAACTCCATTCTCCGTACATGTTTACTATCTTTAATGGTTCTTATCATCCATTTAATAAGCATCCAGCAGTAGATGAAGAAGATATGACCCAATAGCCAACAACAACAACAACAACAACATTGGTTGAACACAACCTATTTTTATGTTGTTTTTATCTTTCAAAAAGGAGGTTAGGGTGGTTGATAGAGATGCTTTGAGTTGTTCTTCATACCAGTTCTGATACTGAAATTGCATATTGGCAATCAGGTTGATGCCTTTGTAAAAAATGAAGAATACATACAGATAACACTACTGCCACCCTCAAAATTGTAGGTGTAAATTATTGACAAATGTTTGGCTCTTTTGTTGGCTCTGACTAACTTTACACTAAGTAACCAGAAATCAATTCTTCTTCAATGCTCTAAAACAGTAGTTGCTATTGGCAGCAATGCAAGATTTACTGTGTAGGCAAATGTTCAAGAACAACAAAGAAAAATTGATTTTCATGGAAACAGCCATTTTATCAGGGTGAAACTATTTTAAAGTAGATTTTTTCTTTTTTTTACATGTTCGACCTGGCGCCTGTCACCCAACAGATAAGCAAAGAATAAATGCATGTTTCAACTCAAATACTTGCTGATACCACTACCAGCATTTTAGGTATAGATATCACTGTCAGAATTATTTCAGTATCAGAGAGGTTCCGATTCTAAAACCTTTCCGATACTGGTATCAGTTTTGAAGGAACTGGATGATTAAATCAATAGAAGACTATGTTTGACATTGTTTTTTCTTGACCGTTCGCTTTGATTTCCCAATCGTAACCATGACTACCATCCTTCTGACTTTGACCGGGTAAGTTGCCTACATGTAACCAAACCTTGAGCATAGAAGTTGCAAATTAGAAAATTCAAATCAAACTCTGGGTTTATTTGTTTTGGAGAAAGAAACAAATGACTTGTGTTTACTCGCAGAGAGTGGCAGATCCTGGAAATGGCCAGTCACACAGAGATTTGTATGTCAGTGATGAATGGCTTTGCATTATCGCCATTATTTAACTGCAGATACCCTTCCTCTCATTGTAGCTGGGGTCCCATAAAAGGGAACAAACAACAACAGTGAAGGCTCCTCAGCAAAGAGACACATTATATCATCATTTCCTTTCCCCTTTAAAAGGGAACTCAGTTATGACCAGAGGATCACATTACATAGCAACTAAATTTTAGGTCTGAGTCAATTTAAAATCCTTATTCTTCCAGATAATTTAGTTTCAAGACAATATAGAGGTTTAAAGTGGCAATAAGCACTATATAAATCAACTATATGCTTATATTAAGCTTTGGATTCCTCCGATAAATAAGCAGTGAATACACAATACTATATGTGGACAAACATATTTCTATTCAAATGAACAGCTCAAAAATCATTGGATTCCCAAGCATGACACCCAAATTCAGCATACCTTCAGTGTACAAAATATTTGAGTGGCACAAGTTTCAGTCCCCAGAAACAAAGAGAAATGAGAGTTGTCTTACCCACAATGTGGATGAAGGAGATTATCAGAGCTGTTCCTGGTTGTTTCATTGGTCGCAGGCAGCCTAGGATTCTGGAGAATATCGCAGAGCTGTCATTGTGTTTTCAGGGAGGGGTAGAAGAGGGGGAGAGATTGTTTGAACTGGGAGTAAACGCTGTGAAAATGGTGGAGCTGGCATATTTACACCCAGGGTCTGCACAAGGGGATTACATGCAAAGTTTTTATGTCACCCATTTGACAGCATCATCTTCTAGAGGTTTTGAAGGCTCACCCTCATTAGTTGGGCTGGGGCTGCATTTAACACAGCTTTGAGTTTATAAAGACAATGGCTGCCAAACCCCATGGCCTTTAACAAACAACAAAGGAGAGGGTAACAATCAAAATGCCCCTATTTCATTTTGCCCAACTTGAGTGAAAAGTCGCCAGCTTGTAAAAAAAAAATGAAGATGGAGAAAAATGGCATTAATATGACAACTGGAGAGGCCCAAGTGGATCTAAATGGATATACTGTAAGTGAAAAGTCAACCTAATTGTGCCTCAATAGGCTTGTTAAGTATCCAGACTGAAGGCATGCCACTGACAGAATGCAACTTTAACATACAATTTTATTTGGCATTTATTCTTCAGCCTGCTATTATATTTATATTGTTTGGGTCAAAATATGGTATCCCTAGAAGACAATAC
Organism: Lepturacanthus savala; assembly: GCA_030544235.1. Lineage (NCBI taxonomy): Eukaryota > Metazoa > Chordata > Actinopteri > Scombriformes > Trichiuridae > Lepturacanthus > Lepturacanthus savala. The sequence continues at coordinate 30,256,956 of CM060466.1, forward strand.
AAAAAATGACAATAATAAAAAATTACAAATTCAATGATAACTTGAGAAAGAGGAACTGTAGAGCGGTTTCGGATCTAAGTGCACAGCCTCAAGCAAACAACCACCATTTCCAGGGGTGAAAGATGTATTCAGACTCATTCCTGACTAACTTGTTAGCAAACAGTTTCTTATTTACACATCCAGCAGTTACAGAGCAACATTATCGTTTATCTAGAGTCGTGTTTCTGGCTGCCCGCTAGATGCAAGCACAATAATCATTCTCTTTAGTGGTGTTTTTGGTGTCTTCCTATTCCTGAGGTCCAACTTCTGCTCTTCACTGTGTAAATGTTCCACTATGTTTGAGCTAATAACTAACTGTGTCTGCTGAACAGTGAGAATTAGCAGTAAAGTTGTGGGCTGGAGAGCTGAGAACAAAGCGGAAACTCACTATAATGCTTTGTTCACATTGTGGATTAATACATTGTTATTAGAAAATAGTGATCATAGCTGCTATTAAATAAATTGTATGTAGTAATACCAGGATGTAAAAATTTGCATCACAAGTATGTGTTTTATATATTTGTGGATAAGTATTAATGATGCATGACATGCAATCAGCATTTTAATATTGTAGACTGTCATAGTGGAGAAAATTTTCTTTCATACTTCATACTTTTGGGTAGGTTAACTTGTCCACCACCGCATTTATAAGTTGCTGGATTATGTATTTTCTGATTTTGATGAGGGGAATCCAAAAATACCACTAGCCACATAGTAGTAGCTGAGCAGCTCACGGCTCTGCTCCGCTGGTCTGGAAACAGCTACTATCCACAAAAATGGTGATGGGTAAATTTTCAAAAATGTTGAACTATCCCTTTAATGGATTAAAATTACATTTTTAATTTCAAGTGGATGTTAAGTAAATGCACTTAATTTTAACAGCATAAAAAACAATGGTAACTGAACAAAAAAAGTCAGCAACGTGTCCTGAATCAGTGATGTACAAATGGTATGGTGTTATAAGAAAAGTCCCCCCCCCAAAAAAAAAAAGAAAAAAAAAAGATCTAAGATATTTTGCCTAAAGATCTGGAAGAAAATCAGGTAAAAAGATCTTAAAGGGCCGCTCCAATTATTCTTTGTCTTTCTATGCCTTCTCCTCAAAAGCAGCACAACAACCAGCTTGTGTTACAACCTCTCTTGCTCTGACATTTAGTCACAGCAAAGTACTTACCCACCAATTACCCGCAGATACCCTTCCTCTCGTTATAGCTGAGGCCCTATAAAAGGGAACAAACAACAACAACAACAGTGATGGCTCCTCAGCAGAGACACATTATAATCTGGGCAGACGTCAGAGAAGAAGGGTGTGGAAAGAGTGCGTGCAGTGATGGAGATGAAATCGATTTTGATTAAAAAGCAAACAAAACAAACCCCTACAAAACACAAACACTCCACACAGTTTGTGAATGGGCCTGCACAAAGCTAATATATAGATACCTAGGTGCTCCTGAGGAGGCAAGATGAAAAAGACAAGTGTTTAAAAGGAGAGATCTTCCTCTGTTTGGCTGACATATTTACACAATTATGTGCAGAATCCAAAGCAGTTCAACCGCCATTTCTCCCTCTTGACAAGTCACAAGAAGTTTATTCCCCCCCCCCCCTCACCTCCCTTTATACTTCTGTGTCAAGTTGATTAAATAAGTGTATGACATAGATCTGTAGGGTAATGCCATCTGCTAGTGTCACCATTTTTTTTTCTGATGGAGTTACACTGGATTAACCAATTCTCTCTCAATTAATATTCAGGCTGTTACACATTACATGCGCTGCTGCTACACTTCTACCACCTTAAAACGTGGGTTTGATCGAAGCTCATCTAATTGCTTTATTTACATTATGAGCAGCATTAAACAAAATCTTCTCTTAGTCTCATATCAGTTCCTACAGGATGATTAAAAGCATCGCACCTTGGTTTGTTCAGCCATCACATTTACGGCTGCTGTAGATGTACGGGCACATAATGAGAGTCTGTGCAATAAAAGTACAATAAAATACATGGCATGAGATATAATGCTATGGGCAATTAAATTCAGCCGCACAAAAGGGCCACGCAGCCCTTATACATATTCACTCTCCCATTGAAATCCATAGGAACTGCTAAGTCATCTTCAATGTCTCTGAGGCATTCGTGTACAATGGCACTTTTATCATATCCTTATCAGTGGTGGCCCCTCTCTTATAGAGCTCGATCTTTTGGCCCCTCAATCACGGAGCATATTACTCCTCTGTCAGAGCAAAGCACTTCCTAACGACAGGGAGGCCAGCTGGGACTGAGGAGAGGGCATGAGGCACATGCATTAACATAATAATCCAACCACACTCCCACAGGCCCTGGGGCCAGACAGCATATTAGGTAGCCCCCCCTCCCTCATAAAGGTCCTTGCAGAGAAATAAAGCTGCTTCACTGTGAGCCTGTCAACCTGTGGCGAAGCCGAGGCCCTACCTGGGCTAATTGTTGACTTTACAAAAAATACATGGTACCGTGAACCTCCCATGTGTAAACAGCGATCTTGTTACGCGTTCAAAAAGGCTAAGTGTTAGGTAATATGAGGTATAACTTAACCTAGTTCTGAATATCTCATGCTGGATTAAAGAGAATAAGTAAGGCTGTTTCTTTCTCTCCCTCTCTGTGCGAGCTTGCTTTGTTGCCTTCTACATCACATTGCAACACAACATAACCCAGTAGCCTGACACATATTCCTGAGTATAGGAAGCATTTCCTCGCCTCCTCATATTTACTGAAGTGAAACGCGGAGAGACATAGGCTTTGAGGACAAGAGAGACCTAGAGGGGAGAGAATAAGGGGGCTGGGTGTTGGTTCCGCAGCCTTCCCTGTGGCATAAACTGGGGAGTGTTAGCAGCGTGCACTGAGGCCTGTGATCCTTTGCACTGGGGTCCCATGGCACCTTGTGTGGCCTGCACATATCTAACCACATGAGACGCTTGCTATCATTGCGTCAAAGCCATTATAATAAAGCCATGCAGCTAACACACTGCTTGTGCCTGGAGACACAACAACAAAAAGCCAATGCAGCAGCAACGAGAGAAAGTATTTAAAAAAAAGACTCAAGTTCAGCTATTCCGAGAAACTTCAGCTTGTGCCAAACCCAATTCAGCATCACATCCACTCATAGGAAAAAAAAGTTCATATAGAGAAGAGAGGCAGTAATGTTTTAGGAACCCAGCAGCAAAGAGCTGCATTCTCTTTAGACGGCCTGTCTACCACAGTCTGACTGTCAGAGCACCTCTAATGTGAATGTCCCACTGACTGGTACTGTAAGGCTGTCAGTCGCTGGTTGGGGTCCTTGACTGAAGACTCTCACTAGCAGTTCACACACAGTAGTGCCTCAGTGGCGAGAGAGAGAGAGGCAGGCGAGGGAGGAAGAGAGAAGTGAAAAGAAAAAGAATCTCCACAAATCATTTTGATCAAGAGACAAGGTAGCAGTGAGGTAGACCTCCCCCAGCCCCCGCCCCATGAGGAGACAACTGTCTAATTGGTGGAAAGGGCAGCCTGTCCGTGGCCGCATGTGCTCTCAGATCTCTCCCAGGACAGCCGAGGCAACGTGCCAATTACTGCCAATTGTTGGCCTGTGGTTGAGATGTGGACAGTTGTCCACATGGAATAAGAGTGAAGGCCTGGCAAACACTCCTGCTGATGCTCATATCGTATAACAGCAAAATAACATGGTGCTGTAGCCCGCAAACTTTCATAAAACAAGATATTCCAAGTCCATTGAAGAAAATGCTTTCGATTTAGTGAAAACTAAACCTCCTAAAATCAAATACAAATACTTATCAAATACAATCCACCATTCAGCACCGGCGGCCGTGTGGCATGCGAGCGGCTATTTCAAGCCTGACTTCTGTAACGCCACCTGACTGAGCCTGTACTTTTAAACAGCCCTGATATAGCCCATGTTTAGTAGGACCATTATGGGGGTCTTCTCAGTAGAAGTTGGAACATATACTTCTTCATCCATTATCCATTAGCTGCTCATCATGGTATAGGTCAGAGCTGGAGCACAACCTCCTCTAGCAGTCAGACAGAAGCAGAGAATAGCAGGCCTTTACAACGCCGCTCAACCACAGCTCATAACAAGGAAGCCAGAGAAGTGTAGCAGAGAGAAGGGAAAACAGTCATAATTCTTGTTCAACTAAAAATCACTATAATGCTCTTTAATTGTGTAGGCAAAAATCTTTTCAAAAGAGCATGGTAATTTTACCCTGTTAAATTATTCAGCGCACATTAATAACGGTCGGGGCCGGGGTGGACGAGAGCGGCTGTTTTAGGAGTGATGAGCTGCCGGAGCTGGGAGACAGGATCTCACTGAGGCAGTTTTGCCTCGTTTTAAAGTTACATTTTCAAGTAAACGACATTAAAAAATGACCTGGAGTAACCCTAAATTGGTACTGGGACTGGATGTTGGTGTAGAGCTTTAAATACACTCATAAAAGACATATTTCTATGGAACAATCGCTTCTTGTGAAGTTCAATATGAACTAAAATGGGTAGTTTAACAACTGATGAATATTTCTGGTTAATTCTTTAAGTGTGAGCACATCTTAGCACTATACGGCTCAACTTACACAAAAAAAAATGTAAAATGTTTAGCATCCACTGTTAAAAGAAATGTGACAGATAGTAAACCAAAATATAAAAATCACAACTGCTACAGGAATGCAGAAAGAAGAATATCTCCATTATAAGCCCAAAACAATGAAACCTCACTATGTCTCTATCGAAAATTCTCTTTTTTGTTGGTCATTCATCTGTGCACTTCAAACAGTGAGAGCTGTAATAGAATAACAGATAAAAAGAGAAAAGGTCACAATCAAGATCTGATGAAGGGCAACATTCACTATAGGCTTTAAGGAATTCCAGCCAGCTGATGGCACATTCAAGAGAGCGATGCAAATGAGAATTTGCATGAACCACGCACCAGCAAAGGTAATATACATAATTGGGGGAAGGGGTAGGGGGGCATGGTGGGGGGGTTCTCCATCAAATGCGGACATGAAGCAACACTTTCTATACTTAATAATTAATATAATACAGTGCATACACACATAGCATGGGATGCATATCATCCATCTATTGAACAATGACTTTTAAGTGCACTAGAACATGGTGAGCCTGACAAAATATGCACAAATGTGCGCGAGATGAAATACGCCTCTTCCCCCCATAAAGATGAAAAAAAGCAACAAACTCCTTCCCTAGGCAGAGAGAGCTTAACTATTCTTCTCAGTTCAAAGTCAGGGGTCTACTCTAAATATTTGTGTATTAAACATAACATAAGATGCAATAAATGGAGGACTCTAAGAGAAGTGCAGGGCCTGCAGGAGAAAACAACATGGAACTGCAATGCCTCTTAATGTCCGTCTGACTAACACAAACAACCATGGTGAAAAACAAGCCAAGGCTTCAAATCTTGTAGAAAGTATAAATCAGCGAGATTCAGAAGCACAGTGGTTAGGGTTCCTAAATGAACTGGATATGCTGGATTTACAGCTTTCAGCTCCTTGTGTGTACGTTTGAGGACAATAAAAGCACGAGCAAAGCACTTATGATTATACTGTTAATGACATTTAGGTTCCAACACAGTTGAATCAGTTCAATGTCAATACTTATAGCTTTCGAGGTATGCATCAAAGGCCAGTCTAAGGAGGCACAGTACCGCATGATTAAATCTAAATTTGCTGACTCTTACACTGTTTGTTTGTTTATTGGGGCAAGTCAGGGGGTGTTCTGAGCCTCAGAACTGAATTTAAAGCTGATCTGGCTCCTTCAGACAGTGCTGCATCCGACTTCCTGTTGTCGGCTCGCAGTAGCTACAGAAAAACTGCTGCTGCAGCCTTAGACAACCTACAGCACTTTGTATGCCGAAAGAAAAGAGTTAATTAGAAATACAAATTCTCCCAGATTGTTATTAATGGGAACTGTAGAGTAAGCAACACATATTTTGTGCCCATAAGTAATTCTCAGGTATCTTTGATCTGTGGCCCACAGCGGATGCTGCTGCGTGCCGCTGTCTGGCTTCTGGGACTCTGCCAGCGCCAGACATCTGGCTACTTTGTTATCATTGGCTGATCTGCTCCCGGGAGGCCACTCTTGTGACACCAGGCAGAGAGTGTCCTGGCAAGGAAAATTATCAGCACATTTTGAGTGGATTAGAGTTCCAAAGTGGTCTTCAAATCTCTACAGGGGTCTGGTGAGCCATGCTCTGCTGGGGGTTCCTCAGGGCTCTGTTTTGACACCACTGTTGATTTGAAAGGCAGCGAGGGTACGACTCCCACTGTTGCATCACAGGTTTCAGGCAACATCTTAGGAAGTGAAAAAAAGGCCCCAATTATGATCTGTCAGATGTAGAAGGGCATAAATGCACCAAAGACTTCCCTTGATTAGTCTGGAGATTCTGAGTAGCGGCAAATGTTTATGCTCCAATGTCATATCTGGCACATATTTATTAAACTTGCATTCGTTTTTACTGACTAATGCACTTTTGTTGTTCTTCAGATTCTGCACCTATGAAATTTTCAGTCACATTCATAATACTTTTGCCTTAAGCTTTTTTTTTAACTCTAAAGGAGTTAAATATGACTCCATCTCAAAGGCTCTGACGATCCGTCATACAAAACACTTGTTTAGAGGTCAAAGAAAAGAATGCTGCCTAAGCACTGGTTTAGTGGAGGGGGGAAAAAAGCCATGATGTGAAAATCTGAACCTTATTCACCGGATTGATTGAGGTATCGTGTCTTCTCTCTTTTTTTCTCTTGGCGTTTCCATTTGTGAATACAAAGCTGCGGTGACCCATAAATATTACATGGTGTGGGGATGCAAAGCAGGAATTAATGACTGGGGTGTGTGTGTGAGAGAGCGTGTGTATGGCAGGTCCCTATGGGATTCTGCTTAGACAGGCGGGCATGGTGAGGGTGCGGTCTCGGTCTCTCTCTCTCTCTCTCTCTCTCTCTCTCTCTCTCTCTCTCTCTCTCTCTCTCTCTATCTCACTCCCTTACACAATGTAGCTTGCATTGTTGGTTGGACCACAGGGACCAACCCTATAAATGTGGGTATGGCGTGACTTCACCTGTATCCATCGTTTCAAATTAAAAGCCCCCTAGCATTCCATGCATGGTTCAGCCATATATTAGGTTTTGACCTGGTCTTATATCTCCATTGGACTGTAGGATTTTGGACCAGTGTGATAACCTGCCTGTCAGTGGCTCTGTGGTCACCCACAATTTATCCCTGCTTTATTTGTTCACTTTGATTATTGATTAAACTTTTAACAAACAGTAATGTCAGGTTTTAGCTTCTCAAATGTCAGGAAATTGAATATATTTGGATTTTAAGCTGTTGGTCTGATAAAATAATCCATTTGGAGATGTTACCTTGTCTCTAACTTGTAATGGGCAGTTTCGTTGTTTTCTGACATTGGTGAGAGAAAAAATCAGATCCTCGACCATGACGATGTCATAGAAAATTTTAGAATATTTTAGGGTTCTGGACTGTTGCACAGAAATAAAAACAAGCTATCTGAAGACATTTCCCTGACATTTAGGAGATTTCGATGGACATTTTTAACAATTTTAAATGCCAGTTGGATATTTAGTTGCTTCCCTGCTCTCCTTTACATACACACCACACTGCATGTTAATTTGTGCTCATAAGCATAAAATACAAACAGTTATTTGATGGCATGATCCAGCATGAACCAACTTGCTGAACAAGATCTGATAACATACTGATCTCCTAGCATTGTCATAATACATTGCCAACATGTGATCGGGGCACACCTAGGTAATGACAAAATAGTTACAATATATGTGGTTACAAGAAGGAGACAGACATGCAGAAAAATAGAAAGACAGAGAGAGAGAAAGAGAGAGAGAGAGAGAGAGAGAGAGAGAGAGAGAGAGAGTGATCGGCTTTTCCTCTCTGCTTAGCATGATGAATCGGCTGAGGAGGGGCCACTTGACACCTGTCACCTGAACCAGCCAGGCACAATTACCTCCAGGAGGAGGACGGGGGACTTGCTAGGGAGTTGTGCATAGCTCCCAGTGAAATAGATGAGCGTTTGAAGATCATTAGTGTTACAGGCCCCGTCTTCGTGGCCCTGTCCAACCTCCTGAAGGTCTCGCTTTGATCACCGTGCTGTGTTTTTGTCAATAGTATGGGTACAGTGCATACATTATAAAGTTATACACACAAAGTCAGCAGGTAAAATGCCGCACTCACTTTCTGTTTCGGCCACAGATGGGGCAGCTGATTGCAGGTAATGAGCGTCATCATCACATCGCAGCCAATAATGTGCGGTCGCCGAGCTCTTGTGTTGCTATCATGTTCAGGCCAGCGACTTCGCAGGATGGCACTCATGTTTTCAAGTGCAACAATACAAAAAAAAAAAAAAAAAAAAAAAAAAAAAAAAAACCTGAAGCGGTTCAGAGCAGATCTTGCTGTTGTTTAACTGTGTGTTCTGATGTGTATATTTTTACACTGTATTTATGTGCGTGTCTGTTTTAATATAAAATTGTTTAAGGGTTTTTTTCATGGTTGACAAAGGATTCAGGGCCTGACAGGTAAATGACAAATTATAAATAATATGAGCTTGTTAACGATTAGGTTACAATAGTAATATTTAAAACCTTTTAAATAAAATATATTGAAAATTTTGAGTGCCAATAAATAATATATGTTGCATATTTTTCCTATATAGACAGAAGTCTTCAAGGCTAGGTCAAATTAATTCAGCATTGGAAATTTTTATTAGACAGAAAACCGGGTTCCAGTTGTAACCTACACGTGAAGTGAAGCCTCTTTCTTAATAGAACAGAATGCACCAATGTGTAGGTTGAAGGACAGTTCAAGATTAACAGTGTTGAAGATTCCACAGATGACAGACGTTCAGATATGTCACGCACACTGCACAACCGCAGCGGTGTGCGCCTTAAGTATTGTGTTTGGCAGTGCACTGCAGTGGTTCTACTGAAGAAAAATGATCATTATAGCTGATGAGGCAAGGGCTCCAAATGATGACAGCGTGACAGCAGAGAGCTTTTTAATTTGTCGGATCAGATTGTGACACGCTCCATCACAGGATGCAGGAAATCTTTTCATTTGTGCAGAAAAAAGGGGGAAAGGAGGTCAATTAGACAACCCAGTGACAAGCAATATATTACTGCGTGGGACAGTCAAACTAATGAGAGAGGCAGCAGCAATGTTCATCCAGGTTGGACAGAATTCTGCAATCATCCTGCTACATTAATCACTTGTATAGAGCTTGACATACGCATTCTTTATAGTCACATGCTGAGGTGTTGCACATCGTATACGCTGCCTTTCTCACCATCGCGTTCATAGTCATATGAGGTCAGGTTTACTCAAAGGAACGCCTGTCATGTCAAACGTTATCCTACAGAACCATGTGTATCAACGCTACATCAAATGTGTGTAGTTTACAGGAATTCATGCTTTGCTGCATAGATCAATTTGAAAATTTCTGTTTTTTTCCTGTCTTGTCATTGAAGGCAGATGAGTCAAATTTGATCAAAACTGTAGGATATTTTATCAAAATGACCTTATTGTTTCAAATATCACAAAGGCTTCCACCATTATGATAGTGCCAAAAGCATTGTGTGTGTGAGAGAGAGAGGATCTCATTTTATCAGAAGAGACAATCTCAAAGCGTTTTTTTTCTCCCTTTGCCAGGCAGGGTTTATTTGACTGGCTGTCAGGTATAACGCGTCTCTCTCGATATTGATTTGAAGTACCTAAAGGTATGTGACATCATTATGAGGCTTGACCTTATCATCTGCTGCCCTGCAGCGTGCTGGGCCAGAAACGAATGCTTCCCCCTCAAAGGTTGGTACCTGGTTCGTAATAGGGAAATTGGTGGTGATGTTATTTGTTTTCCTGACCTCATGGCACACCTCACTTTCATGACCTCTCATCAGCCAAGGCCTGAGGTTGGCTTCACCACTTGACCAGGTTAGCTGGTTTTGCTGTTGGTCACTGTAATAATCCATATTATTGGTGATATAAACCATGATGACATGCATAAATTATTAGGTTATTGTTATAACTATTAGTATTACTTAGCATTACGTACTTATTATTACTGGGTGATTCTACAAAATCCAGAATTACAAAACTATTTCTTTTAATTATTTAATTATCAATGTTCTTTTTTAATTCTTTCTTTTTACAGTTTATACAATGCTTGAGAGGTAAAGATGGTGTTTATGGAAAATAAACTATACTTATGATCAAACGAGAAAAGCTCTTGATTAATAACGGATTTATTTTATTTTTTTTCACTGCTCTCATCAATCTCATTTCCAACAGCAGGAGGCGGCTTTTTTCACCCACTGCACACTATCTATCTAGCACCAAATGACAAGCATACAAGTGGAGCATCATAGTGGAGCATTTAGCAGCGACACAGCCAGACCTATCCCTTATGAATTGGTGGAGACTAAAACAGAGCTAAAAGGAGAATGAATATTGTATTTAGTTGTCAGTGAGTGTGTCCAAATGAATGATTATTTTTGCTCCGATATGAACATAATATTTCTATCACTGAGCTGAGATCATTTCACATAAAAAGGCTGAGATGAAACTTTTATGAATATTGTGATTCCTGTTGCAATGATAAGCCTGAAAATCATGACAAAAATGGGAATGACTTGTGTTTTTTGCACATTTATAGCCTTTTCTTTTTATGAACTTGGCCAAGTTCTGAACTGCAAGAACATCACAAATATTTTTAATTAAAAAGAATTGTTCTTTTTTCCATCAGAAAGAAGGTCTGATTGGCTTTATGTCTTCATTAAATGTTCATTATAATCTGCCTTAAGACAAGACGCACAAACATTTCAGCTCTTATTAACTATTACAGCAAAAGTGGCTCTAATAAAAAGTCAGAGACAAAAAGAGCAGATTTGTATCAACTCTGAAAATGTCATTAGAATATCCTGAGAACTGTTGACGCTTTTATTTAGTGCAGAGATCAAATAGAAAACCGTCACAGAGTTTGTATACCACTTGAGCTGCGATTCAAGTGCAGTTTTTGAAACCCCTTTCATTATCTCAAGTGGTGAGCAGCCTTGTTCCCTCTGAGAGCTACAGTACGGTGTGTGACATTTAGTAAATCCTGAAGGCTTCTGCCTTTTGTTGTATGCATTTAAACAACACATTAAAGTCGGAAATTTCCTCGTGGAACCTGTCACATTTCCCAGGTAAAGCAGATGAATAAATAAAGGGCCGCCGTTAGTGGCTGGAACTCCCCCTTCTTCGTGTGATTTGCTGTTGCCTTGAGTTAGATGCTGATCTCTTTGTAGACCCTCTCCCAACAAGCACTGACCTTCTGCTCCGACATGTAAAGAGCTCCACGAGATCAGAAAAGGGAGGGGGAAGCTGTGAATAAAGGCATCACCACTGTGAGCAGCCAAGAGACTTCATCCACTTCGCTCCACTCTTCTCTTCCTCTCCTCCTGCCTCTCAGTGTAGCTTTATCTCTGTGCTCAGTCAGGAGCGGAGATACCTTGTTGGCGGCACAAAGGAGCGGTTCTGTAATAAAAACAGCTGTCTCTGGTGGTCTTGGTGTAATTGGGATTGTTAACGTGGAGAGCTCCTGAGGGAGACTGAGAAGAGTATGTCTTTGTGTAAAGCACACAGACACCTCTGCAGCACTCCTTGATTCGGATGTAAGTAAGAGAGTGAGGAGGAAAAAAAGCAAACAAGTCACCTGAGTTATATATCAAGCCTTGCTGCATGCGCTCTCTCTATTTTTACTTTTATTTTTAGACAGCGCAGATTTATGGCTGGTAAAATGCCTTGAAGTGAGGGACTTTTTTGGCAAAATTTCATTGAGGATATATGTAATATTCTGAAATACTATCTTCATCATCATCATCATCATTATGGTCATCATCGTCAGTGTATTTGGCTTTTCACAATAGGGTCTTATAATGAGCTTTAGATCAAAAGATTCAACATGAAATATTTGCAATTTAAAGTCCAAAAAAAAATTAACTTAATATAGTTTTACAGAACTCTATCAATCTGGAGCTCCAGAAAGCACAGGTCATTTTGATCGCTCTCATGAATATTCATGTCTCTTCTGTTTGGCTGATTTTCACTTGGAAGACTGAAAAAAGTGGGTGTGACGGTGGGGGCAGGCGGGCCTTATTGAAAATCTCTATGGTGAGGGAGGGAGCCACTGCATGACATCACAAAAACGAGGAAGTAGGAATGAGCTGTGAAATGGCAAAGTTTCTAAATCCAGGCTTTTGGGGGGCGTTTGATACCTGGGGCAGTTTTTATATAGACTGTGAAAGTGGCTATTTGCGTGATATGGGACCTTTAAGATAAAATGATAAATTCACATATAAGGTCCTAGGCCTGTGCAAGCGAAAGGAAACATGCACAAAACGATACAAATTATATTATTTAACCTAGCTATTCAAAACCATTACAAGTGGGTTCTGATACCTAGTGAAAATACCTGAGAGTGCCCCCTTAATTGTGTTTCTGTTTTCCGTGGCAGGTCCTTCAAAGATAATTCTGTTAAACAGTCTGACATACTGTCCTCCCTCCAACCCAAGAAAGCTGTTGGCATAGGAAGTAAAAGCCTTAGGTAAGTGAACACACTCATGAAGTGTTGAAAATGTACTTCAAAGTCAATTGCTTGGGAGCAGCCAGGGCTGATTTATTTGACTTAAGATATACTTTTTTGTGTGTTTCATTGTGGATGAAAATTTCATACACCGATTTAGAGGTGGTGAAATATAAATGATTTCTTTAAAGTTTCATCATAAATCAGTCTGTCGGTATATGTGAGCAGACACTGATTGCTCCTTGATGTCTCCTGAGCCTGATCTCTGTCTCCTGATGTCTCCTGATGTCTGGAGGAGGCTCCAGCAGCGCCTGTTGTCCCGCTGGGGAGGCAACATCTTTTTCTTTTTTTTCTTTTTTTTTCTTTTTTTTTTTTTGCAGCTGGATGGTTCTCTTGCAATGTAAAAAAATGCTGAGCAGCAACACCATCAGGGTTTTTGTCGCAGCCTTGGGGGCATATTAAATGTCTACGTGCATCAAAATAACAAAAAAACAACAAAAAAGTAGTCGCTTACAAAGAGCCGCTGTGTTGTGGAGTGCGCGTGTATCGCATTGACGGTGTAGCATCTGTAGCCTCCGCGAAAATGCTCTGACTTCCATTGTAGATGCGCACGGGGTGCAAATAAAAACATGTAATTAAAATACTTAAAAATTACCAGTTAAACGGGGGGATTTAAAGTAGACTGACATATTTTAACACATTAACAGAGGTTGACGAATAATAACTCTTTGTCAAACACATAAATCATTGCTTCATAACTACAAGACGTGCCATATTTCCTTATGTATAAAGGGAAATTAGAGCCATTGTTTTCTACGAGATTATTTTGTACCTCCGAGTGCTTACGTCCATCATGACAATTATCTCATCCCACAGTCGTGACCGTAGCCTATTAAACAAATGAGATACTTGTTAATTACAATGTGATTAAACGTTTTAATGCTGTTACCGATGATATGGCTTAATTAGAAGAGATATAAGATAATAGCCTGCTATGACAAGCGCATTTGCAATTAAATATCCCACTGCTAATTATCTTACATACACTTTTTATCGTCTTTAATAAAGTAGCTAACAGATGACATTTTTTGTGCGTAAAAGCACAATTTATGAAACATTAGAAGATATCACTAAAAGGCTATTCCTACATTTTTTTTTGCAATTTGAGTCTGACGTTTTCCACAAATTATTTGTTGCAATATTAAGACAATTTTAATTTAAAAAATACAAAATTTAGATTTTGAAAAAAAAAATCTAATCCCAGATGTGTCCAATAGACTTGCCAAAATTGAATAATATATATATGTATTTTTAACTTCACAATAATTTGATTTAGTCAAAACGGCTGTAGTGGAGCTGTCCATGGTGTTAAATATCTGCTCCTTCTGGCACGACTTCAATTCAGTTTACAATAATCAACATTAAAATCATTTCCAGGTGCAATAAATCAGAATTTAAAAAAATAATAATTTTAATAATAATTAAAAAAACACATGTGAACTTCGGAAAACCTGATAACGAGGTGGTGTATAAGGAATAGCCTAGAGTCATTTGAAATAGCCCAAATGCCTCGTCGCAGACTGCCCATGCGCAGAGTCCCCAGCCGCGGCGGCGGCGGCGGCGGTGGCGGGTAATGAAGAATAATAAATCATGAAAGGGTTTTTCAGGTACAGCTGGAAAGGGTGTGTGTGTGTGTATGTGAGAAGAGAGAGAAGGGGGGTGTATGTGTGTGTAAGAGAGAGAGAGAGGGAGGGAGAGTGTGTGTGCGTAAGAGAGAGAGAGAGAGAGAGAGAGAGAGAGAGAGAGAGAGAGAGAGAGAGAGAGAGGCGGAGAGAGACTCAGTCTGCCCTACGCCTCAGAGCAGAGGCAGTTCGGGTCCCCGCAGCATTCAACGTAGGCGAAGAGAGGCACAGACTGTCATCAGCATCACTTCTCACGTACGGTCATTTTCAAGACGGAAACTTTTGAAAAAAAAAACAAAAAAAGCAAAAAAAAAAAAAAAACAAAGCAGGTCAGCGACTTTTAAACTTGAACTATTTTGGAAATCCTAAGAGACGGGAAGAAACTTTTTTTTCCTGGCGTCGTCAGTGAGGAGTTCTGCAAAAAAATTTATAGCTATATATCCAAGGCAAAAAAATATATATATATATTTATAAAAATACAAGTTGAAGGAGAAAAACAGAAAAGGTACTTTTTTTTTTTGAACAACAGGTCCACAAAGGGAAAATAAGGCATCGACGGCGCTGAGCCGCGGCGCGCGCTGCTGCCTGTGATAGGCTCTCATTTGCAAAAAAAAAAAAAAAAAAAGAGAGAGACGCGACGCCACCTCCATATCTGCGCTAGTAATAATAAATAGATGTGATAACTTCAGCATTGGACCGTCTTCAAGCCTACACTTTATTCGACTTCTTGACTCGAAGGTTCCTGCGGAAGAGAAACTGCGCCTCAAACTCCCGACCGAGGAGGCGGAGTCTTAACTTATTAAAAGGAACTTGCTGAGGCTCGGACACCCGCAAATATGATGATGATGTCTCTGAACAGCAAGCAGCATTTTGCTATGGCCCACACCAGCTTGCCCGAGCCCAAGTATTCGTTGCATTCCTCCTCGTCCTCCACCTTGACTTCCAATGCGCCTTCGTCGTGCTCTTCCTCCCGACACAGCAGCACCATCATCAGCAGCAGCGGCGGCAGCAGCTCGGAGGCGATGCGCCGAGCCTGTCTCCCAACCCCACCGGTACGTATTCTGCATAATCACTGCTTAAAGGCACATTTTGACAGCCCACTTTTTTTTTTTTTTTTTTTTTTGCTTGATGTTTTTTTCATGTCTGCACAGCAAATCACCCAACACCTCCATGTTTTTTTCCTCCTCTTCTCCTCTGCTTCAACTTATGTATTCAGTCGGCTTTGCCTTTCGTATTAATTTTTATGACCTGGGATGTTGCATGTGTCTTGTTTTGTGTGCTCCCCTTTTTTTAAGGATTTCTTTTTTTTCACATTCTGGAAATGTTTTAAACCGAGGAGTGGAGGGAGAATTCCCTGCTGACAGCTATGTGTGCATTCTATTTGCAATTGCAGAGCAATATATTCGGAGGCTTGGATGAGAGTTTGTTGGCCCGGGCTGAAGCTCTAGCGGCGGTGGATATAGTCTCGCAGACCAAGAGCCACCACCACCCACCACACCACAGTCCCTACAAGCCGGACGCGACCTACCACACCATGAACACGCTCCCCTGCACCTCGTCTTCCTCCTCCTCCTCCTCGGTGCCTATTTCTCATCCGTCCGCCTTGTCCGGCCACCACCATCACCACCACCATCACCACCACCACCAGCCCCACCAGGCGCTGGAGGGGGACCTGCTGGACCACATCTCGCCGGGACTGGCGCTAGGAGCCATGGCTGGGCCGGACGGCTCGGTGGTTTCCACGGCCGCGCACCCTGCCCACATGGCGGGCATGAACCACATGCACCAGGCGGCCATCAACATGGCCCATGCCCACGGGCTGCCAACGCACATGGGCATGAGCGACGTGGACGCCGATCCGCGGGACTTGGAAGCGTTCGCGGAGAGATTTAAGCAGAGACGGATCAAACTCGGGGTTACCCAGGCGGATGTAGGGTCAGCTTTGGCCAGCTTGAAGATTCCCGGGGTGGGCTCCCTCAGCCAGAGCACCATCTGCCGATTCGAGTCCCTGACACTGTCTCACAACAACATGATCGCGTTGAAGCCCATTCTGCAAGCGTGGCTCGAGGAAGCCGAGAAATCGCACAGGGAGAAACTTAATAAGCCGGAGTTGTTCAACGGCGCCGAGAAAAAGCGGAAGCGCACGTCGATAGCTGCGCCGGAGAAGCGATCACTGGAGGCCTACTTCGCCATTCAGCCGCGTCCCTCCTCGGAGAAAATCGCGGCGATCGCGGAGAAGCTGGACCTGAAAAAGAACGTGGTGCGCGTCTGGTTTTGCAACCAGCGGCAGAAACAGAAACGAATGAAATATTCCGCATGCGTCTGAAGAAAAACAAAACAAAAAAAAAGAACTTGGGAAAAAATAATCAAAAAATCAGAAACAAAACACACACCACCCCACCACATGAGAAAAAAAACTTGGAACTGCTTAAAGAGACGATTTGTATCATATTTCCTATCTCACTGCTTTTTTTCAATCATCGATGACTTTGTGCTTTGAACTTCGAACAATTCCTAAAAATCGAACTACAAGAAAAGAAAAAAAACACAAAACAAAAAAAAAATAAACAAGACTGAAAAAACTCGAAAAATCCCACCCCCACCCACCCCCAACTGTGTTTGACTCGCTGAGAGGGAGAGACGCTGTGGAGTCAAGTAAAGCACCGTTTGACAGAGCAAGTAAGAGACCACTGTTTCCACACTTCTTGCTGTGCTTCACCTTTTTAATGTCAACGCAGTATGACTTACAGGACTCGAGCTTTCATTTGTATTTATGGTTAATTTCACATGAGGACTATAGTTTGCAGAATGCCCCCTCCCCCTCCCTTCACCGCAAACAGCGTTGTTATTTACAGACAGACGGGGCTTAGTTGAACTCAAAGCACTTGGTTGGTGACTATTCGTGTTTATATATATTTGGCTTATAGGATAAGCTACATGTTTTCCCTCCGAGTTCACGACGATGCAGTCTGACATTTATTCAGGGCCCACGAGGGGAATCGAGAGGATAACACACCTACTTTTTGGTCTTGAAAGCTATATTAGATTACTGCCAAATAACCCTCTTTGTAAATGAATAATTTTCTTCCTCGTCACACACTTCATTTTGTGTCTAAATGTGTAATTGATTCCACTTATTTTGTTACCATGTGTGATCAAAGGTCAAAGATATCAGGGATCTATTTTAAAGATACCCGGGCTGTTTATTAGGCCTCAGTATGTGTGGGAATAATCTAAAATAGAGACTCACTTGTAAGGATTTCACTGAATTTCGCAATTTAAAAAAGAAATGTGTTTTTTTTGTTTTCTATTTACCGGCTGCAATAAGTTTACAATCCAGCGTGGGCCGGTGTCTTATAAACTATTTATTGAGTGAGGTCATGTTTACTTCATTATATATTTATTGGGATTCCCCCCCTCCTCGTTTTTTTTCTTTCTTTTTTTTGCCTGAGAAAATCAAATTCTGACAGCAAGTTAAAGCGTGTTGTTCCGGTTAAAGGGAAAAACGACTGTGAAATAGTACAGTCACAAATTTTGAATTTTACGATTTCTAACGTTTGAGATGGTACAATCCAGATATATATGAGATTCTCTTTTTAAATTATTTTATGTATGTTTTCTGCTATTTATTTGTATAAATATACGCGCATCATTATGAAGTCGTTGCTTGTTAAAAATCACCTTGTTTAAGTAATGTTTTTTCTTGAAGAGAAAAGAAAACAGCTTCATGGAAGTATACGTGTACAATGTAAATATTTCATTGGAACCAGTCGATGCACATAAATATATCCGTACAGGTTTTTGCTGTATTGCTGTTTTAGCTGAGGTAACTTATTTCTGTAATGTATGTTGCTTTTTTGGTTCCTGGTTAAATAATTCTATTAATTTATTACATCCATGTAATTTTAATTTATTTAATTATTGAACTGCAATATGTGTTTCATTAAAGAACAAACTTTAACATTTAATCGGACGTTTTCCATGACTGCACTGTGTAATGTGGCTCATCCAGACATATTAATATTCTCTTATTTATTCATCTATTTACTTATTGATGAGGAGGAGGGAAACGGCTTAGCTGTGGGCTGCACAGCTTTTAAAAAGATATTTATGACTTATTTTAGGCTCATTTGACTACCAACATCTAATATTGCCATGTTTTTCCTGAATCCTTTTCTTTCTTTTATATACTTTTAAAAGATGACTTTGCCATTACCAAGAGGTGTCACTTTTGATTTTTAGACACCACCTCCGCTCCCCTGCTCTCCAGCTGTCTGGGTGATATTTTAATAATGAAAATGAAAACATGAAATATAATTAAAAAAGTGCCTTTAATTCCTTTGCAGCGTCCACCTCCGGGCCTCGTCATAAACCAGGCCTAACGCGAGACACCTTCTTCCCCTTTCTCTATTCCATCAATGTTAAAAAGGCACACGTGGCTTCTCGACTCGACTCGCTGCCAGCTTATCTGTTGCCTTACCTGAGAGCAAATGCTAATATTCTATTAGAGTCTAATCAGGGGGTCTATGGAGAGCTGGATGGGTCCCTGGAGCGCAGACTTGCCAGATGTCAGCCCGCCAGAAAAACAGCTCGCCTGCCAACGTGCCCGTCTCTATTTAAATAGCCTACACACTCAAACATGCCTCGTTGGTGCATGCGGGAACACGCAGAAGCTTTGGTTGGGAGTTATGGTTAGATATGTGAAGGAGGAGGATACAGGAAAAAAAGAGAGGAGGAGGAGGAGGGCTGGGGGGGGGTGATCTTGAATGTCATGTCCATGGCAGAGATGCTGCTTTTTGGGGGCTTCAGGGCTGCTGCTGGAGCGCTGAGCAAGCTATTCAGCACCATGGACAGATACCTGAGCAGCATTAGCATTTCTGAAAGCTGCCCTCCACCTTTACACTGATTATTTACAGCACCTGGAATACATTTGCATGGGATTAGTTTTTTTTTTTTGTTATTGATAATTTTCAAATTGATTTCAAAGTCGATTTCACGACAGCAAGAAGGAAGGAAGGAAGGAAGGAAGGAAGGAAGGAATTAAGGAAGGAAGGAAGGAAGGAAGGAAAGAAGGAAGGGAGGCAGGGGACTTGGCGTTATTTGTCTATAAAACACAGGTTATATTTAGTCCAGGTGGAAACTGAAATGAAATTGTGCCTGGTGTCTTGACAATTTAAAACAAAATAAAAAAAAAGAATCTCAGTTTAATTTGGTCTCACAAACAATTTTTAAATATTTGTACGAGTTATTATTTATTTATTTTATTATTATTATAGAGAAAAAACGATTCTAGCCTTCATGGATCTGATTCATGATCAGCCGCCATTTCTATTCGTGACAAATGAAGAATATCAAAACGAGCCTTATTAACAGGACAGCGATGATGGTTCATCAATTAAAAGATGCTCCTGGTGAGTGCTTCTAATTTCCCCTAAATGAGCCATTCACTTAATACGTTAATAAGAGCGAATTATTAAATTACACATCGAATTATGAAAACCAGATAATTATGAAGAGCGAGTTAAGTAGTCATTAGCTATCCCTGTTAATTACCGCTGGTCAGGGGGCTGTCGACTGAGTGTCTCATCGGGAATTGAAATTAACTTTATGCAGTGATGCCTCGCTGCTGCTTGACAAGCACGCACGAGCACGTACACACACACACACACACACACACACACACACACACACACACACACACACACACACACACACACACACACACACACAGGCTGCAACATATCCAGACTGCTGCCTGCTTTTACTTACACATATTGGAAATAATCGATCTAGATGCTTTGATAGCGAATCAATCCCCAGCACTGGAACACACACACACACATAGCAAAATAAAGGCCTCAGCACAATGAAGACAATCGAAGATTATTTTTTCTTTTTTTAATATATAATAAATATGTGAACAGTTTACCTTAACCCTTTGATGCATAACATGGGTCAAAAATGACCCGGCTGAGTTTAAATTTTCTATATCTTTTCAATAAATTATTTTCATCAGTCAGGACTCAAGGAATTCCTCAATTAACTTGTTTTTGACAATCCTACATCCTTAGGTTAATTTATCTTTTTTTACTTTTTGAATAAAACACATTTTTGTATCACTACCCCTCTAATGCATAACATGGGTCGAAAATGACCCGTATCCATTTTCAATGTTAATTCATGTATGGCTGAGTGTTTCTATGATATATTTTTGAAATGAATTAATTTTATCATTTACTATTCCAAGTATGCAGTAAAGATCTTGTTGTAGTTGAGCACAAATAATATCTTTTATCTTTCCTTTCTAACGTTATGAGGAAGCACAGATTTTATATTTTCTACATCAAGTTTACATACATGGGTCAGAAACGACCCACATGCAGTGGGTCTCATAGGTCGCAATATCACAATAGACAACTTCTTCACCAGTGTCCCTCTTGCTGAGAAGCTCCTTGAGAAGAACCTGACCATTGTTGGGACTCTGAATAAACCGGACATACCACCTATCATGAAGCCATCCAAATCACAGGAGATTCATAGCTCCGAATTTGGATTCAATGGCAAAATTACCATGGTGAGCTATGTGCTGTGGTTCTCCCCGAGGTTTCTTCTTTCCTACTGGGTTTTGGAGTTTTTCCTTGCCGAGAAGGAGGGTCTAAGGACGGGGGATGTCTGAGACTGAATTCAGATCTGGACTGAATTTTGTGAAGCACTTGGAGACAACTGTGTTGTAATATTGGGCTATATAAATAAAAGTGAATTGAATCGAATTAAACAATGCATGTCAGCTTTTCATCAAGGAGCTGAGCAAAGAGCTTGTCATGCCACATATGAAGAGGTGCATGGAGAGCACACCCGCACTCCAAAAGCATGTCATCGAGGCGATGGAATTAAAAAGACTAAACACAGCCACCACCCAGCAGTGAGAGGACACCAGGCAGAAGGTCCAAAACAAGAGAAAAAGGGGCGCAATCTTACTATATACTATATTATTTCATGAAATATGAAAATAAAAATAGAAATAATGACCAGTGGTGATCAAAAACAAGATATTTAAAGAATATTTGGAATATTCAATCAAAAAATAAACTGATTTCAAAAGATAGAACAAAGAGAAACTCAGCCAGCATGAAATACCATTGGAAATGAATGCGGGTCATTTTTGACCCATGTTATGCATTAGAGGGGGTGTGCATATGTTATGCATCAAAGGGTTAAAGCCACAGCCACGTGCTCAGATCAGGCTGCACGCATAGCTCCATACATTGAGACGCACACACAGACACTGTGGGAGCTCGCCTACAAAACGAAAAGGGCAGCGCTGTTTCCTTTTGTTATAATTACGCCCTCTGTTTTATTTTTCTCTCTCTCCCCTGAACATTTCCCCCCTTTCACAGGGATACTGATGAAATTTTAATGAAGCCAGGGACTGTCGGAGCTCCGCCTGGGGACCCGGGAGTAGAATATTTTAACTGTACATTTACGCCAAGTGTCTGCCTTCAAAGACGCGACTGCTTCTCGAATTAGACGAACTGCGAGCCATAAATTGAGCGCGCTATCCGCTGCGTGGCCCTTTATTTATCATCTGTTGGCGCCTTTTTTCTTTGCGCCGCCACAAAATGTTGTGCAACAAGCCCGTCAGATGGCTGCTTGAATGTGTGAGCGGCAATCACGCATTTGATATTGTCGCCAATCAGTTGTTGTTGATGCAATATTAATCAAGCCATCAATAGTCATTAATTTGTTAAGTGTTTTCCAGAAACGAATCGATGGAATTGCATTGGATGGCTAGAAGGAGCTTGGTGGGATACTATTTGATCTAGGATGGCATGCAAAGGAGGGAAAGACTGTATCTGCCAATGAAACCTCTGTGTGTGTGTGTGTGTGTGCGTGTGTGTGTGTGTGTCTCCTCAACGGCGAGTTGATGCCACTCAGGCGTATAGGCTACTTTTATTATCATTATATATATATATATATATATATATATATATATATATATATATATATATATATATATATATATATATATATATATATTACTGTATCCTTTATTTGACACCACGGATAATGCATTTTATATTCCCCACGTTTCTAACTCTAATCGAAGACACGCATCGTAAATTAAATCACGTTTATAATGGAGTAAAAAACTGTTGAAGCCTGTCAAGTTCTGAGACGTGACAAGCCTCATAATTCTAGGAATAGTGCAGATTCAATTGACAAGGCCAATCTACAGACCTGTAATGTGACAATATGGCAACAAAAAGAAGAAAAAAAACAACACCAAAAAACACTAATATGTGAAACCAAATGTCTCCCAAAAAAGTTATTTTGCTTGCAACTACAGCCAATCATTTTAATGAAAGAAATGCATGCATGTCATTACATAAACGTTCATTTAAAAGCTAAAGAAAGATGTGTGTTCCAAGCATGGGATGCTGTCCAGACATGCGCAGAAACGAGTTCGTTCTTTATTAAACATTTATGACATCGATGTATTTAAACAGATTGCATTTATTTTAAGTCAGGTCTATCGCATTTCTTCCCTATAACGCTAGAATTATTTTTCCTTTTATTTTTATTTATGCGTCAAAAAATAAATAAACAAAAACAGCAAAACATAATAAGATACTCAATTAAAAAAATCTTTACAAATCAGGAATGGGAATATGTGGTTTGACACACATACACACACAAAAAATCCCTCTTAATCTAATGCCATTGGAATCCTTCACAGCCTTCATAAGTGAAATAGCTCAGGGGCGTGATTAGAGGGGGACTGGGTGCTGTGAGGCGCTCACCCCTGACACGTGACTGCCACCTAAATAATGATTTGGATGCAAAACCAACTTTCTACATTTGCGCCCAGGCCTTTGCATCTGTTTCATTTAGTTATGAATGAAAATACAAACTTGTGTTTGTTTACTAAATATTCAACATCATGGTTCTGTAAATTGTTCTTTATTATCCATACAGTTGATACCATTTAGAGATTTCTATTATTTAACATCAAGATAAATGAACGTTAAAATGTGTTCTAAGGACAATATAAGCACATTTTAGATTTTTATCGCAGATTATCTTTCAATTTCATTCCATTTATTTATTTATTAATTATTTATTAAGGATGAAGTGCATTAATCAATATTTCTGTAAATGTTCTTGTGTTAGTCAGCAGGCTACTTTGGTTTATCAATATCGATAGATAATAGTCACTAATTTAATAAATCTATTTATGAAGTAATCCAGTTATGGATTGGATCCACTACACCACAAGCAGGTTTATTTTTTATTCTGAATACTTTTCCAATGCTTTCCAATGCTAATTTCCAACCGCATTGGCAAAAATTTGGAATAACTTGGGTGTGATTTCCAAACTTCTCAAAAAGTTCAGAAAAGTTTTTCAATTCTTTTTGAAACATCTTAACCAAAAGTTTTCATCAGTATGCGCAGGTTATTATCATGACTCTGAATAAAAATATCAACTGACATAACTTAGGTACTTTAATCATGTAGTATCCATTTCTTTTTGACCATGAAACATTCCTCAAAACAGTCTCTTAAGCTGAAGACCACATTAATTAATAAACAGTATTCATCTTCCCACATTTAATGGCTGCTTACTGTTTTAAACATTCCCAGGATCATCAGAACCATGTACGTTTTAAGTTCTTTAACAAGTTTCAGTTCATCTTCCTTTAATATCCCAAAATATATTGTTTTAACAATACCACTGAAGTCACAATTTATGATGCTCCAGAAACAGATTGACATGAAACTTGGTTGAGATTTTTGAGAAAAAAGTAGATACTAAAAGATAGGTTTGTAAAAAACAAAGGAAAACTTGTAATCATGAAACTATGGTTGCTATATCCTAAAAACTGTAGGATTGTGATGGATTTGTAATGTGACAAACTATTTCTAACTACTTAAAAGGTGGGTCAATCCTGTTTGTTGTGGAAGCAACAAACAGGATACATAATACCAGAATACATTGACACGAACCAGGACCTTTGACATCGGAATGGCAGATCGTTAATATGAATGAATATATGAGCTATTAACTAAATGGGTTCATAATTTAATTCAATCACATCATGTGTACTCAGTTGCGTATTATGACCTAACATCCAAATTGATGGCATCAAAGTGCCTTCAGCTATCAAATATTTAACAACATTGGATAGGTATACACATTTATGAACAGCTAGGTCTCCTCCTCGCATTCCCTTTCCACCTGATGTTCTTTCTGCAACCATCTCAACCAACGAGTGTTCGACTCGCTCGTTCTCAGAGGCTGTTTTGGTGTTCCGAATGAGTAAGTTGTAGACCTCGTAGATATTGGACCTTAATGAGAAGGTGGTAGAGCTGTCTAGTGGATGTGTGTTCATTGGGCTTTGACAGCCGTGCTCTGTTGCAGATCTATTAATCATACCCACAAGGAGTGCTAGTCTCTCTCTCTCTCTCCCTTTCTCTCTCACTCACTCTCTCAGTTTTCAGTTTATACAGAGCAGAATCATTTACATAAAGTCCTTAAGGCAAATAACTGTTGGGGGCTCTAATTTATATCTGATCGAAAATTAGCCGTCATTATGCGCACCATTAGCTGCGTCTTTAATGTGCTTCTAAGCACCATTTGTCAAGCAGCTTGTTAATATCCTTCAAGTCTTTAAAGTTGAGAGCTCATTAAAGACTGCTGTGCCTGTTCTTGCTATTTCATAAAATTCTGTGGGAAGGGACAGAGCATTTAAAAGGTTTCTTTGCATTTACATTGTCCAAAATAATGGATTAAGCCCAGGCAAACTACTATGTACATGCATCTCGGTTAGAAACTGAAGGCACATCTCACGGTCGTGCAGGAAATTTGTCTCAAATTATACATACTGAATACATTTATGTCAGCCAACAAATATTTATTTACAATACGATCAATAAACCGGACACGTATAAAACCTTGTATCATCAAAAAAAAAAAAGAAGAAGAAAAAATATTCTATTTTGACCTTTGGAATGAAAGCACATTGTTTTGAAATTCACACATCAGTAAAGAAAATGGACTGCTGCATGTACACGTCTGCTGAGAAGTCTTTCTATCATTGACTTGCCCACAGCCCATTGCAGGAGGAGACCCTCACAGGCCCAATCTTTGCCTATGGGTAATGGGAGTTATGCTGCTTTATTATTGGTTAAAACTCCAGTGTCCTTAGTTCTTTTTTCCCTGCCTGTATAACAGATTCCTCCAGGCTAAAGCAATAAAGAGAGTAATTAGAATGCTAAAGACAGATGTAAATAAAGGGAATGAGACAGTAGTGAGGGATGAGGCGTCTAGGTCACACACTCTCATCAAAAACCCAGTTGGTAGCAAATGACACAACGTTCAGTGCCAGAGGCCTGAGGCTACGACTGCAAACCAGAGGACATAATGGACTAAATTATGGCCTCGATGGCTATGCATCTCAAAGCACCAATAAGAACACATGCACACACACACACACACACACACACACAATCTCAGACCCCAAATACAGATCTATGGTGTGTTCAGATGATCCAAAGCATTACGTAATGCTTGCACAGCAGTGTACCAAATCAAAAAAATAAGCTGTTACTGAACAGTATGATTCAGTAAACACAGCCCTACCGACACACTGTTAATTGGCTGTCTTATTAATGGCCTCTGTCAATAATTTTTATGTTGTGAACTATCATTCTATAATCCTTTGTCAAACGATAAGGAAATAATTCTTAAAAAAGAATTTACCTTACTTGCTTATTTGTTTGTTTAAAGAAAGACATGAAAATCATATGGATGTGAAAATGATATTCCATGAAAAAGAGGAGAAGTGTGTATGCATGGAGGCAGAGAACATCAATACTAACCATTATACACCTGAGATTACATGCATGAAGAGGGGGTGGAGCTAATTAAAATATTTGCATTATTAAAACTACTAGAATGACATCATATTTAACAACATAAGACATTACTACATTAGCCAACTTTTGGGAATGAAATGAATCCTTTTTCGTTCTGCGTTTCCAGGGGAATTCCTGTAAATCACAGACACAAGGAGCAAGTTGGCAAATCATCAAAATCTATTCATTGTGAAATGCAAATCTTGAAGTTGATATGACACATGGTTGTACCTTCATTAATTTTAAAGTTTAAAACTTTGGTTTTGTGCTCTTGATTATTTTCATTCGAAACACTGTTTTCAATGGCGTCTGGTATCATATGTGATAACTATCATATCTCAGCAAGAATGATTCCTGGCACAAATACAAAGGGGTTTCCATTATCTAGAGTAACAGCAACTCATCAGTGTATACAAAAAATAGTCAAGATGCATGGTGTTAACACCACGGAAGGAAAACTCACTTTTGTCCAGTATCCCACTAGGCTGTGTTACACACTTTGGATCTCGCCTGGTTAACGAAGCCCTCTATACGTTTCCTGAGCCTCCCCCACACAGTGCTTTATGTCTGTTCATGTCTCTTTTATGTTCCGCAGTTTGTCAGCTACAAATCACGACACTACACTCAGCACTTTATGCACATACTGTACATGAATAGTTTAGAAGTGGGAAATCAGTGTTATAGATGTATAATACACTAAATAATGGAGCTGCTATCAACTTTGCCTCCATGTGTATATTATTGGTCCTGTCTGCCTTCATTGGCAATGGTAATGCTGTCTTTAAACTAGTCCTTATAAATTCTCCAAAATCTTAAATACTAAGTTAAGTCATTAATGTGTAGTATGGATAGGCAATATGGTATGTTTCTGATTACTACATTAAACATAAATAGTAGTTTTTGGGAAACTACTGTTACACGTTAGTAGTGTCTTAGTAGTGTTTTCAGCTGGTTTAGTAAATTGCCATATCGCTCACTGATTTGTACTAATATTAAAGTGATAGCCACCTCTGTATAAACTGTATGGACACAACGGAAAGCACTTAAAAGCTATTTAAGAAAGTAATAATGATTTTATGTTCCAAAATCAGCCAGTTAGCCCTGTAGCAGCAATACAATCTGCCTTCTCAAACACTTACTCTAAAAGAGAGATGGGGGACTCTGAAAGGTGGGGCCGGCTACATGGATCCAGGGAAGGTCACCATTAACTTCCACTCCTGTTGTGACATCACAACCAGAGTCGTTTCTAAATGGTTTGTGTGTGTCAGCCAGGTTTTAGCAACAATACAGAGGAGGTCACACCACAACGGAATGAGTGGGTGGTCTTAATTGTGTGTCAGCAGGAAGAGAATTAAATATTTACATATAAGGACTGACAAATGTTTGTATTTTCATAATGACATCCCTTTAAGCAACTTTTTCAAGCCATGTTTTCAAGAAAAATAAATAAGACACCTATAGTAAGGCTTAAAGAATAAATGAAAATACTAGCAAAAAGAGAGTATGAAATAGCACCATATTCCAAAGAATCAAACATCCTTTATAGTTCAGTCTTTCAGGCCTTGTGAAAAAATCACCAGTATTTCCCAGGCTGACATTCATGATTTGTTGGGTTGTTTGTGTGTACTAAGAACATAATTGCCATATTTCTGATGGCACTTAAAGGCAACCTTTAATGACCTTATCCTGGGCAGAGATTGATAGCTGCCAATATTGCTGGAAATGAATCATCAGACGTTTTTTAGCCAAATAATCCCATTTAAGAGCCACTACCAAAAAGCCAGTAAGCAATTACACACCATGTCTGTTTCTTCAACTGAATTGCATTATTCTCCCAGCTTTTTCTAGTTAAATTAATTTAAATTAGGATACACCCGGCGCCCAAGCTCAACATCATTTATCACCAACTGTGATGGAATGGAGAGGTGTAGAGCATTTTTTTTATCACCTTTGACTCAAGTTACATGATCTTGCCATGCAAATACTGTACTGGAATAATGTCTCAGCAAAGCAAGTTGATGCTACCCACTATATTAGATTATGCACCGCTGTTGAAATGTGTGCTTCAGAGGTGAAAAATATATTTCACTGCTGCTCTGGGCTATTATTGCTTGAGATACAGACTATAGTTAGAACCCTGATGGAGCAATCCTGAATGGGCAACGTCCCTGGTAAAACCATATAAAGTGATTCAATGCGAACATAAAGAAATGTTAACGATCGTCAGAGACCTTTGTGTTGGATGGCTTTCCTTCCAGTTACGCTCTCTTTCTCACTCTCTGCTGTCCTTTTTATTTCCTTCTCACCAAAAGTGTGAGCATGTTGTGCAGGTTGCATTTTTCTGAGAACATTCTGTGAAAAAGAAAAACACCTAATATCGGCTGATAGAATCAAAATCATCCCCAAATATATTCCATCAGCATGTTTCTATAAAAATTGCTAATATTGACAGTGAGCTTTGCCTGGGAGATGCCTGTGCATCTCAGTGGCTCTGCTGTGAAATGTGGCAGACAGACATAGTTTCTGACCTCTATATAGCAGTGTGGAAGGACCTCAACAGCTGTAAACAACACTGCAATCAGTGTCCCATCTGCTCCCATGTCCCACTTGTGTGGATGCCTTTTTGCCATTTCTTTCACCCTCTGCCAAGTGGCTGCCTCAGGACATCTAACCCAGAGAAAAGAGCTCATTTACCCAAGGAGGAAAGAAGCAAACTAGATTTCTGAGTGTGTTTGCTGACAGAGAAACTTGGTTGTGGCAGGATTTTTAGATAGATACGCAGCTAATAATATGCAGTATTAATTCATTTGCAAACTTCATTATATAAATCCACACAAAAACACATTTTCTTTCATAAACTAAAAAAATACTAACAAGGAAAGTTATTATGTGGTGATTTAACCTCTTTAAACCCCTATTGAGGCTAATGATGCTTCACAGGGATTCTATGGAGTGGCTGCTTGAGCTACACCCACTACAAAGGTAAGTGGTATGACTACTGCTGTTGTTCAAGTCTGCAGTCAGTCTACAAATCTACCACTATAGTGATTACCATTTTTGATATTGATATTGATAATAGTAATTAAATAATTTGAGTATGTGTATTTTTTTTGTATTCCCGTGTTTCTAGTAGTTCCTACTTTTAAAAAGGTCCTCATCATGCATTTTTCTGTGTTTTATTTGAAGTATTGATATGCAACATGATGTATTTGTCACATTCGCAATATAAAAAACAATATAAAAAATAAACATAAACTTAAGGTGCGGTTCTCTTACATTAATGTCCTTGGGAAGGTTGTGCAATGAGATTCATGAGATTATTCTATTCATGAGTTTGTTATTATTGTGGACACATGTTTTTCTTCATAGATCCATTGTAAACCGCTGGCTTCATTTACCAGTTCATATGTATCTACCTAAGAGTGCTTGTCACATTTTCTTATTCACGTTCTTTTAATTCTTTGGTTGAAGTCTTTAATGCATGTTCTATGAAGCTTAAATGCATGCATATCAAAGGTTGTAAACCGAAGAGTACGAAATATTTGATTAGGAATTAATTTTTGCTCATAATGTCAGAAATACTGATATATTAAAGTAATTATCATGTTGTGTGCTGGATACTTAAAGAGTGACTACACATTAATTAATCATTTCTACATATTTGGTTTTTTTTCCCAATACGTATTATTATGGGGATGATCAAGAATACATGACGCCCTTGTCAGCTCGATACAGAGAGGTCATCATGCCCTTAATCATTCCTTGTATCTCGTTTCTACAAATAATTGGCTTATGTTTCTATAATCAAAGTATAACATCTTTACAAGAGCTTTATTCAGGGGTGGGCTAAGGCAAACTTTGTATTCTGCATACATAATCCATGTATAAATATGCCTCACACCAGAGCCCTGTGTGTTATGTGATTTGAGTGGGGGTCATAGCCACTTGTATTCCTGTGGGTGGGATTGTGGAATTGCAGGAGATTTGATTGGAGCATTATCCCTACACGAGGGCCCTCCAGAACTCCTATCTGTTGTTCCCCCTGCTCATTTACTTTATCAGTGCACTGCTGTAATATACATAATTCAGACAACCGGGGAATGTCTTTCGGCTGCGAACCACCTGCTGGCTTTTATTAGCTAATTAATGGTGATTTATCAGAGCTGCTAATTTGAGTGGGGCTGCTTGCCTTCAGGAGTCTCAGAACACTGTATGAATTCTGATGGTAATTATGCTTATTTGATGGGCAGTTTGCTAAAACAAAAGTTCTGTCTTTTCTGCCCCACAGGGATGGAATTTCTGTTCTAACGGAAGACGACCTTGTGAGATTTTTTTCCTCTCTGTCTCATTAAGGTCTCACACACAGTTCATTTTAATACTTACATTCAAAACCGCTTTTTTATGTTTTCACCTGTAGATGTGTGCCCTTGGAAAGGTCTTTTTGATGTCCTTATATTTCAAGTACATTAACTGTTCAAGGACCAAGAATTCACCGATGGTCCATCAAGATTCCAGACTGGGGAGTTTCAGCAGTCTTAAATGAGAACACCAATATCAATATGCCCAGTTTATTAAAAAAAATGGAAACATTTTGGGATGCAGCCCAAATTCTATGTGTTTTGATGTTTTTTAATACAGACATGACAGTGTACCAATGAACAAAGATATGCAAAAAAGATATAGTGAATATGATTATTAAGATTTCAGAAACTGTGTGGTTTTAAGAGATTGTTTGTTCTTGTGGGGTGACAAGGAACTGATATATGGAAACACATTGTACACATTGTTTGTGCAGACAGTGAGAGATGAGTTTAAAAACATTGACACTCAACATTAAAAAATATTGTCACTGAAGGTAATCCGGGGATTTGCTGAATCGGCCAAAACCTATGTTTTGTCACTGATAGGGCTGCTTCAGTAAGGATCATTTGGAAAATAATGCACTGCATTTTACGAATGACTTGATAACTTTAATTTCACCATCTTGTGCCAAGACGACTGCAAGTGGAACGTTTGTCTGAAGCGTCAGATCAGAAAGACTTCTCAAAAAAAGACAGAGAAGAGTACAAATCCCATAAATGTGATCGGTTGGTTGTTTTGGTTTTAAGTGTATGTTCTCTGTTAAGTCTTGTTTTCTTGATAATGTATTTTCTACAGAATTGACAACCTGATTATTAAAAATTAATAACCTGGTTCAAAATTTATGTCTCATGGATCACACAATAATAAAGCATCTTTGCTCTTTCAGTGTCATGTATTTCTTAAAGATACACCTCCTGCCTCATCCCAATATATCATGCTTTACAATAACTTAATTGCTGTACCATTACTGGATACATAGCACCAGTTAAACATTTGGACTATATCATTCAAGTGAATGGGAAGTTGTCACGCCACTTCTGGCTGGTACTTGTTTGTTTGGAGATCATTGAAACTCCATTACATTAAAACCAGTTTTGGGTTGCCAGGTTGAGAGAGATATTTAGACATAGACTGTCCAAAAATATGTATATGTATAGAGAGAGAGAGAGAGAGAGAGAGAGAGAGAGAGAGAGAGAGAGAAATAGGATCTTTTTGGAACTCTGAACAATGTAATGACACCATTAAATTGAAACTGCTCTAGGTTTTGCTCTTATACCACACCCTCAGAACACACTGCTGTTCCTACCTCTGGCCTCATGGGTCACATTGTTGTTTCTGGGAGCAGACACATAATTGGTAGAGATATGTTTACAAAGATTGTACCACCACTAGTCTACAAGCTCAACTCTTTTCATTACATGGGAACCAGGTCTCATAGTGGGAGAGGGTCTAAAGGGCTTCAGGGGCCTTGTCTATTCTCATGCAGGGCAATTAATGTATCACGTTTCCACTATATTGAACTGTATATCACCAAAAACATAGTTTTTATTGCTTCATCAACCAACACAATTTGAGGCCTTGTTTATCTTGAAAAACTATAATATGAAGTAATTCTGCTCAACGAGTCTACACATCACCAAAGTTACAGTACTGTAACATAACAAGATTAAGGGCATCTATAGTTCATTTTCTGTAAAATTCTGCAAATGTGTTGCTTCTTCCCTTTGGTTCAGTTTCATTCAAGTCATTTCTCAGCTAGCAACTGTTGATGCCACTGGCCCACATCCAAGTTTGAAGAGCACAAGAATAGGCTACATGTTGGAGTTGGGTCAGATTTGGATTCGTTCCCACCGCTCACCACTTCATCTAAAAGAGTTTTGGTGCAGTTGTCTTTGTCTGCACCCAAGTACAATTGGAAACCAAACCTGCAATGATTCAAACCACTTGACAAGACCTTGTCTTATCAACAAAGACAATGCCTTGCAACGTGTAAGGCATCAGACGGTTGATTGATGTTTTCTGCCCTGCATGCATATCCTTCGGGAAATACTGCAGATCCTCTCCCAAAGAAGGTTAAATCCCAAAAGGTAAGTGTAAATACAGAAGTATAAAACACTATGTCAAGTCATTTGGCATGTCTGAAATTTGAATATGGAAGGAGAAAAAAAGCTGGGGTGAAGACATGTCTGCCTGCATACACCTTTTCCTTATCTTTTCATCCTAATTCAAATAAAATTCAAAACAGTGGGTAAATAGAAATATCACACACACAAGCAGCACTGCCTCCAGCAACATGCTCCATTAAAAGAGTTTGCTCTGCAAGGTGCTCCGGCTTTTTCTACATAATCTGAAGTGTTTGCTCAGTGGGAATTGAATAGAAATTCTGGAAATGCACTTTAAAGTCAAAAATCTTAAAACACCCCCTTAACACCCAGTTTTAAAGACACTACACATGTTAAAAAAAAAAAAAGTAACCCTGTTATGTGTCTTTCACTGGGTTTGAGAGCATCAATTGTCGCTACATGAGTTGTATCACATAAGAGCACAATTACACACCTACAGCCAAGCTCAATTTGTAACCAGAAGTGGATCTTTGGTGTAGAGACCAAAAACTCCTGTTGATCGTATTCATTTGACACAGCTTTGGGAGTCGATTTAGATGCCAGTCAAGATCTCATCATCAAAGCTGGTATATGTCTATGTAATTCCAGCGATGACCCAGAGAGGTCACAGTGTGCATGTTTTGTATGCGTGTTTGGGTTTGTGTGTATATACAATAGACCTCTGGTGGAGACGGGCTACTTCAGCCCCTCTGGGGAGGGAACCTTCAGTATAAAAGCCTGCTATTCACAAGGACCTCAGCATTTGTACCACAAAGAAAAAAGGGACTGATCCTTCCCCTTCCACCACACAGACAGACACACACTCAAAACTCAGAGTAGGTTTGATAGGGAAATGGAAATAAGCGCCTCTGTGCCCATGAATGCTATCATTTCATTCCTCTACCCTGAATGCTCCAGGGATCTCTGAGAAGGAGTAGGAGCAATAAGTTCACTTTGCTGAATTAATGCTGTAATTCTTTATCAGGAGAGCCTTGGCATTACCTTGAACCGGGCTGGTTTTATGCAGAATGGTTTCGAGCCTAGTTTTTTTAATGATGGTCCTAATTTGTTGGCTCACTTTAAATTATTAATCTCTTTTATATTTAAGTAGTTATTACGTGTCATAACTGTGTATCTATGGGGTGAGATTTAATAGTATCTGCTGGACCTTAGGAAAGGAGCCAGTGCATAAATTCTATTAAATATTAATAATTAGCTAAATATTTGCATTGGCACCTCCTTTGAGCCACCGTGCTAATTAGCATGGGAACGGCTGAAGTGGTCACTGAAGACACACAATAAGATGTTCACATAGAACTCACTGGCAGAGGCAAAGAAATCAATTAGAAAAGTGTGACATTTGGAGAGTTTGACTTGTGACCAAATATAAGTTATGAAAAAGTGCCATAAAATGCCTCTCTCGGGAGGCTGACAAAATGAGTCCTATATATGGCTGGGTATAAACCATAATAGTGAAATCAAAGGCTTGCACTTCTTTACTTATTCCATTTCACAGACAGAGTCTAAGCCTTCATCCAGTTATTGATAAAAAAAAAAGAAAACAAACAACCGACATATTAAAAGAAATGTATTGTAAAATTAGCTTAAAAGTGCATAAAACATTAATTATAAATTGCCTCCGCCATACTCAACAATAATATCAACTAACTTCCCCCTTTGCAGCTGCTTAAAGGGATTCTGTTTCTTCAACATGTTGCCCTTGCTAAAACACCTAATACTAATGGGTATTTTGGTAAGAGTGGTCTCAATCTTAAAATATGTTGTACAACTGATGTTGTTCCTTTAATTCTGAGTGACTCTTCTGCCTCACAAACTAACAGTTGACTAAATAATCAAATTATTGCTGTGGTAGTATCGCCATAAGGCAGTTTACAAAAACAGAAAAAAAAATCTTACCTCTATTTTGAATGTAAGATCTCCAATCCAAATGCTACCACACATAGCAGTCTCAGTTTGGTGTCATAGTTATCTATTCCACATGACACATTAATTTACTACATTTTGCAATACAAAAGCAAACAATAACCTATTTTACAAGGCCTAGAGAGCATGTCCTGTGGTGCTTATACAATAAGAATGTGTTGACTGGTAATTTAAATTTGAATTTAAAAAAAAAAGTGAGAGCCCCAGTCTAAATGAGAACCTGTGAAATGTCACCTTCATGTTTATTGTTGCATCTTGGAGCTGATGATAATAAAATGACAGCAAAGAGATGGAAGTCCATGGAAATGTCATACAAAGATACTTCTGCAGAGATGGAGACCATGCGTGGAAACACGGAAGAAGGACAAATTCAGCGCTCTCCATCCATCCATCAGGCAGTCCGTCAGACATACCATTGAACCATCTGCCAGCCTCCCCCATCCCTGCCTGAACCCCCCACAGCCACCACCAGCCAGGAGGAGACTCTCTCCCGGGACCTGATGTGCTAATGTGAACCTTTGTGGTGCTGAGCTAAGTGGATAGCTAGGTGGCTGAGCTGTGTGTGCAGCTCGGCTTTGGTGTGCTGCTTAGATATTGCAGGTATGACTGTAAAGAAAAACTGAATAAAGAGTATAATCAGGTGACATACACAATTTTGATGTCTAATAAAATACAGATGTAATTCCTATGTGGATCATTACAATCATGTATCTGTTTTTCATTTGATTGACAAAAGGATTCAATGTGTATCTCTAATTTATTTTTTTTAAAAATCTGATTTATTTGATTTTGACCCTTTGTTTTAATAATAAGAGAAATCTGCAACCCTTCAACACTTCTCCGCATGGTGTCCCGTGTATCTAAAATTCAATTAGACATAATGTTGCACCGCAATCTATTCATTTGAGGCGCCCAGTGAGGCAGCCAGTGGGAGTGTATTGATTGGAGTGTGTCATGTGTGGAAGCGAGAGAGGGGTGGCCACACTTTTTTGCTTAATGGACTGAAATAAAGTAGGCGGGAATGGGCTTTAATTAGGGAACAGTGGCAGGGGCATCTACTTTCTCTTCCCAGTAGTTACCCCATATATCCTTTACAGAACGCACTCATCCACCCATGCAATTTTACATGCAGATGCTTGCACGCACACACACACACACACACACACAGGAGGAGGGCAGAGGAGAATGGAGGGGGTGATGGAGGGAAGGATGAAAAAAAAGAGAGAGGGAGTGCTAGGCTCCCGGGGTCTCAGCTGCTGCTAGGGTGCTGTCTGCTCCTCACAATGAGTTGCAACTGTCAGTTTATTTTATCTCAGGCTTTTCATCATTGCACAGAGCCTGGTTGGAGGAAGCCACCTGAGAGTCTTAGGAATTTGTTGGCTACAAGTCATTAGCAAAGACTGCTGAGATGCGCCATGGCCAGAGATGTGCGCGGGGTACTGCTGCAGACAAGTGTGTCCCTTTAACCCTTGATAGGCTTGATTGGCACAGCAGCTTCGCTTTGATGGCTGGATAATTACATGCAGTCTAGATGACACAGGGCAGGTCAAAGAAGCTTAGCCGTGCAGGTAAAGAAGCAAGTTAGAGGGAGGCAATGTGAATGAAGTCATGTGGAGAACATTAAAAAGCAAAAGCAAGTTTTTTTCCCTTCACCAGTTTGAATCCCTTATAACTAAGGAATAAATGTACACATATCGACTGCAGATCGGTCTATACCAGCTACAC
This sequence comes from Lepturacanthus savala, assembly GCA_030544235.1. NCBI lineage: Eukaryota > Metazoa > Chordata > Actinopteri > Scombriformes > Trichiuridae > Lepturacanthus > Lepturacanthus savala. Next base: position 30,293,343 of record CM060466.1, read on the forward strand.
ATTTAAATGCATGTTTATAATTGAGAGGGGGGGCGGTAATTTCATCATGTGCAAATGTTGCCCAGCCATTAACTCGTGAGTGAAAAGTTAAGTACGAAGTGGTGGCTGGGTGGAGTTTCCATGTGGAGTTTGCATAGGTTTCCTCCAGGTGTTCTCCTTAAGTCCCACCCCTCCTTAGTTTGGGTTGCTAGGTAGGACAAGCTTTACAAAAAGAACACTGCAGGTGTAAATGTGCCCTTTATCCCTTCTGGACACCAGTAAAGTAAGTACATTTTACTAAGGTAACTGTACATCAAAACTTACTCTGGAGCGTAGCCTTATAGAGATAATAATAAACGGACATTAGCCTTGATCTTTTCTGGCTATCAATAACTCTTATCATCTTAAAAATAGGAGGAGGAAGCACCCTGACTGATGTTGATAATTCCTCTTAATATAGCTATACATTAGCTAGTTAGTTAATTGGTATTTTAATAATGTTAGTTAACTTAAGGTGTGAATTTATACAATGTAATGTGTCTGCGATGATTGTGACACCAATGTAATATGATTTTTATGTTACCTTTGTCAAAGGTGTTTTTCTTTTTTTTAAACATAGGTGATCAGCACATCGCAAATCTCACTATCCAGGAAAGGGGAAAGTTGACCCAGGTTCTGACAAATTGTTGTTAGAGCACAGAGCAAAAAGGGCTTAGGAAGAGTCAAACATCAACTCTGATATTTTGTGGAATTAGTAACACTAGTGATTCATATAATTCAGGAACAACTTTTATCGGTTAGCCCTGTGACTGGCTGATGATCTGTCAGAAGGATATCTCGCTTCTTTCCCAGATGTGATGTTGTTATAAGTTATTTTATACTGGTTGTAGCTAACCACAGGTATCCTATTTCATAAACAATATCTGAGCAAATGCAGCTATACTACAGTATAGGTAGTAAAGAGCAGCACTAATGCGCTCTGTGAACGCTGATTTCTTATGAGTTTGGATCACTGACCATTCAGTCATTTCCACTTCACTTACATGTTGACAGGCTGCAGGTATAAAGAAATGTTCAGTCATGTTTGTGTGACAGCTGTGCGCCCAGCTATCAGAAGCCTGTTGCGTTAGAATATTTGAAATTCCACCGCAGATTTGCATTTCCTTATAAAGAATACCACCTCATTTATGATGCCACAATGCCATGGTTGAAGAAAGCAAAGTCTCCATAGCTTCTCTCATGCTGACATGAAAGAGTACATGTCCAAGTGGGAACACGGTATTAAATATGGATTCTGTTTGGGTCCCACTTCAGTTGCCTCCTTGCTCCTGCCAAACTCCCAACCAGTGTCAATGTCTTCTTGTATGAATCCATGTAAGTGGATGTTTTTGTAATGTGAGGCTCCAGAGTGGAGGGAGGCTTACCTTGGAAATGCTGTATGATTACTCAACAAACACAAACAGTGGTTGTAACCTTGACCACACAGAATTATTCTTTGGAATGGATGAAGGGTGAAGAGGAGTAAAATGTGAAATTCCAGTGGGTGTCTCTGTGTGTACCTAACCTTGTGGAAACAGAACAGACGTGAGTTTGATAGAGTTATTACACATGTGTGCTTCTACCATTTGTGCAGCTGAATCTATTATCCTGAGAGAGACAGGACTAAGCTGAGATTCTGCTGGGACATTTCATCACCTCCGTGTCACGGGTCAGGCAATTGCAGTAGCCACTGTTTGCTTTTCATTACTAAAATACAAACTCCTTTTATTTGTCTTAACAGGACAGTGTTTACTCTAGCAATGATTAGAGTGCTATTATTTCTACTGGGCCTCTGAAAATGTAATTTGAGAAGCTGAAAAAGAATATTTTGGCTTTGCGAGTTTCACTTTTGTTCCAACAATGCACAGCCAGTTTATTGTGCTTACAAGCATTCAGGAAAATAATTAGCCAAGCATATGTTGTGTATATTATGTACAAGGCGCTTCTGCCTGCTCGCTGGAGCCTTTTTTTTTCTTTCTCTTATCATACGGCAGTTCAAAGAAATGGGGCTTTGCTGTAAACTGTATCTTGGCGATTGTATCATCATCATTATTATCATCATCATCGCTCCCGCATCAGTCAAAAAAACTGGCATGTTTCATCATCAAAGCAACTGGTAAACACATTGAGATCAATATGAGGCTATCTGCACAGCGCTGTTATCATTGTTAGCTCGGTGTGTATGTTGCTTTACATTGTTGAAGCAGTTTAGCCAACATATTTATCTTTTGGCTATATAAGGCATAAGTGATCGCTTTCAAGGTGTGTCCTACATCCATCAGGGAGGGGAAATAAGATGCTGGTTATCACAGCTTGGCCTCCCCTGACAACTGTCCAATTATGTATATCACACTCTGCCTACTGTTTGCACTAGAAGTAATCAATAAAGGATGTGGCTGAGTGCACATACATTTTGGTGGAACCAAATGCATGAAAACGCAATCATTTGCTCAGGCTGGCGGGGAATCAAATATCGGTAGGGAACAAGTAGTCAGTGGTTCTTCGCGAGAGGAGGGACTGATTAGTGATTGTAGCTCCAAGTTTGATGGGGTGTGGTGGGGTGGTGGGGAGGGCCGGGGAGGGGTTCTCTCCTGACGCGGCAAATGGAATGGGTGACAGGTGGAAATGGGGATGAAAAGGCGGTCCTCCGTTTCATGAATAAATGTAAACACAGCGCCATGCAATTACTGTGGCTGGTCATCTCTTTTAGGTTGGGGGGGGGGTAAATGTACGGCTACATCCCTGCAGGTCCAAACTAATGAAAACGCGCAGGTTACTGGGGCGTTTAATTGTATATATGGTAAAGCTAAGAGTGAGGACTGTAGCGGCTTGTTGCGGATGAAAGCTTAACCCCACGACTGGAAAATTTGATTCAGTTTAAACATAGCATTTCGTTTATTGATCTGTTGTGGAAAGTGAGATCATCACAAGAACACGACCTGAGCAGATGGATTCATTTGAACATGTCATGAGAACACATGGGTCTTGTTGCTCCGGAGAATAACTTGTTACACAGCAATGGTGGCCCAAATGAAACATTAAATGGCAGTGATCAGATAAATATTTGGCTTCATATTTTCCTAAGCAGTTCACAATCTGTGATTCTGTGTTATGTTGTTATGTTCAACGGGCAATGACTGATTCCATTATATAAAAAATACATAAAAGTTACATAAAATCTCAAACAGTCCGTATCTAACCAATTGTAGCTTTTTATCTAATAGAGGAGGAAGTTGTAAAATAAATGAATGTGTTCAATCATACAGACAAGTGCTGATCTTTATCCATTTTAAATACATCTTATGTAATCGCCTGCATGCATATGCATATCTATATCATATTAACACTTATCCACCACAGAAGAGGCAGGTCAAACCATACCACAGTTATATCTTTTCTATTACCAAGGTTAATCAATAATTCATGGGTCAAAATAGCAGGTGGCGCGAGTCAGGGGGGAAGGGGGACACCCACCATCCTCTCCCTAAGCAGGATCCCCTCAAAAACAGGAAGAGGAAATCAAAGCCTAAAACCACTGAGTGCAAAAAAATGCTTCCTTCATACCCAACCACCACTCTGGTAAAAGGTAGACCATTTTCACGATCATCATCACTGACACCACGGCGCCAGTTCAGGCATTCCTTAGTGAGACAATAACCTTTTCTTTCCTATCTTTTCCTTGCACTGGTCTCAGAGTAGTACTCTCACCATCACTTAGAGCATTAATCAAAAAGCATGTGCCTAATGGCTCCTGACAGGCAGCGCCCATAATGGGCTGCCATCCAAGCCTGCCTCTTCCTCACGCATCTGGTAACACTAACAGCAGCAGTCCATGTACAGCTGCTTGCCCGGCCACCGCTAGATTGTTAATGACAGTGGGTGATACGGTCTCACTCACCATAAAACACTTCGGGCCCGAGATGCTACCACATCATGCATGAAGAAAGCTTTTTGATAGTATGCTAATCTCAGCCATTACTGTGGGATGATTTACAATCACTTAAACAGCACATGAGCCGGCATTAGAGACACAGGCTGGCTGGGATAATAAAGATGCTGGCGCATGTTGGTCATTAGAGAGCTCTCCCTCTTCCTCTCCCTCCTTCCCGTTATGTGTGTGTGTGTGTGTGTGTGTGTAAGCATGCAGTCTGGATGCAGTGGCATTTGGCTTAATTAGTAAGCGATTTTAACATGAAAGAGACAAAAGACAAAGGGGAGAAAGCGAGCTGTGCTTATAGCACAGCTTATAGCAATGCAGTGTTGTTTACTTCTAGTACCTGAATGTGTGATGTTGGTGCTGTATTAACACAGAGCTGTTAAATATGATTTAAAAATTATTCAATTAAAAATGCTCATACTTTGTGTTTGTTTTACCTGTTTGACTTGAAGTCAAACACTTTGTATTTGTAATAAAGTAAACTTAGCTGTGAAGTAAACTTAGTTGGACTAACCACGTATCAATTCACAAGAAAGTAACCTTTAAGAATAAATTAAGCCCTTCGAAATTAATGTAATGCTCATCTTGGAACAAAATGACAAAAAAATAAAGTTTGATGGAATAAAATCCAGTGCTGAACAGCAAATAAGAAGGTGCCAAAAACTGAAGTTCCTCAAATGGCCACTTGAAGCTGGCTACAGAAGTGAGTCAAACCCCATAGACCCTCATGTTAAAATGCCCAACTTATGACAAGGAGGGGGTGAAATTATTGTAAGCCACCTCTTAATATTAAGGGTTTAATTAATAATTAAGGAGTTACAGCTTTGGTGGCAAATAAGGAGGAGGCTGCAGCATGCTGTCTACTAGGCGCAGCACCCACCCAGCTACACACTCTCGTCCACATATATTCATGGGACAAAAAGTTCTGGATGACAAACCCAAGACACTGGTGCCCACATTTAAGTGTTAGGAACATGAGTCCACAAACCAATGGATGTCATGGAGGTGACGCCCATTATTTATACAGTGTACAATCCCTTTATGTTAATCTGATGGAAAGTTAACATGTATACGTCACTTTAATATAAAAGTGCAAAACTGCAATCCTACTGGGTCAGCACTAGTAACATTTCAATAGTTTCAACACAGCATAATTCTGAGATTAATACTGACGGATCAACAAAGAGCAGAACAAGGTAAAACATGGAGAGAAAGAGAGAGAGGGAGAGAGAGAGAGAGTGAGAAATTAAATGCAGGTCTTGTACCACCTTCTAAGATCACTATAATTAATTTATTATCTCAGTTTTCATAGCTATGTACAAACAACAGAATCAATTCAATGAACTAGAGACAATTTTATTTTGCTGACTAGATGTTGCCATGTCAAATTATTTTCTCCTGTGTTGAAGTGTGAAAAGAAAAAAAAAATGCATGCATACAAGCACAGTCATAATCTGACCAGAACTCTATCCCTGTAAGTTCTGTATGAATAAATAAATTACTCATGTCAACATCATGTCAATGCTTGTGCACTGTGTAACTGACATTCTAGCGTCCATAATAATGCTCATGAACAAAGGTTTCAATGACAAAATGAGTTTAAAAATTTTTTAAACTCATTTTAAAAAATGATGGATTTTTTTAAATCTTCCTCATCATTGCATTTTAAACTCATTCCTTCTTTCTCGCATGCACATAGATTCACTGTGCCAGATATCACACTATATTTTGACTGTCTGTAAATGTCCTGTCAGGTCTGAATGCAGCTGTGCAAAATGAACATAAAAGGCATCTATGTCTAAATTACAAAAGCCATGATAAAGACAGCAATATAATATATTTAACATCTTAAAATGTCAGTTGAGCTCTCTCTGTCAAGAAAGCTACATGGTCTTGAACAACCTTTTAATAAACTAAAAGTTTATTCTGTTTCTTTTTCTAATTCACAGTGGCATATTTTAAAATTATAATATTCTCTCCAATAAACATGACAGCGTGCCCACCTGCCCAACACTGTACAGTGTGATGGCTTGTTTTACTAAAGTTTCACCAGTGTTTGCTGTTTTTGACAATTTATGATCGCAAGTGACATGCCATTCTGCAACCCACTGCCAGTGTGTAACACCTACTTTTCTATTGCTGTATTTTTTTTGTTACATGTTAAGCTAGGAAATTGAATCAATGTTTCATAGGAGGCAGCGTTTTCTTGCGCAGATTCAATGGGCAAGGAGATAAACAGTAAGGTATTAATAATGCATTATGGTGACACTGACCTTATTTTGTGCCTTTCAACCTGCACTGATATTTTGATGCACAGTGCCCTGCTACTCTCTAGCACACAGGAGGTTTTCATGCTCTTTGTTCAAAGCCTGAAAAAAAAGAAGAAGAAACTTCCTGTTTGACAGAGGTTACATCACTGCCTAAACCACCTAAAGACATTAGCAAAAATGCCAGGGCTACATGCTGGTGTTTTGGATACACTGTGGAAATATCTTCATTTTCAGAGAAACAATGCGAATGCTAAGTGTCGGCTTGACAACTGGTGTTGACAGCCGAGCAGATGCCTTGAAGGTGAACCGTGAGAGCTTCTGACAGGGGACTAAAAAGGCAGCACAGCAACCTCTTCCTCACTGCTGAATGGGGAAGATACTCAGCAGCAAAGACAAAAAAATCGGAGCTGTTCAAGTTCAGGTCACCTATACAAACAAACAGCGTCTAAGAATATTTTCATTTTTTAAAAGGAAAAAAATGGATGTGGCGCACAAGAAATTTCATCCTTTGTATTTACAGTAACGTGTTGTATTTTGAACGGTTTAACTGCTGACAACTTACCCAGTGTGGGAAGTACATGGTGGAGGTGGCCCAGAGGCAAACACTGAAAAGACTTTTATCAATCATGGACACATCTCCTGCTACATGAAACACTTACTGAACAAAATTAGCACTTTCTGCAACAGACTCATCACAATATGCAGCAGCAAAGAATACCTAAGGACCTTCTAACAGTCATCAGACTACTGACTCCTCCCATTTTGCACAGAACTAGAGACAATATTATACATATATATTTGCACAGAAATTCCTTTACACTGATGTTTTTACCAACATTCCTGTTGTTTCTTTTAAGGGGCCCTATTATGAATTATGAATTATTGAATTACTATGAAGTATTTGACATTGCACTGAAGTTGAAACATAGCTCACATAGCTAGTGGACAGATAATTATTCTGTATTTCCTACAAATATAAAATCAAAACTCAGAAAATCTTTACATAATATGTCACCTTAGATATTACTTGATGCAAGTAACTTTTAAACAGCTGTACATTGTACACAGTAAAATCTCCAGTCTTAATATAACATTTAAAGCATCCATTTTACACTACTAGCGTTCACTAGAACTAATTAACTCTTTAAGTGTTGTTATATTAACACTGGTGATTTTACTGTGTAGTGACATTGGTGCATAAAAGGCTTAATTGTATTACTACTTCACAAAATTCTGCCCATTCAATGAATGATTTCAAGCAAAATAATAGATAATAAAAGACTTCAGTGATTAAATATTAGGGTGCCCCTTTAGCTCCCTGAAGCCTACCACACAACTGCAACTTCTGTCCTTTGTTGCATGTCATACCCGTCTCTCTACACACATTTCCTGTCTCTCTGCACTTCCGACTATCAAATACAGGCAAAAAATGTCAAAACATTCTTAAAAAAGAAATGAGATTCTTTCACACAGTGTGTGTCAGGTGCAAAGCATGAACTAATCCTTCAATTTAAAAAAGTTGTATTATATACAAGTCTGAAGCCTCAACTACAATTCAATTATAAATAATATGAAAGAACAGATTAACTTGTCAGAAGACAACACAAGTATTGACAGTAAATTGCGGCATGTGAAATTAAGAATGACATGGTGAAACACTGCTGGTAAATGTCGTGGACCAACTTGAGCTACAGTTCATGCATCACACTAATCCGTATTTAGCACCAGTGCTGTTCCCCTGATTTCCCTCTATTACTAAAATACGATGCCAGTGTTACATATTCAGCCAGAAGATATCCATTTTTTAATCTATAATTCATGCGTTAAACATTTTATTTGGCATGTTTTAAAAATAAATAACCTAAAAGTGTTTTTTAAATATCTCCCTGACCCTTGAGAATGTCAGTTGAGAAAGATTGTGTGTGTGTCTGTGTGTGTGTGTGTGTGTGTGTGTGTGTGTGTGTGTGTGTGTGTGTGTGCGCGTGTGTGCGCGTGTGTGTGTGGCCTCCCTATGAGCTTGTCCTCTCAATCATTAGTAGTTTAGCAGCGGTCATTTCTCTGTGTAGAACAGGAAGACTTGTCCGAGAAAAAGAAGTTGGTCTGGAGGCAAACATGTGTGTGTTTGTGTGTTTAGCCTCTGGTTCACACATTTACAAAGGTGACAAACAATGACTAAGCCCCATCTGCCAGTAGCTTTTACCATGAGTGTTTTAACAACCAGTAATAAGTGTAAATAATAAATGGCCCATATCTTACCATGAGGGGGGCTCGGCAGCAGTGCTAAACTATTTAAGGCGCCTTGTTGACAGGAGTTATTTTTTTTGCTGTGGGATTGTAGAAACTCTCCAGCTTCCCAGTAGAGTTTTGGCCTGACAATAAACAACAGTTTAATACTTTATCTAATCCCTGCCAGGAGGTGAGTCCAACAGCAAGCTCTTGCAGATGTTCACATCCAATAATCTATCCATAATTGATGAAACAGGGAGGTCAGATGTAATGGCTGCTGCCATTCCAGCAACAAATAAATGGTTATTGACAAAACAAGCCAGTGTGGCACTGAGTGGGCTGTGAGATGACAGGCATGGAGTGGGGAGTGGAGAGTGGGGAAGCGTGGAGACCGGGCAGGATGCAGGAGGTAGGATGCAGGAGGTAGGATGCAGGAGGTAGGATGCAGGAGGTAGGATGCAGGAGGTAGGTTGCAGGAGGTAGGAGGTTGGATGATCTGGAACGCCGCTCCTCAGATTGGCCGGTCGGGGGCCAGACCGAGCCCAGAGACCAGAAATGAACCCCTGGTGGAGAGTGGCGGACACGCTCCTGAGGAGCCGTCAAGAGAGCATAAACAGGAGGAGAATGAGAGAGAGAGAGAAGAGAGGGGGGAGGGCAGCGGACGAGGTGAGTGGAACTGCATAGAGTGTGCTGAGTGCAGTGGGCCAGCTGTCCGCTCTTCTTTCATCTCTGGGCTTTATGTCAGATATAATCTACCTGGCTGTCAAGCCTCAGCAACCATCTCACAGCCCTCTCCCTCTCACTCTCTCTCCCTCTCTCACCTTCTATAACTAACTCACTCTCTCTCTCTCTCTCGCCCCCCCTCTCCCTCTCTCGGCTGTACAGAGGCGTCCACCTCTGTGTCCTCTGATTCGCCTGCTAAAACTCTGAAAGGTCTGAAGCATGCTTTATTCTGACTTCAAAGTATGTCTTTTAAACACCATAAACTAATGGTATTAGAATAAAACTATCAAATTTGCAAAAACAAAGTGGCAATGATGATTACAATGCAACTTAATTTAACTTACTGAATGCATGCAATGCAAAACTCAGTAACTTATCTGCAATGTTTTTATAACATTTTTCCACATAACAGTCAAATCTTGTTTGTTGTAATTGTTTCTAAATGTTCATGAGGTGCATCTCATAAATATTTCATAGCATACATACAGTATATACATTTTAAAAATATCTGTATATATAAAATCTAATAGGATTGTTGAGCGAATTATGTTTTTACATAATATAACCGAAAAATAGAAAAATAGACGTTAAATGGTTGTGACACATGATGAAGTATGACTCAGCTGACCTTTGTGTGCTGTCTTTACTGCCCACAGAAAAAGATTTTTCTAAAAGAATAATATCTTGTAGCTTTACAACTAATACTGGCTGCCTTTTATATCATCATCATTGAAACCAATCAAATAGTCATCATAACAGCGCAGATAATATGCCAAATCAAGACATAAAGAAATAAAATAACAATAATTGTGTTACAGTACTAAGATTTCTCCATATTTATATTAACGGCACAACTTTTCTAATTGTAAGACTAGATTGACCCAATAATGTGACATGTTATAAGGAAGGTTACAGCATTGTGATTGTATTTAAAGCATGCAGTATTGTGAAGTAATTTCAGCTCCTGTTTATAAAATGAAAGTTGACAGTGATGTCTAATTTGGATGAATGTGCTGAATAGTGCAGGATCACCATTCCCATTCTAAGTTTTTTTTTTTTCTTTTTTGCTTGCAATGCTGCAAGATTAGATAGCAACAAAGGTTTAACAGGCAATGAATAAGCATAAGACTAATAAGTATGTATATATAATTTGTATGAGTTTGCCTTCATGTTGTAAAACAGGCAATTACAGAATCTCACTGATTAGACTGCAATGATTACATTCAACCTTTAATGTACAACCTCTTTGGACAAATGTACATATTGAAAATAAGCTATAAAATGTATTACCTTAAAAAGTTTATGAATCAATTTTGTGGAAAATTAACTGGGTTAAATGCCATTTAACCCAGTTAATTTTCCACAAAATTGATTCATAAACTTTTATTACTTCTCAAGAACCTGCATATACACTGTTTGAATTAAACCTATGTTACACAGCAGATTGCTACCACCACCTATGAGTTTTTAAATATGTGATGCGGAAGATTCTGTAATTCTGTTTAGTGTAATGTCGTTGGAAAAATGTCTCAAAACATGTCAACATGAAAAAATATTAATTGGGAAAACAACAGTAAAGGTTAATAACGGACACGGCCCAGAGAACCTTCTAGAAAAAACAACTCTGCCACTTAACTGGAGTTAACTCACTAAACAAAACCACATTTATTCTAAGCCTCATTAACTCTTAGATGGTAAACGGCTCTGTGTTGCATGACAGCACACATGATGAGGGAAATGCTTTGGAGATGGACTGAGAAAGCAGAGGACAACATGCTTTTAGTGCTGGAGAGGAGGAAAAAAAAGGCAGTTTTTGACTCTAGCAGAGGGGTAGTGACTCTCCCTCATAGAGTTCCCTTCTCCACCGCTTAATTACTGCGTGCGATCATGAATATTTCAGGCATATGCTTTCCCACTTTGTCATTGGAGTTCAGAACTAAGAGAAACAAGTTCATATGCATATTAATAGGGGGTTTGCGGGTGGAGGGAGACAGGAGGACTAAGGGTTGCCAGTGTGCTGGTGACAGCAGGAGGAAATGGCACTCATTCCCCAGCAGCTGCTCTTTTTAGATCCCCCTCAGAGGGAACTGCCCGAGGAGGGCCTCTGCCACAAAGGGGATAAAGGAGATGAGGGCTCTTGATGGAAAACAGGCAAACAACCACTGGGACCCCATCCTACCCCCCCCTTCAAACACTAATGCAAGCTCGCGCACACAGAAACCCTTGGCCCACACTTAGCCGACCCCTAGGAGTTGTCAGGATCTCTTTAGCATTTTCCGTGGCGGCTGCTAAACTGTGCATTAGCACCAGGCTAACGGGACCACTCTAATGACAGACTGAGACTGAGGAGAGATTTTTTTTTTCTCGCCATGTATAATGACAAATGGGATGCGGTCCTGAGGGAGGGGGAATGAGATGGGGCCCTGGAAGCATCTGAGACCCCTATTGGTTGAAGAGGGGCACGCTATTAAAATGACAATATAAATGTAAATCCTAAGTAATAATTCTTAAAAATGGCTGACGCGACCCTCCTCTGGATCACGTGCGTCACTGCACTAACATGGTCTAGGGGCAGCATTAAACACTGTCTAATTGAATTTATGGACCTTTAAAATACCACTTAGTGCCCAGTAGAGCATAATGATATGCTTTATTTAACATATCTAAACAAAGACGATTACGGCATTGTGCAGGTTTAATGGTGCGCAAAGTGTTCTCTTCCCACTTGATAAAGAGGTCTATTTGCACATGTGGATGTCTTGTAACTAAACCCTCTGCAAACAAAAGCCTCCTTTTCAGAAATATTTGTACAGAGAGCAGGAACCATCCCACAAAACAATAGTGAGAATAAAACATTTTAACCTCCCTTTTATTAATTGCAACTTTTAGATAGATATTTTTTGCTTGATATAGGACAACCACTGATTAATTTGAACTCTGTCAAGTCTGTGCAGGGATATCAGGACCTTACGATAGCAAGTTCAAAGGGAGCGCTAATTAGTTTGACCTTTCCTGTCATAATTAGCATGCCCATTCAACCACCTACAATTTACAGACTAGAACAAAAGAGCTAACACTCAAGCTGTGTTTCTGCAGAGAAAACACTCTTTTAATTGATGTTTTCAAACAATACGTGACACTATGTTTTGTTCAGCATGCCCCTCGTTTGTACAATTCTTAAGACGGGTCACAGATCTAAAATACACACGCGCGTGGGAGTGCACACACACAGAAGTCCTCAACTTAGGCAAGTATCTTAAAATGTAAGCAGGAGCACAAAGACGATGCATGCGCGGTAAGGCAATTAGAGCTTTGGCAGCTAGATCACTTCTTCTAACATGTCAGGGCTACTAAATGTGATTTATAGAGGGAGTTCCTGCAGGGCACTCTTAGAGGAGAAAGAATTGAGAGGCATTCGAGTAATGGGAAGGGCTTAATATCACTATTGAAATAAATGTGGGATTTTTTTTTTGGGAGGGGGAGCTTTTGTTGGGAGACAGAAAAATGATTTCACTATAGCAAAGACAAGACTAACCTTATGAAAGCACAGATAAGACAGCCATTACTAACACATTCTCCTTGGAGATACGTGTGTGTTAACCGATCTTACAACCGCAAAGCCCATTGCTTGGGGTACTCCGAATATTATTAACCATTTATCCGTGGCCAACGACAGCCTATGGACAGGATTAGAGTATGAATCCAATGCTTATATCTCCAAACACATCAGAAGGACTAAAACAGCTACAATAAAACCTGTGTGATCCGTCTCAGATCTTGTTCCACTTTCCATCAGTCGTTGTCATCACAGTCTCTATGATTCTTTTTCTCAGTGACACGATTTGTGTCTTTTTTTCCCCCTTTAGAAAGAAGGCACAAAGAGAACAGGACGGAGAGGGGTGGCTTTTGTTTTGGTACCTCTGTGTCTTCCCCCACTCTCTTCCCTTCCCTCTGTGGGGCTCTGGTGTGATTATTACACTTTCAGTGGAGGATTTAACCATGGGCCAGTTGGGCCATCGCCTCAGGGAGGCCCCCATTTCAATGCGTGTGTGCTACTTTTTCCCCCAGTTTATTGCCTTGCCTTTTATTCTGCCAGGCAGTCCCACTGACATCAGGGGGCTCTTAGAATAACTTGCCTGAGGCAATCAGATCCCTGAACCTTAAATCAGCCACCGTATTCTGGTATAGGTTGCAGATCTGAGAATGAGCAAGTGCTAATAGATAAAGATAACTCATAGGACGTTAAGGATAAAAGGATCTTTTTTATCTTTTTAATATTTGCGTAGTCTGTCAACCAGGAAGTGTTCACGTGCTCACCTTTGACAAAATTTATCTAAGATGATGAAAACTGGATTAAATAAGATAATTATTGGTACATTTATATCTGATTGCATTGAAATGCTATGCTTTGTGCATAGAGGTTTACTGTCTTTCCATAGCTGCACTAACACATTTTTACTTTTGTGTCACAGAATTTATATAAGAAGCCAAATTATTTGAATACTTAATCTCACATTTACCAATTATAACTCAGGTTTATGTGTAATTCTGAGAAAAAAAAGAATACTTGAAAATCTAAAGAATCTCCCAGTAAGAAATACATATTGTGAAAACACTTTATTTTTCCAGCGAACCGTTATATTTTTTATATTGTTTATATTTTTGAAGTTATCTCTGCAGAAGTCTCACCTCTTTCATAGAAACACTTACCATGGTTTAGATCTAACGGGTGGATAGCAGCTACAATCGATTGGTGACAGTTTTTTAGTCTGATAATGAGTGGGTATGAGAGTTTAGGCATAATTAGCCGTTAGCAAAGTCAACAGGGACATTCTTTTGTATTGATAGTCTTGGCCCCTCTCTCTCCCCTGGTCAGTATAGACCGCGTGCGGATCAATGTGGCGAGTCAGGTACAGGTCAAGCTTTATGTGGAAAATTCAGACCAACTATGATGAAATGAAAGGAGATCAATATCCTTTTGTACTGCGTGAATAAACAGCACTTGTATCCAGCGTTGGCAGCTGATGAGAAATTAATAATAACAATAATGATGGTCTAAGACCATAGTGCTGAATAATGCACTATATGTTTCCCACACAGTAACAAAAACCTTTAATCAAGTAGAGGAATCTAAAAAAATGAAATTCTTTCTGTGAGATTTTTACGATTTTACGAACATTTAGTGCCAAGGAGGGAAACTTTATTTCATATTATACAGTGGCTCTTATGGCTTGTGAGCACTCAGAATGAAGAAATATCTAGCTTTTATCAGAGGTTGCATGTGTTCATGAGGTGAGAAGTTTAACTGAAGAGTGAATTTAACTTCCAACTCTATTGTATGTCAGAAATATGAGTTGTTTGTTTTTGTCTAATCCCATTGATGATCTGATGTTCTTGTGACCCCCTACAAGCGTCTTGACCTTAAAGTTGGAAACAGAGTTTGGAGCGTTACATATTGGAAAAACATAGCAGACGACAACCGGCATTACAGAAGGTAAAGCGGCAACATTTTCATTGTTCCTCATCTAAAAAATAAAAATCACCCACCTGCCTCTGAAATACACTCGCAAAGGTACACTCTCAGAGTGTACCTTTGATTAAACACTTCAAATTTCAGAAAACGCAGCCTAAAGCTTAACACATAATCAGTCATATTAAGAAGAAAAAAAAAACTTTTTCAAAACACAAACCGAGACATGATTAATGCACACGACTGTGTAAATACAAGCTAATAATTTGTTAGTGTAGGACTGTCCAGAGATTTGATTTGTTACAGGCTGATATGGACATAATTAAGAGATAGAATAATTCCTGTCTTGTGTGTGCACATGTGTATGTGTGCGCATGTGGGTGTGTGTGTGCTTTAGTGTATGAATGACAGTTTGAGCCCATGTAGTGGGTAAATATTGCAGAAGGCAAAGAGTCTCTGGAGTAAACACTGTGGATCTGTGATCTCTGATCTGTGCGGGAACTCTGCAGGACACTACCACTGACTCCACTATCATATCAGCCGTAGACATAAACTCACATTTGCTGGGCTCCCCTGTCTCCTGCTACAAGAGGTTTAGCATGTCTAAAACTGATGGCTTGCCCCTCAAGGTGTATCAGGAGTCAGAGCTCTAATAAGAAGTAATTGTGCCCTCGCTTTACCCCCGCTGTCCTACAAGGGATACAGGTCAACAGAACAGCTGGAACTTAGAGAGTGCTAAAAACAAACAAGGGTTGCATAGGGTTTATTTGTAGATGAAAAATATGAAATAAAAAAAAGCATTACTGATTCCTTGCAAGGCTGAGGGCTCTTCATAGGAAAAGTTGTGGCTTTAAACATCTAACTGCAGTCGGAGCCATGTAGCCAGCGCTGTGTGTGAAAAGGAATGCATAGTTACAGCTTAAAAACACGAAAAGTGCTTCAAAGTCAAAAGAGCAAACATTGAATCATTGTTAAAACAATGTTAAGCTAAATTCATTAATATTGAAGCCTCAGCTTTGTTGGGACGGTTTTAAGTCAGATCGTATCAGCCTTTAAGATCTGAGTTTAAGATTGTATATGCAGTTTATGCAAGCGAAATGGGCCACCGCCACATCGAGCTCTCGCCGCTCTCTTTATTGGAAGATTTCTTAAAAACGACTGATAAAAGCCAAGGGCATCTTTAGGAATTGACACACTCTTTAAAACATACAGCTCATGAAAAAGACTTAAAGAGGACCAGTTGCAAATTTAATATAACTTGGGGGATGCAGCAGTGAAATACCATCAGTGTGCAGGCAGGCAGCAGCGGCTGTTCACAAAGTAACTGAGAGAATACTACGCTCACATCACATATAAAAGCCAAACACACTGGCAGACAGAGGCGAGGCAGGCAAGGCTGATGAAGAGTGAGGAGAAGAGACAGGCCCAATTGAGCTGGAGAGATATACCCCTATTTCACCTTTTTGCATCACTTGCTTTTGTACTATATGTCCATTCAGACAAGAGTCTTTTATGGCATGAAAGTAAGGGTTTGCAGAGTTCATCTGAGTAAATAAGCAAAAAAAAAAGAGAGAATGAAAAAAAGTTTCATGACGTCTGATTTCTCCAACACCCTCTATGACCAAAAACAAAAAAGAAACCTGGACAAAAGAACTCTCAGTATTCACAACGATGCAAGTCAAGGGCTCCCGACACATGAGCAACTTAAGTGTAATTCTGTTCACTCCTATTTTGATGCACTTTTTTTACCCTATGAATATTTGATGAAATGGGTCCGAACCGATGCTATATAACACTCCTGCATAACTGATGCTCACACCCGTGAGCCATCAACATTAGGGGCATGATTGAGTGCATTCAAATGAATTCAAACTGCACATTGATTACTTGATGGAATAAATGGGCCCTTCCCACCACAGTCCCCCCCCCCCCGTCATTCTTCAGCGCTGCTTACACGCAATAGATTCCTGGAGAAAGCAGCATTTGCTAGGCAAAGAGAGCAGAGACAGAGATGGACAACACCTAGGCAAACGCCAGTTTTGATTTCCCATATATGTTTCAAAATGTAGATTTGATCTCTGTGGGAAGTTAATTAGGTTCACAGATTGCTCCAGGTATTCTTCAGGTAATTCAGAGTGTCATGATCCCTAGAAAAAAAAAAAAAAAAAAAAACCCTGAGACCTCACTCTGCTCCAAACATACTGCCGCATTATTGGGAGTAGCTAATTATTTTTTACTGTGTCAGGGGTGTGCATTTTTGCCCGGTAGTAACACGGTGAAAAGGAATAATAATTGGAAAATCTAATGAGACAAGGCTAGCAGACACAAAGAACCGAGCCTACATTGTAAAAAGTTAATGCAATTTACAGAAGTTGCTGTGATCCTCTGAGACTTCAACCTCACAAGAACCTTTTCTCTCTCTCTCTCTCTCTCTCTCTCTCTCTCTCTCTCTCTCTCTCTCTCTCTCTCTCTCTCTCATTTTTTTAAAAATCAACATCATTAGCTACGATTGGTCAATAAAGAGCACCTGATCATTTTTTTAGTAGTGCCCTCTTCATGTTAACATTCATACTGTCAATCAGGCTACAAAGACACAGTATCAGGACAAACAGTGTCCCTGATATTGCATTGCAATTAATGGAAGACTACAAAAATCCCTGTCTTTTTTTTTTTTTACCAACCCTGGCCCCCAAACAGAATACGGTACCTTCAGGATGAGCCTTAGGCGTCTCCCAGCTGTCAAAGTTTGGATGATACACAATAAGGCCACTCTTTTTCCACTGAAACAAGTTGTTCAGCTCAAAGCAGGTACAGTACTGGCCCTGCAGGGTGCAGCATATATTGGCACCGAAGGTTGAGAGAAGCAGAGGCTCTCATTAAAACCTTCAGATATCATTAGCTCTTCTATCAACACTTTACAGCGGCCGGTTCCTCTCCATCCCCTCTGCAGCCTTTTCTCTGTGGAGCAGCTGTCTTAAGAATAGCGAAACCAAACATAAACATGAATAAATAAATTTCCCATCTAATCACTCAGCTGAAAAGATTCATTCACACTCCCACCTTTCGGGCATGTTTTATTTAAGCAAAGGACATCAATCCTTGAATCATAAATAAAGGGGCTGCTCCATGCCAATTGTTTTAAAATGTTAAGCTATAACTAAAACCTCATAATGAAGCTGATCTGAAGAGACCAAGGTCAAAAGTAAAAATCATTTTTGTAATCTGATGTACAACAGTTCCCTCACACGGTGGCGTAATTAACTTTAATATATTAATTCTTTAGTACATTGCTTATTGAATTATACATCCTCAATTTGCCTTCGACAATACAGTATTTTGAGCGGCGATGGTGAATAAGGAGTAGTAGATAAGACCTGTTGGCATATGTGGAGCCCTTGAGCATGAATTATTATCTCGTTCTCACTGAAGGACATTGTGTTGGTTTCAAGGAAACCGCCAACACCCCTCCTGAATAGGCCTATTTCTTTGAGTAAGCTGTAATTGCTTTCTCAGGACATGGCTGCAAAGTTTCAATGTTTTAATTAATATTGTCCAGAACACTAAGGCTGCAGGAAGTGAAGTAACTGCCAAAGATAAAGTTTTCACAATGCTCTCTCTATGATAATAAATGTCTGATCTATATTAATGTGACAAATGTACAGGCTAAAGATGTGGGTCATGAACGTCACTATTAAATCAATGCCAATATTGATATCATTAATATAGATTTTTGACAAAAACACAGAACAAAAATGTTTTCATTCCTCTAATTTTGGAAGAACTGAGACCAGAATATGTACGGAGAGGTACCTTTTACCTTTGAAAACAAAACTTTTCAGTGCTCTCCAGAGAACAAACTATGAAATGGACATACCATTTCATAACTACCTCAACCATCTGAAGCATTTTACTGACATTTCGTGTTACTTATTGGGTGACATATACACTAATAGCTACAGTATGTGTCAAAACTATGAATCAACCGGCTGCTTTATTAAGCTGTAAATTTAATCAAAAGCGACTTAAATGTTGGATTTATGTGACTTTATATCAGAAGTTTTATAATTATCAGTCAAAACGGTTGACGTGAACATTGTGTTTACTTAGTAAGACATCAGCTACTGTAGATTTTGATCACACTCTGCATAATACAAGCAATATTTTTTTTTTCTTTCAGGTGTTAATACAATTGCACAATAGAAGCCACTGTTATGTTTCTAAGAAACAGTCATATAACGCCTCCTAAAAATATATGTACACGATGCGTGTGTATCAGTCCTGCTTATTCTTCAACACTACAATGAGATACACATATTTTTCATTTTTCATGAAGTGTCCTGCGTTTAACCCATAATAATATAAGTGCCAGCTGAATAGCGGTTTGACAAAGGCAGCGACGTTGTACAACTTCTCCATTGTCTTGTCAGTCATGCCTGAGTAACTCACATCGTCTCTTATTCTCACTTTTTTTGATCCGCGGAAAAATGGCAAAGATTCTTTTATATTCAAATGAGAACATTAACATTAGACATCCGGCATCACAAAGTCCCTCTCTGTTAGCATCTCATTTGAATATCTCATATCTTCAAGACACAGCTCAGTTAGAGTCATCTGGGCTTTTGTCCCCAGCACGGGACACCACAGGCAAGTCAGAGAGGTGTCACACATCCAGCCTAGTAATTTGTCATGAAAGAACCCCTTTTTCCCGGGATGAAGGTAACGAGCTGTCAAGGTTACAATGTCTAGCATAAACATAGCTAATTAATTAGAACCCAGGTGATGCAGGGTAAGGCCACACTGCTGAGGGAATCCATAATTAGCTAATATGTTGCACATACTCCTCAGAATATATTGTCAGGGAGGCACAACAATTATGTTGTTGTGAATATCAACAAGGGGAGACTGATAAAGAGTCTCTCAGTGGCACCTGTAACAACCTCAAAGAGAGCATGCATTATAAATACAAAAGGCAAGCCATTCTCTATTAGAGATGAAGACCAAAAGGTATTCCGGCAGTAACATGTCATCATCTCTTAAAGTGCACATCAAGTCTCTCAGACGTCACAAAAATGCCAAAACAAAATGAAAACGGCACACTCCGGCTCAGAAACTTGGCATGAGTGAAAACTTTCAACAATGCTTTTCTCAGAAGACCAAGTTGTTTCCTCCTAAGACAGTAAAATTGCAGTTGCAACTATATATACTGTTCACTGGGAGGAGAAAATGTTTATTCTGTTAGTCTCATGAAATCTTTTTGATACTATAATTAGTGAATGAAAGTTGATATCAAGCGTTGCTGTAGTTGTGAATTTTACAGCTCAAGCCAAATGTAAGTTAATATTCAGATTAAATTTCAAAAACTGTAGGCTGACAGCCTTGGCTGGATACCTATACCTGCAAGTATTTCCAGACTATTTTGCTAAAAAATGACTTTATTTAATTAATAATGGTATTAAAAAGAGTTGGAAACCTATCCATATGGGAGATGAACACATACCCTATATCTCAAGAAAAGGATTCGATTGATTTATTGTGATAATCTAGTAATTCCATAATTACTGTAATCAGATTTGTATGTTGTTGTTTGTTTGTTGGGCCTCGAGTGTACAGAAGGCTTGGGTCAATTTTCAGTATATCAAATTATCTTGATATTTGTGATATTTTTCACAATATCAAAATATCTTCTTTTTTAAAATACATTTCTAATCTTTATTATTATTATTATTATTATTATTATTATTATTATTATTATTATTATTATTATTTACAGTTTTGCACAGTCTGCCCTGCTGTGAGTTCAAGCTTCATTTCACTGCTTTGCTTACTCAATGTACCCCAGTGTGTGCTAATTTAAAAATGTATGGAGAAGCAGTGCTCAGTTTTTATGCTTAACATATGAGGAACCAAACTACAAGTCTGCTGTAACTCTCAGTTGAAAATAAAACATAAAGTTCAACAATACAATTATAGCAATGTTGTTAATAATCTATAAGAAGTTGATATATTCTTTCAATTAATATTCAATAATGCAATATTAAATTTTGGATAATTTAGAGATTGTGAAAACTCTCTTTCCTCTCTGCAAAATCCTTTTAAGAAGCTCCTCAATGTAACAAACTGAGAAGAGTAAGTTAGTTAGTTCATTATTTTTACTGCACTGTACACAGGGGGAAAAAAACAGCATTACACTTTATACACATCATCACACAACAATGACAGGCAGAAATACATAAGGCACAACACAACAACGACGACAGGAAAAACTACATGAAAACAGGAGTCGTAGTTCCTTCAGTGAGTCACCCTGTCAACTCTGCCAGTTCATGTTACTGGTATCAAAAACATGAGTGGTTAAGATGCTTTACACATGTTCTGTGGTGTATCGTAGCTGACACTGCTGGTTAAAATTCAAAAACCACACAAGTGCAAGTGAGCAGCAGCAGAGAGAGGAAGGCCTTGCAGTCAGGAATGTTGAAGGGGAAGCACATTTACGGGGAGATGTGGCTACTCAGCAAGATATTTTGAAACCATAGAAGCGCCACAATGCAAAATGCTTCATCTAATAGATTAGTAAAAAATCAAATCACAATAACACTTTGGAAAAAATGCTGGTATAAGCTCAAAATAAAAAACAAAAATCACTACACAGATCTGTCTACTATATACATAACACAGTGAATAAATACAAAGAACAATGTTAGGCCTGAAAAATGGTGTCGTCTTGTTTAGAATTTCTGAATGTTTCATGCTTCAAGTTCAAAAATATATCTCAGCTTTCAGCCCAATTTACGACTATACAGTGTCTTTATTTCGTTTATATCTCTGAGGACGTGTTACACCTCATTCACCGCTAGTCTTCCCATCACAAGAGTAAAAACCCTCTGGTGCAGTCCAGGGAATGGTACAGTCCACTCTGACAGTGCAGACCATGGTGGAGACTGGTGTACCTGCCAGCAGACAGATGGACTGTCTGTTTCTCATCATGCACAGGTCCTAAGGGGCTTAGTTACATTGGACACATAAACCAATTGCCAGACAGAACTACTCAGATTTCAATCGTATGTTGGCCTTTTCACAAAATATGTATTCTTTTCTTTCAAAGTGTAAGATAGGTGCTAGTGATTATTTTTTATATTTTTTTAAATAACCTAAAATTGTGATGCATATATATATATATATATATATATATATATATATATATATATATATATATATATATATATATATATATATATATATATATATATATATATATATATATATGAATAAATAATTGCATGTAATAAATGCAATAATTAGTTGTACACTTTAACCTTATCTTTATGTTAAATTTTTTATATATAGAAAGTGTCAGGTAAATGTCAGGAAATTGTTGCCACATTTTCTATTTGGATAAATCTATTTGTCTTTGTACATGGCAGTAACTGATAAAAAGCTGATTCTCCACAACCCGATATAATCCCATGCCAACTTCAAAGAACAAAACGTAGATTAGATGAAATGTATTTCAATGTATTTTCAATGATATCGGCCGCTGTGGCTATATATCATTCAACAAGTTATCACTTGCAGTATATTATCAGAGAGGCTCAGCAGATTTAGTGCAAGTTTTAGCAGCACTGACTTTAATTTTTTCCTTTAGCATTGCAGATGCCATGGATGAAACCATTTCCATTTCTCTACCCTCAGGCTCCTAATGGTGCTGCTGTGGTTCCTGCTGCTAAGGGGTAGCTGCCACCACCCCCCTTCATTTACCTGCTCGTTGGTGCGGCCCGAGCCTCGGTCAGGAAGTGCTGAAGCTGATCCAGCTTATCAGGCTGGCTCCTCCAGGGGCTTCTGCCACCATATGGCTGTCCCAGGCCCTGCAGCCTCCCCAGGGGTGACTCGCGCCTGGATCAGAGTAACGATTCTAAGTATACAGCTCTCTCCGTTACCCCTTTACCCCCAGCATGACTACACAGATGTTGTTTCAGCAAATTCCTGAAAATGTGAACTGTAGTCAGGATATAAATTTATTTAAAAAAAAACCAAAAAAAAAACAGAGATACTAGAATGATGCAAAGACATTCATTTGGAAGAACCGACCCCTTAAAACACAGAATTCCCTGGCTGGTTTTGAGAGTTATCAGTTATTTCTGAGGTTTTCTTTTCTAGTTTTTACACACCGAACATAACAATGGCACAGTTTGGCCGATGGACAGAATGCTGTACCTGTGGCAGTATTTGCCACAATATTCCCCTACGTGGGAGATGCACTTTCCAGCTGTTTCACTTTTCCATGCACTGCCCTGACATTTCAAATATGCTTTCACCATCAGTTTCAATGGTCCTGCGCCAATATTTGCATGTCTTTTGTCCCCAAAGGCAACAAAAGCAGAAAAAGAAGAGGTAGAGGGGGAGGAAAAAAGTCAACAGTTTTTACACCAGCCAAAGCTGTATCTAAATGTGTCTTACATCTCTGCACCCTGCCAGGCCCCTATCCCTCTCATCCCTCGTTCCTCTCGCCTCCTGGAGGGCAGAATGATTGAGGGGCGCTACCCCTGCCTTTTATCCTGCGAGCGTAGGTCTGCCTCCCTCCATAGTCAAAAAACATCAACTGTAGAGGTGTAGTAAAGACGAGGAAAGCGAAGGGGAGGGACACGAAGTGCCACTATATTCCCCTAAAGCACAATGAGCCATGCACAGGTTAGATGCAAGGATATGGAAAGTCATTATTTACAGGCCTAAAGGGATATAGTTGCTACATGGGCCAGATGGTATATCAACAAGAGGCTAAAAAAAGGCCAACCTATTAGAATCCTCTGTAGTATAGTGGTTTGCTATCAAAGACCTACCAAGGCCTTGTTGTGGGTACCTTGTTATCTCATTTGTGTATATTTATTTATGTGCCATGGGCATTTGTTGCCTATGGGTGTATAAAGATGTCATTTACATGTTTGAGTATGTTATTAAGTGTAGGTAGTATGTGTTTGAACATGTGAACAAATAGTGATGCATTTAAAAAAAAAAAAAACGGAATGCTATGGATGTCTGATGTGTCATAATATAAATTAAACTATAACTAGAATCCATAAACACACATATTTTGGGGTAAGGGTCCTTCATATAATGTACATCCTGGTGTTTTTATGTTTTTTGTTTAACTTTGGAAACATTAATCAAATTAAAAAATAGTGAAACAAACAAGTGAAAGTTTCCAAAATGAAGATCTGAATCAAACTATGTAAATGTATATATAGCAGATACACTTCTTAATCCTTTATATGTCAAATAAAATATATGACAGCACAGATATGAATAGTCAATGACGAGGGAAGCAAATTCAAGGACAGCAAGTAGCCACCAACTAATATTTCAAATGAAAGGAGAGTCACTATATAGTCAGCATATCAGACAATAAGACATCATGTGTACAATTACAGCCCAAATGTATCGGTGCACATAACAAAACAGACTCAAGACAGTTAAAAGCTATCAAAGAACAAAGGAAACAGCACAGGGGGCCATCAGGTTTTGGTTATTCCTGGGTTATTGCCGGCTTTAGAGGCTAAAGCAATTATCAGCGAGCACATCAGTTAAAGCACAGAGTTGTTGACATAAAAATGTCCACGTCAGTATTGCTTTGCAGCTCATTGCTGGGAACAGTAAATTGTAATGAGGGAGCCTGATGGAGGCGTTCGCTCTGGGGACTGTTAACTGACAGGCAAATCGGGGTATTATAACTGACAGATGATATTTGGCGCATGCTTAGGTTTGTAATCTAATCTCTGCTGTCATCAAATGACACTATCAGGAGCTGTTTTATTGACTATCTATAGGAAAATAACTTTGTCCGCTCACAAAGTACTTGCTTGAACATTTATAATCAAACAAGTGTGTGAACTTGCCAAATGTCTATCTGTAAAGTTAGTGTTTAATAACTAGAAAATCCATAAATATAATCATCACCTTTAGTCCTAAATACTTTCATTTGACTTTCAGAGTTCAACATCGTTGAGTACATCCAGTTGATTGACTTACCTATTTATTATTTACATGCCGATTATTTCTATTTAATTTGTCACAATGTGATGATTCAATCAGATAATTCATGATCTACATACAATATACTCATCTAATAAGATCTACTAAGATATCCCCAAAAAAGCCGAAGATTTGTTATTTGGTTAACTTCAACAAAAAGTAAAGGAATATATATGTAAAGACAATTTACTACTGCTAATTATCAGTATCATGGGCCTCTGGTTCTGTCATAGCGCAAGAGATGGTGACGATTGTTATGTTTGCAGTTACAACAGTGGCATGCTGCAGGCTGGACCGACACGCTGCAACGTTTATATGGTTTGTAGGGACACCTATTGGCTAAATTTGCTAACTACACACTATGTTGCAGATGCACATGAGATGGAAATGTCCCAGCAATAAAGAGTGCATTGCTTTTAATTTGTGTAGTTCATTAACGTTGAATAACAAACACAATTTGTCATACATAATAGATAACAATTAAAGTGCAAGGCATACTCCATCTCCTTTCATTGAAAAAAAAAAAAAAGGCAAGGGTTTTGCAACTTTTAAAACACGGTGCAGTCATATACAGTACGGAGCAGTCAAGTCAGCCTGTTAGGAATTAAAAAAACAAAAAAAAACAGTGCTTCCTTAGGACATACTAATGAATCATGTATAAAAGATAATCATTATTGGTTTATAAACGCAACGTCTCACCAGCCACAAGCACACAGCTCAGTCCCAGGATGTGCAACAACTAGTAATATTGTAATTAAAACTAGAAACATGGCTGAAATGCTCAGACTTTAGACAACAGAAAAATCACATCTCCAAACTGCATCAACATAACATCCAAGAGTGTCGAAACACCTCTGCAGCTCATGTCTTCAAAATGTCCAACAACACATGAAGGGATTTCTGTTTGTTTCTTTGTGTGTGTTTGTGTGAGATTTTTTTAATGGAACACTGGTGGTGTCCCATCTTTTCTTTTTTCTTTTTTTAATTCCCCTGAGATACACCTTTCTATTTTTAAGGATACCATTATGAAATACAAAAAATGTTCCATATTTAAATTTTAGTAGTAGATTTAGTAGTTTAAGTAGTTCTGCTTACTGGAGTGTGTTAATGTTTTTTTTGTTGTTTTTCATTTTACCTTGTCCTTATCTTTAGAGACGTGCGAATATCATATGGCAGAGAAATGACTGGGAAAACATAAAGACAAAGAAAAAGATCACATACTTAAAAAAAAAAAAAGATAACCCTTTAATGTTGCACTCAGTTAGCTGCTGCTCATTTCCATGGTGCTCAACAGGTGTCGTTTGCTACCGTAAGTCCTACTTAACGGCAAAAAAAAGACTTTCCTCCCGATTCAGTTTCACCTTTCATGGACCAGCTACCTTTGAAAGAGTGAGTGTATACAATAAATAGAATAATTCATGATTTTGTCATTAAAATGAAAAGTTTCTTTTCCTCATACTTGGGATGTGTTTTGAAATTATACATAATGGACCATAGATGTTCAGAAGTTCTCCAAACCTCCTCTAGCTACATTGAGAGACGTACACGAGTCCCCCCTTGCGTTTCACAGGAGAGGGGTACCAGGGCTTTAATTATGTGCAGAGCTCGGATCATTAGCATGGATGAGAGTGCAGTATGGAGCGTCCTCGTCTCCAGTCAAGGCACCGTGCTCTAAGTCGACCACCCCCTCTTTTCTCCTCCTTCTCCTCTCATGTAACAAACGAGTCCTGGCCTTGTTACCAAGGCACAGGTTAACAAGCACAGGCGCCGCGGGTTCATGCTGGTGAGCTGTAAATACATGTATGAGGATATCAGCGAGAAACATGTTACAGGCAATTCATATAAATAAAAGTGGTAACTAAATTCATTTAAAATAAAATGTTTCAAAAATAATAAAATGCAATTTTGATTGAAATACACACTCTAGTTCAAGGTTGTGTGGATAGTCGTTACATTTGGAGCTGAAAAAGCAAATCAACATCCGCATTCCTGAGGAGCGCCGTAAAATATTCCCAATACGTGTCTTGTTGTGACCCTATAAGATCAATCCACTTAATACCACAAAAGCAACCCAGCTCTATATGGCTGCGCAGCTGGAAACAATCCAGCTGTATTACCATGACACAGATACATGTAACACTCACGCACATTTATCCCAACCTAGTTCTAAACTTTCTCAATTATTCATTAATATGAAATTGTGTTTGTCTCAAGTGGAACAGTGAGATTTCCTCCTGCGACATACAGGCATTGTTTGGCCCCTCTCCAGGGCCACTGTTGCTCCTTTGCCAATTTCTCAGTTGACACATATTGTTCAGGAATCAATTTCCCCCCTGATAGTTTGGAGAGCCCTGATTTGTCCTAATCCTGAGACCATTTGTAATACAGAAGACTGGGATAAATAATAAATTGTGTATGACAGAGTCAAAGGAACAAAAAAAAAAAAATGGAGCTCACGAACAAATGGTTTGCTTTATGGTTGGGAAAGAAAATCTTTCTCTATGGTCGCATTATCAAATCATGATATGTATATTCACTGTTAAAATGAATAATAAGCAGAATGTGGGAGAAATATGTAGAACAGCTGCATATTAACGGGTGCAAGGCTGCTGTCTGTTGTGACGGCTTCATAATTGTCATGCTCTGAGGCTGTTCACGGCGAAAAATGTAGATTTTTGTATATTGTTGAACTTTATGTGGCTCGTGTGGATACATGCAAATCACACACTGTGGACATCATGTGCAGTTTTAATGTGTCAGCTATAAAAATATGAGAAAGACCCTTAAAATCAAAGTATGACCCATGATCTTGCTTTTTTAATCTGCTTTTAATTTGAGCGGCTACTGTAAAATAAGAAAACACTGAAGATCAAGAAAAGAAAACATTCATGAAAGAGCCAATAAATAGAAAATAAAAAATGTTAATGGACTGAAATGGATGTTACTTTAAATATACAATTTAAATTCTACAAAACATTAGTGACAATGCACAGTTTTTGGTTATGCATATTATGAAATCTATTCACTCATTCTTCCTATTGCGTTTCGGATATATAGTGTTGTGTTATGCATGGGCGATGTCCGTGGATAACGTCTTTCCCTGTTTGCATGTGAAAGAGGCCAAATTCAATTAAATGATACATTCATATCAAATGTGCTTCTTGCCATATCTTATTATTGAATCATGCCATATTTATTGGAAAAAAATGGGAACTTCCTCGTAAAGTAACTCTGAAGAAATGAAAATCAAATTCAACACCATTCTCTTAAGACCCCCATGTATTTGTGAAGCTCTCCTTAAATAAAAGAAATCTGTGTGTGTGTGTGTGTGTGTGTGTGTGTGTGTGTGTGTGTGTGTGTGTGTGTGTGTGTGTGTGTGTGTGTGTGTGTGTGTGTGTGTGTGTGTGTGTGTGTGTGATAAGTGTTTCAATAAAATCAGAAAAATGAAAGAAAAAAGTAGAAAAAAGAAAATGTTTCTGAAACTGTAGACTGAATAAATCTCTGTCTCAGAATGATGCTTCTGATGTTTATTATTGTATAGCAATGCATAAACTAAAAATCTTCTTAATTTAACAGAAATACTGTCAAGAATAATCCACCAATAGAGATTACATTCTCTTTCTTTCTTTGGAGCAGAAATCAAAAATTTAGTTTGGAGAATTATTAAAAATTATACATTATTTAAACCAAATAATTCAGAAAGTAATCACAATCCCTCTTAGACTCCTCCATAACAGATGTGCTGTTAATGTGGTTAATGCAGCAAATAAATTATATTCATGTAGCTAATGTTGTATGCCGTTCCGTGCTTGTGCATGGTCAACCTGAGAAACTAAAGAAATATAATGAACCCCCTCCAGTTTTCCTCAGTGGCATTTTATGTCCATGAATGCAGGGAATGAATTCATACATAATTTGGAAACACTGTCGTGTGATATTTGGTAAGCACTGTTCATTCAAATCCTGCAATAGGCTACCGAATAACTTTAATAAAAGATCAGTGATGCTAAAGACTCTCTCATAAAACAACACTCATCCATTTTAATGTTCACAAATTTCCATTTTCAGTTTCCTTTGTAATTGAGATTCATTTTACAGGACCTAAATTAGTTTGAATAGTATAATTTGTAAATATATGTTAATTAACCCCTTTTCTTCATCTCGTTTATTAAGAGAGACCAGATCCAAATGAAATTCAAACTTACCTGTGAGGCAAACTCGGGACCTGTCTATGAATTAAGGCAAATAAAAACACTCCTGCACAGTTTACTTTTTTGCATACTCAGTTGTTTTTACTCAGGCGAAGGTCTTAATTGCATTGTCGTTAGTGTGTCTAATAATCGCCAGGGGACATTTGGGTTTATGAACCTATGCTGGCTTCTACTGTGTGTAAAAGCCACTAAAGGAAAACCACAGGAAAAGGATGCCCACCACTGCTCCTTAATTTAAGGAGAGATTAATAAAGTAGTTGCTAGACTTGCAGTTTGTTCTCCCTAAGGGTTGTATTAATAATCTTGGAGATACAGGGTTCAGCTGTGGAGATCTGCCCTTGTGAAAGATCGAAAAAACTTAAAAGGCTTGTCTTAAAAGATCACTGATGTGCTGCTGTTACTTGTCGTCTATAATTTACTGTTAGTTTCAAGTGGATTAAATGTTAAAAGAGAGTCTATCTTTACAGTATAAAATACTGTACTGTATGTCTGGTAGACTGAGCTTATAACAAAATGGCCTGTAAATGAGAGACCTGGAAGGAAGTGATGTTAAGGCAATCTAGTTCTATATTAAGATGTAAAGTAGTGGGTGGCGAGTGAGGGAGGATCGGAAAGAGGAAAGAGGCGAGAAGCAAGTACGACAGCCTCAAATACTGCAGCACCGTGCAGCTTTCACCGCAGGCCATGCAACATTTGAAATGGAACACAACACAGTGTGGAAGAAGGTGTACTTACTTCAATTAACTAAAAATGATGGATAACAAGCTCCAAACAGAAAATGACTTTAAAAACATGTTATTTCTCATCTAAATGATTGTGTTTTTCAGTTCAGTGCACTGCTTTTAATCACATAAGGAAGCGTTTGCCCATATTTAGCCAAAGTTTGGAAGGGCAACAATCTGTACAACCTACTGTATGCAAATAATATGCTGTTTTCAAAATAATTTAATGGCCTGAAATACAATTTGGAATTATGTATTAATTATTTGTCACTCGTGAGGTGAAAAGAACCTCTGGACTGTGAGGATTTGACTCCAACATCATAATGAATTAAATACCTTTTTTGAATGGTTGCTCAGAGAAAATTAGTAATTCAAAATTTTGAAGGGAATTAGGCTTTGGAATTTATTTTCTAGACTAAATGATTCATCTAAAATAATGACCATCATATACTCCACAATGAAAATAATTATAGATGCAGGACTAATGAAGGGTGTTCAAATTGTGCAAACTCACTGCAATGATACCATTTATAAATAGTGTTAAGAACCTTATTAAAAGGGATTGCATTTTCAAAGTAAAATGTGGCTCAGTGGTGCAGCATTTTACCACTGTTTGTTTCAGAATGTTGAAAAGACAGTGTGTACTCAAAGTGAAAATGGTTTCTAATAGAGCTTGTCAATGCAATATTACCAAAAGCAGCTTAGTGCCTTTTTAAAAGATGTAAATGTATTTTGTAAAAAACACATCTTGTTTCCATATCCTCAATACGTACTGCTTTTTTAATTCTTTATGGAACATAATTCTAAACTGTTCAATGTCCAGGCTATGGCCTCCACTTCTTTTGCTGTTAATGGTTAACTGATTGTAGATAATATTTATAATGTTTAGAGTATGATTATTTAAAAATAAACAAATGTGGATGTACATCATCAGATTTGTAGTCCTTTAACACCATCCGTGTAAAGTAGCAGAAATTTAATCAGATTTTTTTTTTCCCTCTCACAACCAGCTCCAATCAGTGGATTTTTTGCAATGTTTTAATAACAATGATTTGGTTTCTGCCTTGAATCTTTACAGCCTAACTGTAATTTAATTACATGTAGGAACAATCTAATTTTCTGCTGCATTTTTGATCATCGTATATGAATTGCTTTTCTTTTTCAATTAGGAGAAAACTAATTACTAAATTTCATAAGTACACGCATCATCATTTATTCATGGTAATGAAATCATAGCCGTGCACTGCACTCTTGACCACTTGTTGGGACTTTGTACTAAATATTTCACAGCTTTTCTCCCTTTTTACCCCTTCTTCTATGGCCCTTTGATGTTTTTGTTCCACATTCTTTCCTCCTTTTTCATCCTCCCCGGAATAGCTGTGGAATAATCCTACGGTTTTTGCCTTTCATGCCTGAAACTTTGCATTGGATTTTAACATTTGTCTGGAGAACATCTTTTTTCCTTCTGTGTAAAAGATCATCTTTAATAAAAGTGAAGGGCTGAGAAAAGCTGTAAATCTGTACTAACCACACAGCGCTGAGGTCTCTGGGAGACTGATTAGCATCTGGGAGCTGGTGCATGGCTTCCTAGTAATGAGAAGAAGTGCTGGTTGACTGCCATGTGACTTGATGCCATTCCCCTGGCCGGTCAAGAATTATTACAACCTACATTTTTTTTCTGGGTCCATCATGGCAGGCAGCCATTCAGAGAACTTTTCACTTGAAAGGTTCGTTAATTTCTAACAATCTCAGCGCAAGAGTGGAGATGTGACTGTCTCTCCCTTCAGATTTGAGGATGATCCTGTGTGGCCACAGCTCAGTTAACATTACACATCACATATCCAGAGTAAACATTAAGAAAGGCTCCCTGCTTTCTATTCCACCACATAATGAAATAATATTCAGACTGCTTCAAATCTGCGGTGACATCTGAGGAAGATTCAACGACTTAATAGTTTGTGGCCCTAGATGCTCTTTTCTCTGACAACTTTCATTTACATTCAAGTATTTTAAGGACAAAATAAATTAATTGCAATAATAATATCATGGTATAAGTCAAGATCATTATTAATACATTTTGTGATTTTGTTAATTGAACTTAAATTGGTTAAATGTATGTCTCAGGCAAGTCCTCAAGCTGCCTTTCTGTTCTAATATCATCTGTAGTAGAAAAACACTGAAACATTAATTTGACAGTATAGTGGCTGTAGAAATGTTAAATGCTGTAATTGTACTGCAGCCAGTTTTTTTTTCATGTTGTGAAATATATTTTAGAGATAATATTTTACCTTGAAACAAACCGTAGTGTTTTGTTTGCCACATTACAAATTACACATTATTACAGATACTACTAGCAGGATCCATAGTATATGAGCCTTCAAAATTCTCTGAGAGAGATGTGAATTTTGAGCCTTAGCCACCAGCAGTGGAAAATAGTGTAGATTAAAGAAAGAAACAATCAAATACTGCAACAAAATACTTATGAAAAAACAGTACTATGGCCAAACAATCTTAGTTTTGTTTGATCCATTTGCGGCTTACTAAATTCCTTAGTTACTCAGGCCCCAAAAAAAGAATCAAATAAAGCTTAGAAACCCTCTGGTGGAGTCATATTCAGGAACAGAACAGGCCCAGCATTGTTACACAAGAGTAGTGTGAGGCCTATTAAAATCATCAATCTGAAAATTAGGGGAAAAGGAGTCAGCAAATCCAAAAATTCTTCAACAGTGCCAAACCAAATTAAATCTGCAAGGCAGCTGGACTCAGAGCTGCTGCATTTGCAGCACCATCCAAGTGTAGTGATTCTTTTAACGACCTATCGCAATGTTGTTGTTACAAATGCATTTTATTGACGTGAGGGTGGTAGTGGATGAAACGCTGCCCCAGTTTGAAACAGGATGTATTTTACAAATTACTGTCACCACTATTATAACTGCAATGATAAATCAATTAATTAATAAGTCGAAAGACAAAACAAATATTCAGCAACCATTTTTCCCCCATAGCTTCTCAAATGTGAAAATATTTGAGTTTTGGTTGTGAAAATAAATGATTTTTCACCTTCAGCTACAGATAAATGTATTGGGCAGTATTCACTGTTTTCTGACATAACAATTAACTGATAAAATGAAGAAAAGAACTGATTAACAATAAAAAAAAAAGTTGTTGCAGTCAAAACCATTATATAATATATTTCTTTTTTTGCAGCAGAATGAAAAAGTAAAAGACTATATAGATACAGAACGATTTCTATTGTGATGACAGCCACTATGAAGCATTGCAACGTCTCCTTAATGAAATTCGAAAGTCCTCGGCCCTAGTGTCAGGTTTGACTCGATGATGTGGTATATCCATGATTTTTCTTTTTGTCTTTTCCCTGGACAAAAAAGGAAAAGATCTAAACCTTTTCTTTTCGACTGAATTTACATCTTCTCCTCATTCCTCCCGCTTTCTTACCAAGAGAATTCTAATGAAGGGCAGAGTCGGATATCTATAGGGATACAAGAGGACCTGGAGACAGGAGAGAATGCAGCCACTGATGGCAAGAAATTTCCATAAAAGTACAATCAGGTTGGAATTTTAAAAGTGAATGTTTAAGTAGTCTAAGAGATGGGCTTTGATTTGCACTCTGATCAAACCCAAGACATCTCATTCAGAGAATAATGATTTTTCCCCCTTAATTTTTTTCTGTTTCTATCTCATCTGTGAGCTTACAGGTAGAGCAAAGCCCAATGGTATTGTTTTCCCTCCAGTACTTGAGCACAAGAGCCTTTCTTCTGACGCATTAGACATGGCCAAAAAGAATGGCAAATGTGGATATGCCATGTTATTAGCGGTTGGCTACATAGTGAAGATTGAGGCCCAAATCACCGAGTGCATTTCATGTCCCCTCCGATACGGGTTGGCAAGTAAATACATATGTATTTTTTATATATTTTCATTTCAAATGTAGAAAACAGTCTTTTCGTTTGTGCATATGTTTCAATGCATATGAGGATGTGGCTGAATATCAAACATCTATTGTTGTTTTTCACATGAATCTAAAGTAAGGAAGGAATCTGAAGTAATACATGTTCCAAATGACTGAAAAAGGTGACAGCAGCCATTAACATAATCAGTCCAAAATCATGACATCAAAATCATGGAGAGAATATATTAATATCAGATATCTGATTAGATTGTAAACTAATGCAAAACTTGCTCTCAAGACCTGGTTAATCTATTAACACCTGACCTTTAGCTTCTGACCCTAATCAAAGTTTCGGATCTGTATCTCAGCTTTTGATTTAATTGATAATGGAATATTACCTGCCAAGTTACAATTTTTCTCCACATCCGTACTCACTCTCTTGTATTTATCAAAATACATTGATAAATACAAGAGAGTGAGTATGTGTTTTTTTGTATTTATCAAATAAAAAAACACTTTATTACAATGGCAGATTTTCTGATCAGAAAGGGCCTGATGAAAATGCCTCAGACCTCTTCTTTAATCCGTTTTTACAAATGACTTTTGCTTTACTTTGTTCAGGGATTCAGGATTTCTTGGATCTCTTTCCATTAGTGCTCCTGCTCATGACAGCAGTTCTTGAAGCATCTAAGGTTAAGCCTCTTTATTACTTTACAATTGCTATGATTATTCCCATTCCGCTTTGGAGAGAACGACTTATATAATTATTGTTGACTGAATTACTTTAAGCCTCACTGCAGGAGCTGGGACGTTCAGCTAAATTGACCGTGTGTCTCTTCGGTATTGCTGATAAAGTAAAAAGGTAAAGATGAAGCAGAGGAAACTTTGTCTCACCCAGGTACAGTGTTTGTAGTGCACAAAGTGTAGGTTTATACATTTTCAGTTTCAAATGTGATCTGTCAGACATGCGTGTTTTTGCTGCAAGCTATTACTCTTTCATGGCCCCTTTTTGGAGAGAAGGTTCCTGACCAATTATTTTCAGACAGACGCAGGGATGCAGAATGACTTGAAGCATCATTTTTTTTTCCAGATGATGCCTAAGGTAACGGGAGAATGGCCAGAGGCTACAGTGTCCCTCTAGGGACACGGAGGGCTTATAAACTGTGAAACTGACATATCTAATCTATTACTTTTGCTAAGTAAACCTTTAAAAACCTTGACAGTCCTCTACTTGACAGTCCTCTACAACCTGTATATACAGTATTAAGCATTTATGAATTTGTAGTAATTTTTTAAGTATCGACTGTGTATAATCTTGTGAATAATCACTGATCCAAGGATGAATAAAAGCGCTCGAACCTAGTGTATCTCCTCATCCGCAACCTTCATATTTTTTTAACACAC
Organism: Lepturacanthus savala; assembly: GCA_030544235.1. Taxonomy (NCBI): domain Eukaryota; kingdom Metazoa; phylum Chordata; class Actinopteri; order Scombriformes; family Trichiuridae; genus Lepturacanthus; species Lepturacanthus savala. Next base: position 30,328,257 of record CM060466.1, read on the forward strand.
CTTATGTTACTTTTATGTAGTACAACTTTCCAAAATCAATACACTGTACACTTTTAGGATGAAATATGTTTTATCATATAAATTTACACTTCCTTCACAAACCAGTACCCACTCATGCCCATTAAGCACTGGCCAGAAAAAGCTGGTCTCACAGTTAAAATAAGTTTGTTGATGCAGCACATGAAAAAAAAGCCTTATTGCCAGGTTCCCTTGATGGTAGGCCCTCACAAACCAAAAAGCCTTGCAGGGTGCCTCCAGAAATGTTCCTTCAGTCACAGGGAAGCCCATCACTGGTCCCCTTAGCAAGGTCATCATATTTGAATGCTGTCACCTCCACTTAGAGCCAAGCACAGCAACACAAATCTCCCTGTAGAGCCCATCTAACCTACCACACACACTAATATGTATGCTGTATATTCAAGCAGAATGCTTATGCAAATAGCAGTAGCAATGTCAAACTGCACTGTATTTAATATTTGCTTGCATAAAATAAAAGAATGCTACAAGGCTGGGAATTGTGACTTATACTATTGTTCTCAGATATTTGTGTTTCTGGCTGGACCACAAGACGAATGTCCGTCCGTCTGGTCTGTCATGAGTGAGTGAGTTTTTCACCACTGCTTTATCAAACTTAAGTAGTGCCAACATGAGAGTGACTCGGGGTGGGTGATACAATCCTGAAGATTTTTCAGTTTATGCAGTAAATATTTGAGTTTGTAAAGAAAAACTCAGACACTGCTATTTCTTTGAACGGCCTAATATTATTTTTTCTTCATTTTCTTTAAAATAATTACAAATTGACACATTTTTCTTCACATTTTGATATAAGATATAAAATGCAGTGTTCTCAATGCACCGAAATAAAAATTATTATAAGGATTTTGGCTTTGCTCACGTTTTTTAACACACTGCTGTTATATTGAACGCTGTATATATACCAAATATATTCCATGTATTGTGTTGTGTTCCACTTGCAGTTTACTAAATGACGATATCATGTGGGTGTGAGAGAAAAAAAGTTGATTCATGAAAGGGTCACAATTCTTATTCTCTATAATTCAGGATTGATTCATAATCTTCAAAATTTGATTTTTATTGACATTTCCTCCATCTCAGTTTGTGGAGAGGGGGATTGACAGGCAGCAATAGCGGATGGACTTAAACCCAGGGTCACTGATTCGGCCATGATCTACCAAGACTCACCCATGTTTTCCACTGTGCTTTCACACCAACAGCAGTTGGTGCAAACCAAACGGTACATTCAAACCACAGGCATTTAGTTTGGTTTGTTTTCGTAAAGCATCAGTCACAATCTGAGACCTCCAAAAAGAGGTGGTCTCAGTCCACTTCTGGTTAGAACGCAGACTCTGATACAAACAATTGGAGTCTACATGCTACATAGTAAAAATTGTATTGTCTGGTGCGGACCAAGTAATCAAACTAGTGGTCTGAAAATCAATCATGTTTGTAAGGCTGGCCCAAACAACAAACATGTCTCTTTAGCTGTTTAACGGTCACCTTTTATGACCAGTTTGTAATTTTGTCTGATATGTAAGGAGTAAAGTGGTTTTAGCAATAAAACGACTTCCTGCTGGTGGAAAATACAACTGTGAGACTGAACCAAGCTGCATTCATACCAAACGACACAATATTCACACCGCGCTGTTCACGTAATTTAAATTTTCCAACTAAGGCAAATATTGCCTGAGGAAAGATTCGTGTCCAGATTGCGCCATTCAAGCCACGTAAATTTCCCCAGATGACTTGTCGCATCTAAAGTCGTATTTGCATTAATTCTGTACGTAGTGTTAAATGTAGCAATTTTACTTTTTTAAAATAATGATTATTGGAGCAATAAATAACGGAGGATGCACAGACATGTTGTGTTTGAATTTTCAGCACACATGCTGGCTCTAGATCAGTCATTCAGGGTTAAATGTAAATAGATTTAAGGTTCAAAGTATGCTATGCAACATCAAAAAGGATCGATGCTTTTAAGGTCATTCATATTTCTAGGACTACAGCTGTCATCAGGGCACCATTAATAATTCAGCATACCCCAAGGTATACATAGAATGTCTTCAGCAAAAAAGTAAAGCGAAAAACAGGACAATATCATTACCAGTATGAAGGACTGGATTTCACCTGCCAGTTGTTCTAATGTTGACAACCATCAGTAATTCGTTTAGGACATAACAGTTCCCAGTTTGTCCAGTTACACCTGCTGTCCTGTTATCTGTTGGTCTTTTCAGTAATATTTTAAAGAAAGGTAAATAGACTCCAGCAATTCAAATTGACCTCTACCACTCATGAGATGAGCTATAATCAATATTTCTGCTCTGGGTGCCTTTAGACATGCCCTGAGGGCCTAATAGGCATTATGATTAGCCTCCATGAGAATAATGCAGCACAATGAGAAAGGACATACATTACAATGTGCAATGTTCAAATGGACACCAAGTCTCTCTGTGGTGTGGCTCCAACATCCAAGCTTCATTTACGCCTTCAAATTTTGGGTAAAAATAAAGGCAATAAAGGCCAAACAGAATGCTGATGTGGCCAAAGAGGACATGGAGTTTGACACGTGTTTCACAGATATTGACTCTGCTTCTGTGATTCATACCACATCGTTCACATCGTTCGCTTTGAAGCTGCTGCAGGAATTGCCTTGCTATGCCGAACATAGAGACCGTAACTCACAATGCCCACTACATGTAAACTTTAAGTCATTGTCAAACCCTTCAAAAATAATAATAAAAAAAATAATAATTCCTACATAATTATTTTTCGGAAAAGCTATACATTTAGTCTGTGCTCCTCTAAACACACTGTGGACGTATAATTCATACAAAATATATCTTTTAATAATAATTCTACATATTCAACCTTTAATGTGCTTTTAAATGTGATTCACTATGAACTAACTGAATGAGGAAATGAAACAGCGTGGTTCATTGTGACAGAAATGGAGGTTTCCTGCTCTCAGCTCTGGTGTTAAGTGCAGTGCTAAACTCCTGTTCAACAGACGCATGGCAGCGTGAAACTGTTTCCTTCTCTGCCATCTAAGCGCTGCCTGAGTGAAGCAGCATAAATCCCTGTGAGGGGGGATACATTTATATCCAAGTGCAACTATTTTATCTGTCCTTTTAAACTGATTTCACCATTTACACTATGTTTACCTACAGTTGGCTATTCATACCTCTGTTTTTCCACATAAGGACCTGTATAATCTGCCTGCTTTCACATAGTCGACAGTTATCTAGTGCAGCCCCCGCTTGTCAAGTGTCTTGGGGTGACCAGATTATTTGGACAGATAATTTTACTTATCAGTAGGCTACATTCTGTGAAAACACAATTTAATTGGTATGCAACTGCACTCTTTTGGGGAATCACAACAGGGACATTCCCTGAGTTGGTGAGTTGAACACACCAGGGACGTCTGTGACAATCCCTGGTGTAAACCTAGCAGACACCGCATAATACACGATCCATGGTTTAAAAAAAGGATTAATTCACAGCTTGAAAATGAGTAAGCTCATGCAAAAACACAGACAGAAGAGGATTTCCATCTACTGTTTTACCTTCAACTACATAACATTTCAATTTAAGTAAATACGGATGAAAAGCCATCAATTACCCACACAACAGTCCTTGTTTTCGGTCTTCACTTTTAAGTTGTCCATTATTTCTGAGAGAGGATATTAAAGTGTAGATTGGACTACTGCACGACTGAGACGGGAGTTTTGAGGCTGATACTGATTTGACTGCCTGAAAAATGAAACTTCCATGCAGCCATCAGCATCATTAATCATAACTGTATGAACTTGAATACTTAAATGTCATGTCTGTTATTTCTGTATGAAAGGTGCTATATAAATAAAGTTTATTATCATTATTATTATTTTATGGGGAAAATTACATACTATGATGCATTTTTGTTGTAAGATTTTATGTTGCCTTACATTTGATTATGGGCTTCTATAACACAACAAGTGATACTATAAATCATGTTGATGTACGGTATTTTAACATCTTATGACTCCTTTTTAGCTTTGAGCACCTGCCTCTGTTTAAAGGTTTCTCCACAGCTGCACCCCAGAGGAACTGGCAGCAATGGCAGAGCTAGGCTAAAAGTTGCTGTAGGACTGTCAACATCAAAATACAGCATTTCTTTGATTAATTCATTATTAATCGATAAAATAATACATGATAATGCAGATTAATTACACTAGCTACTTACACTAATTACACAATGCCTCTTAACCCCATATGTCACACACATTTGAGCATAAATACAACTGTTCAACAGTATTGAATCATTGGCAAGTCCAAGCCGAGCCTGGCTAACACCTGGCCTCATGTCAATGTAGATTGAGATTCAGTCGGAGAACCATCTGGTTATTTGTTCTTAGTGGAGACGTGGGTTTTGAAAGCCCAGAGCCATTTATTGGGCACTACAAATGTCTGTCAAATATGTCTGTATGTAGCTTATATCGCTAAGTATTGTTCATTTTTCAAAATAAACTTGTGGTCTAAATGACTTTGAACACTTTCTAAAACTTCATCGAAAGGTAAATTACCATCTACCGCCATGTTGGATCCACAGTTTTTAACACACAGTCGTGTGTTTCGTCATGTGTTTCGTCATGTCAAGGTCCATATCACTTTATTTTGCCAGGTTAGATCAAAATCATCCCACCACTGACACTGCTGCCTGCCATGTATTATCCATGTGGTGGATGCTTATGCTAATATCGACAATAAATTCACACTGGAGATTGTATGCTAAGAACAGTGTGTTGCTACAACCTAACATGACAGATCAGAAGCAGGCATTTTCAGCACCGTGGACAGCGTCAGATTGCGTCTGTCTGTCCCCTTTGCATTTCTCAACCATTCATCCCATTTGTTCACTCTTGACAGGTGTATTTCTGGGGACCCAAAGAAGTGCAGTGGTGAGTGAGAAGTTCTTTACACAGGTGATAGTATGTTTAATATTAAACTCTGAATAAACAAGCAATCACTCTATAATAATAAAACCACGGCCCGTGAGTCAGAGAAAAATAAAAACAGGAACACTGCATTTAATCAACAATGGACAGACTCTACTGTGCACAAGCCGTTCAAAATAAGTCTCATAAGCACAAATCCTTTCAGCAAATATATCCACTCAAATGATCAGAATCTCTTCACTGCTGCAGTAAAGTATAATTTGATTAGGTCATCCACTACACAGCAAGCCCCAGCGTCTACGGCGTGATGATTTTCATTGAACCGAGCAAAGTGCAGCAATGTCGTTTCTCGACAACACAAAAAAAAATATTTGTTTTCTCATGAATTTGTTATTTTATAATCTCTTTTTCTTTTTGTACAGGCGGTGCTCAAAAAGTTGAGTTGGCCTTACAGTTGTGTGTAAGTTTTAGGGTGTCTAAATATGGGTGTCTTTAATGTAATTTAATTTGGTTTTGATAATTTCCTGGTGTGAGTACAGTATTTACCAAATATCAAAAGCATGTTTACCACATACACAACATCAATCTTTAAAATTGTGCCATGAATCACAAATGTGATTTTTGTCTATTTGATGTATAATTCTGGAAGTAAAGACAGTCCTACTTTGTTGTAAAAATGTTTTTCCAAACTTTGGCTCTCTATGCTAAGAATACAAAGTAAAAAACTAAAAAAGTATCAAAAGTAGTAGCAAAATAATAAATAGGAGGAGAAAAACATGTCTTACAGTTTTTCTCTATCACTTTGGTACATTTTTCAAATCATTCTTGCAATTTGCAGAAGATCAAGTGCATTTCTCAAAACAGTTTGGACAAATAGCAAAATGCCGTGGATCACCTGCAAAAGCCAGTCTCTTGCTCAAAATCCTTAGTCCATCCCTCAAAGGCAAGTTTTTGTGTCAATATACTTGTCAGTGCCATCAGAATGTTTAATCATTGTGTCATTGTGTACGGATAAGACAGTCAAATTCATTAGTCATGTTGGCAATTGAATAGTGCACTTTGAAGGGACATGTTGATGTAAAATGTGGTTTAGGTGTGATGACAAGTGTTGTACATTTGACCTCATATAATGTATATGTGTAAGACTGATTGGAAAAGACAAGATTCACATTTACAGAATGACTTCTTTATTGGCAAACATTGACATTGCAGTGCATAAAGAAAAAAAAAAGACACCACTGCACATAACAAAGGTGAAATACAATACGTAAGTAAACATAGGTCAAAAATATAAACATAGGTCATACAGTAAGTAAACAAAAAAATATGAACAACTCCCCAAATTCTAATCTCAATCCTGATCTTCAGCTTCTTCCCGTTCCTGTCTGTTAGGCCACAAATTCTCATCCACGTCACACCTGATGTCCTCCCGTGCAAGGCAGCGTGGGTAGTATCTTCTTGCCTAATCCATGCTCTGCAGGAATCTGCAGTAATGTCTTGGCATGCTGCATCCATTGCAGCCAGAAGGGTCACTTGTGTGTGTGGCTCTCAGTCATACACCTTCCACCTCCAGGCTGAGAAAAATGATTATTATAATAATAATATTATAAATTAGGTTTGCATACCACTGCCTTACTAGGTTTGACTTGTGGAAGCTTACATTGTCCCATATTATTGCATATTTGGGCTGGGCTATATTCTTGGCTGGGCCACCTAGGATATGATCCCTGTACAAAGTGTCTAGGAATGCTATTAGACGTTCAGAGTTGTATGGACCCATCGGTGGAATGTTATCTGATATTGCGGCACACATAGTTATGTTGCCACCCCTTTGGCCTGGTACATCAATGGTGACTCGGTGTCCAATAAGGTTTTGACCCTGTCTTCTGTGCTTTGTCAGATTGATACAGTAAACTCCATGTAATTCAGCACATGTGTCCGCTTCTTCTGCCTCTTCCTCTTCCTACTCCTCCACCACGCAGCCTCACCCCTCTTCCTCTCCTTCTTCTTGGCTGTTGTCCTTCCATTGTCAGACATTGTAACTTTCTATTGTGCTCTGGTTACCAATATACTCCCCAGTAGATTGTTCATGAGATGCTCCATTGAGCTCATTCAGAAAACTGTTGATCATTGGTTGATCAAATCTTTTCATTAGAGACAGAGAGATTCACCTGGGAGGAATTTACCAATTTAGATCATATTTACAGACAAATGTCTTATGGAAATGTTTATATGCTTGACATGTTATGATGGCTTGGTAAATCATTTTGCATGTGAAGACTTATATGATGAACTATAGCCTAAATGTTTTGGGGAAAGAGACTATTTGATAGAGTCCTATAACAAAGCATTTTGATTAGCATGACAAAAGCAATTGATAATGTACGAAAAAACTGAGAATTGTACACAATCATTTGCATGGATGGACAAAAGAATTTGCAATTTGTTCAATGCAATGAGAAACTGCCTTTTTCATCTGCACAAATGGCATGAGGATGTGACAATTGAACAAGAACTTTTGAGAATTTCAATTCTGATATGAGAAATGTACTAAACCAATTGAGAAAAACTGTATATTATAGGCTACTATACTACAAACCAGGGGTCTTCAACAGGGGGTCCGAGGAGGTCCCAGATGCTGTGTGGGCCACCAAATTATAGTTTGAAAATATTTAGATTTTTTTTATTTATTCTATTAATTACAGTTAAAATTATATTTTAATTTTAGACAATTTCAAGTGTAATGCTCCATTCATAAGTTGCTCTGTCCACACTTGGGTTTACAAGACACTAAAAACAAAACAAAAACAAAACAAGAGTATAAAACATAAAGAGAAAGAAAGGGGAAAAATACACTTCCATAAATATATATATAAAAAAATAAATAATAATATATAAATAAATAAATATATAAAATATATATATATATATATAAAATATATAAAATATATAATATATATATATATATATATCACTCTATATATATATATCACTCTCTGGATCTAACGAGTTGGCTAGCACTTTTTCACTGTCAAAAAGTAAAAGTAAGTATTTAGATGAATACCAGTGACAATGTTCATTCTTTGACATTAAACAAGTGTTTTAAAATGGAATAAAGTCAAGATTATGAACCAGCTTGCAGAGAAACTCAGCACTTTGGCAGGGACAGGGGGAACCTGCCTCAACGGGGCTGTGCAGTTTGTCTATATAGGGCACGGGACAGCCCCTAGAAGCCAGCCTGTCTGTCTGTCACTCTCCCTATCAAATACTCACTTTATTGTCTCTGTCAGTTGTGAGCCAGTGGTTTGCCTCCACTCACTGTCACCCCTCTGTCAGGCCCTGACCGATAAAGCTTGCACCAGCGCCAATCTCCCTTCTTCAGCTCTGTTGGCTGTTCCTGGACTCCATTCCACCACTAATTAGCTCTTCAGAGATTTCTCTTCATGGAAGCAGGGGGTTGGCGGTGGGGTGTTGGGGGCTTGAGGGGCGGAGTGGGGTAAGGAGAGAAGAGACAGTGATGTGAGCAGAGGATTGGGTCTTATTGGATATCGTGGCTCCAATGACAGTACAGTGATCCTTGTACTGGCAGACAAACGGAATCCAAAGCCAAGATAGATAGATAGATAGATAGATAGATAGATAGATAGATAGATAGATAGATAGATAGATAGATAGATAGATAGATAGATAGATAGATAGATAGATAGATAGATAGATAGATAGATAGATAGATAGATAGATAGATAGATAGATAGATAGATAGATAGATAGATAGATAGATAGATAGATAGATAGATAGATAGATAGATAGATAGATAGATAGATAGATAGATAGATAGATAGATAGGTCTACCCCGCACAATGTCTTTAAGGCTTTGGTCAAATAGGGGGCGATGTGCAGAGATGTCTCACTAATGTCCTGCCTCTGCTGGGCCAACATGACCACTGCAGGTCCTCAGGTGATTAACATGTTGGCGAGGGCTCCTACATGAAAAGACTCATGTTTCTTTGTCTTCTGGTGTGTAAATATTGTGCTAGCGGAATATGAAAGTAGTGCAACTATAAGGTACAAAAACATAGGGAAAAAAGATCAAGAGTGGGTCTCACATCAAGGAGGACCCTGAGGATGTCTTTGTTGTCAACTTCAGAAGGGGGAAGAGAGGAGCCGAGGAGGAAACTGGCAGAAGGGGGAAAGATGCCAGAGAGAGCTCAAAGGATTCGGTCTGGGCAAGGTGATCGGTATTCCTCGGCAGTCTGCCTTCTGGCTCAGATCAGTGGGAGTAAGCTGGCAGCCAAGCCAGAGGGCATAACAGCACAAACACCTTCAGCACTACACTGCTAGAGGCTCAACTTCACAATCTGGAGGAGGCGGGAGTTGGAAAGAGAGACAGGGGGAAGAGCAGATCATCAACCGCTGACATCCATTGTAAATATGTGCATGTGTGTGTGTGTGTGTGTGTGTGTGTGTGTGTGTGTGTGTGTGTGTGTGTGTGTGTGTGTGTGTGTGCATAGTTCATTAAAGGCCATAATATATCACCCACTGTTGTGTCAGAATAATACTTTATTAAACAAACAGGATTGAGCTGTGGTGATGGTACTGAGGTCATCAGTCAGGCTGAGTGATGCTCAGGCCAGTGCAGATCTATCTAGTCACCGAGAACTGACGTATCCACTCATCTAAAATTCTTCCAATACCAATATCAGTATGGAAAATGCTTCCTGTACAACCTGCAATCCTCTGCAACTCAACAGATTTCCGTCAATATCCTTAAACGGCAAGCTACTCCCTTATTTTTTTTCTCCAGATCTATACATATAGCTATATATATATATATACACACACTATTCAATCACACCTCTGGGCAATTTAGAGGAGGAAGAGGAAGAAATCTCTACTCATATCACAACTATCTTGGATGAAGCCTCTAATCCTTCAATGTGTGAATCCCTCATCTGAACTTCTGTCCAACGTACTGGGACACAAGGCTGACACACTCCTTGCATTAGACACCTACATGGCCCGCGCTGATGTTCTGTTACAGATCTGACTAAAGGTCTAAACAGGTACCTGATGGGTGGGCAGAACTGGGCATGGCACACCAGTGAAGTGCTCACACGCACACTAAGTGTTATGACAGGTACCAGATGTCTTGGCAAAGGCCAGCTGTCTCCACGGACAACCACTTCCCACACACACGCGCGGGCACACACACACACAGACACATCACGTCTGGCCCTGATGTGCATTTGTCCCAAAGCACCTGTGGTCTGACACACAGTTATTGGAATGTCCAGTCACACTACTGCCCTGCTACACATTTAGCGTCATACCACAGCAAACAAATGTCTCCATTTATTTTATAAAATGGAAAAACAATTATCTCCCAGAGCTCCATTTCATTTTGGGGTTTCCTGATAAAAACATGACAGCAGAGCTGTCTCTTGACAGTGCAGAACTAAGGCAATCACTTTTACATAGAAGTCAGTTCTGATTAGTCTTAAATTCCTGCAGACACCTTTACCTCATCGTGGCCTCAGGTAAGGGAATTTAGTTGGACGTCTGCAGTTTGTTAAACTGACATTTTCATACACTGTATTTGACCACACCATTGTCAAGTATTCCTTTTGGTTCATTTCTCTTCCTGAAATCACAATTTCTTTCACATCTCATGCGCTCAGGGCACAACTCATTCAACAGATGCCTCACCAAGACGTTAACAGTAGATCCTTCAGTGATCTCCACACAGATATGCTGTAAATAAAAAAAACAAACATACCAAAAAATCAGGACCTAAATCAAATTAAAAAATCTGCTAAAAAATGTACTAAAACATAAATTACCAGTCTAAAAAGGTCAGCAAAAGGTTGCACTCTCCACTGCATTGAGGTAATAAGACTCATATGGGGAAGATTGTTCATCTAACATTGTATATATTGTTTTTTTTTGTATATATGTATTATTGTATTATGCTTGTGTACTTTAAATTCTTCTTCAGATTGCAGGTACTTTGATTTAAAATGCTGTCAGTTTCGGCATCTAGTTATTATATTATACCTGAAAAACATTGATCAGCCTGAATAACAAATGACATGTTCATTATCCTGAGCACGATTTCAGCGAGAATAGTACAAAATAGAAGCCGTTCTGTTATGGATTTTGACCATAAACTTGTAAGAAACTTGGTTTAGATTCAATCCTAAAAACAATTTCTCAATCTCTTCTTCCACTATTTACCACAAATATAATCACAAAATAATGCAGGGAGACCTTGAGTTCATGTTAGGACCAATGTGTAGAGAAATTCATTTAAGAGAGCTAAATACATTTTTGATGTGCTGAATCCAACACACATTTAATGATGAATAATCTTCATTATCATTCTATATCTGAGATAAGGTAATGTTGTAATTGATCAGCACGGTGACATCTTGAACCTGCAGGAATGTCTCCGGAGACTTTTTGGCAACATCTCCCTTCAAATGTTGCAGTGAAGTGAAAAACTAAAGTGCCGTCCGATGTTGTCTCGAATCAAATTGCCATTCTGCTTGTGCTTTTTAGCCTCATGAACAGATCATGTGCAAGTTCTCTCCTTTGGACGGGGAAAAAGAAAAGTCCATGATGTTTTAAGGTTTCCAGTGGAATCTTAATGTGTGTTTTTCCTCTACTGAACAACCCTCATATTTCCTGCTGCACAAGGTCAACACATTCACATGGCCAGAGACGGAATTAAATAAATAAATGCAAGAAACAATTAGCAATGCATCAGTAGTCCGATCAATAGTGATGTTGGTAATTATCACTTTTGGGATAGGGGAGATGGTCTTTCCTTATTGATGCTCCCTAATTCCCGGGTATAACCTCAGGGCGTGCAGAATAAATCAAAGCACATCAAGGTAAACCGCATTCCCAATTCCTTTATGACAGAAGTGAATAAATATTGCCCGGTAATTTAAAATATTAAAACCTAAACTTATCTTGCATGTGGTCATCATGAACTCTTTCATAATTTGGCTCCGGCTATGATTGGGTCTTTAGTCTTCACACAGTGTGTGGTGATTAATTCATACTCCTGTGGTGAAAACATATCAAATGGATTCAACAAATTAAATTGATCCATTAAGGAATCTTGTTTGAAATAATCAGATGAAAGATCAGATTTGGGGGAAAATATCAATGGTTTTATATAACGCTCAAATGCAATTCATATCTTTGTTAAAATGGCCGATGTTCAATGTCCTTTTTGTGCACAAACGTCCTTTTCTATGTTGCATTTACCCATATAACGTGACACCACATTGCTGGATGACAGACAACAAAATATTCGTTTAAATTCAGCCCCCTCATGTTAATTCTTTATCCAGCATAATGTCCAACATCTAAAGTCTAATAAAATGTGACGGTTTAGCCAATTTTATTTAGGGCTCAATGAAAAAGCTGATGTTAAATTGAGTCAATTAGGGTCTATCACATTAGCCCCTATCACAGTCACTGAAAAATACACTGCACTACCAGAACAAAAAGACATGCTCCCAGAACATTTAACCAATCACTTATACTACATCTAATTGATAGGGTGTTTCACTGAGCTCAGCTTCAATTAAAATGTAGCCCTGGAAGGCTGGAAGGCCCGGGAAAGAATTTTAAATTGATATCGTATCCATTTACTTTTTAAACCCAAGTCTTGTTAAGTTATCCATCTGGGATGAATTCATTTCATGCCAGATGAAATGCCATTTAGGCAGGGGGTCACATAGCAAAAGAAAAGATTAAGCAATGACTGTAAAAAGATTAAAGGTTTTATTAATATATAGTTTTTATCTTTATATGACACGGAAGTGCATCCCAGAAACACTGATGATATTGTAACTACTATATGGATTATTCTCATTATTGATTAATCCACAAATTATTTTCTAGGTTAAAGCTGGGGAAGGTTGTTTAATATGTGTGTGTGTGTGTGTGTGTGTGTGTGTATGTTTGTGTGTGTGTGTGTGTGTGTGTGTGTGTGTGTGTGTGTGTGTGTGTGTGTGTGTGTGTGTGTGTGTGTGTGTGTGTGTGTGTGCGTGCGTGTGTCATTGGGCAAAAATCCATTCCATATTATCTTTTTATTATATTGTAGCTCAAGTGATCTGAAAGAATAGTTGACTTTTGCACCTCCTCCTGGCTTTGTATTCAGGCTTTGGAAAATTCAAAAATTCCAAAAATTAGAGAGCACACATTTATTGGCATATATATATATATATATATATATATATATATATATATATATATATATATATATATATATATATATATATATATATGTATATATATATATATATATATATATATACATATATATATATATATATATATATACCTAAGCTGTTTCAAAATACAGAAACCTGAAAACATATACATATGCCCACATATTACACTCACAATATGTGGTTAGTTTATTTAAATAACACCTGTTAGTAAAGTTCTATCTCTCAGGTGATCTGTGTGCAGCTCTTTTGTAATTTGCCTAACTCTAATTTCTCTTCAGCATTTGGATATCTTGATGGCACCATAGCACAGATTCACTGTTACAGTTATCTTAACGCTACATTCAGTGCCTTTCTTCTTTATTTTTCACTTTATTTCACATTGTCTGTGTTGATACATAACATACTCCCTCTCTTCATCCTTCCCTAGTGTTAGCTTTATACAATAAGAGGCCGGTTCAATCCCTGACCATCAAATCCCCCCAAGAGAGGCCTTGCTACCATTTATTTCCAGTTAAACTAAAACAAGTTGGTTCAGGTTTTCAGCTTAAGGCCTAATTTTTGTTTTGTCCTAGCTTACCTCTGAGCTCTCCCAACAACCAGACTCTCTCCAGACACACAGGAGAACATTGTGAGCCTGTGCACCATCTGAGCCTGGGCCCCTCAGGCCCCCACAATCAATAATGCAGACATGACCACACTGATTGGAGGAGACAACTGGTGTTTAGAAGGAGCAAACCCAAAAGAGTACTCTGTCTCTACACAAGTTAGCACCGCTCTGGGTTTGCCCTTGATTTAGATGTACAACTGCTGTTGTGATTGCTTGGCTTCGCGCGCTAGCTTTGGAGCCACAGATGTGCTATTGTGTGTATGGACATCCCTTACCTTAACCTTAACACATGTACTCATTCAGTCACCCAGGTGAGGGAAGGCACACATAAAACATCCAGTCTTGTTGATGGGTCCATTGATTTTTGAAGGCCTCATTCCTTTTTTTCCCCATTTTCTTTGATTATTAATTCACAAAAGCAAAAGAGAACTGCCTGGTTCTTTTAAATCTTAACTGCTCACTGACATACCATGGAAGAACATACTTGTTGGATATGGACAGTAAATAACAAGGAGTTCACTTAAATAAATACATATTATTGTTATATAATTTAACAAGTATTGTTTCCCCAGGTTGCATTCATCGTATTGCTCAATATTGCCATATTACATACAATAAATGGTATGAATTCAAACTCACAGAATGAAAGATTAATCAGAGGATACAGCCGTGGTACACGTACAAATCATTTCCTTAACACTTTCTCAGTTACATAAGGCAAGTATGATGATGAAATCAAAGAGTAAGTGCTGGGTGTGGGAAATAGCCAAATCTGACCATCTGGACTCAGAGGAATTAACATTTTCTCTGACTAGAGGGTTTTTCTGAAACTTCTAAAATGCCTTTTCATGTCAAAAGAATACGATATTGTAGGGCCGTTACAGCACGACACAAATATTTGACCTTTTTCTTCTGATATACAAACAGTTCCCCTTCTCCTTTAATCAAGTGTCCATTTTTGCCATTTCCAAAATAATTCACTAGAGGGAGCAAACACAAAGCTCTTCACTCTTTCCACACTCAGAAGACAAAAGTGGCTCAAAACCCACTGCACACAGTTTTGCACACATTCATTTGGTATTCATTTCTGCTTGAAATAACATTTTCAGATCATGTGTGTTTTGAAGAAATGTAAAGAATGTTAACATACCACCTTGCTCAACATTCCTGTGCCACACTTTCTTTTGGACAAATCATTCATGCTACAAGACTGCAACTCTGAAAAGTTTTCATTTTGGATGAAGAACATTCACAACTGGTGGGGAGATTAACAAGCGAACACTTAATGTTTGTGCCTCCGAAAGATGATTTCGCAAGGGGATTGGCCTTCAATACTGCATGCTGGGCTCTTTTTGATCAGTTGACTGTTTGTTTGTTCAGTTTTGTGATGCGTCTGATTAGTGAACATTGATTAATGAATCATAAAAAAACGCGTTAGAAGTGTCTCCTCTCAGGGACACGTGTTCATCTGTGGAGAAACTCATAATGCATTTTTCACTGCATAATTAGACGTATTGATGAATATTAACAATTAAGCCTTTCAAATGTCTTATTTAATCTGAAGCCAGATGAAGACCGCCGCTCTTAGTGAATTCATTCCTGAGACGCTCCTTGCCGAAACATCTAAGATTCACCCAGAAGGCTGTGCTCTGCTTCCACCGTGCTCGTTGCTCTGGGCTCCCCATACGACCCCCCTCCACCACCCCCACCCCCCACATTCTAGCACCCACCCTTCCACTCTTCCCTTTTTCCCCTCCATGATTTTTTTTCTTCTTTTTGCTTGTTTGATATATTTCTTTCCACCACCATATTCAAAGACTTATACAATATACATGTTCCATCTGGTCAAACTTGGTGAACTTAAATATACCTGTCAAGTGCAACTTTAAAGTTTCCCTCGCAACCTCTACTGGGTCTCGCCCAATCCACCAAGGCTTTAATTAAAAAGCAGCCCCAGTTCCAGGATGTGCTTCTAAATGAGAGGGTTTGCGCTGGCAGACGAGGAGCTGGGGTCTTGCAGTGGGACCCGGCTTGTGGCTTTCATCACTTCCACTCCACAGCTCTGAAGTTCCGGAGAGGCATCTGTCTGACTTGAATTGGAAAGATGGAGAGAGGAGAAATTGAAAAAACAAGACAGGGGATGGGGGCGGGGGGGAGGTATCATGTGGGGGCTGATATCCTCCTTTTGTTCTGACTGTGCAGAGGGAAAGTGAAATGTTAAAGGTAGACTTTTTTATGCATTAATGCAGGACTTTTGAGCACAAGTTTAAGCAATTGCATTTTTATGTGAAATATAATTTCTGAGAATTTTATTTCTTTATGTCAGTTGATTAACTCTCCATTTTTCTCTCATTTCTGACATGATAAATATTCATAATGTTAATAGAAAAAACACAAAAATGCAATTCATGAAGTTTTTATAACAGCAATTAAATTCCCCACAAACCTTAGCATTTCTAAGCATTTCTATTACTTGTGTGTATTTATATATTTTTTGCAAATGTCTTATTGACTATTTATAAAACTGTTGAGCTTGTATGAGTAGAAATTCTTTAAAAAAGATCAAATTGTATCTTGCTTTCCTAGAAGAAAAAATACCCCCCCCCCCCCCCCAAAAAAAAAAAAAAAAAAAAATACTAAACAAAAGCCATAGAAACACCATTCTCTCTGAATCCCAGCATAGCAGAAAGTCTGTAAAAATGTGTATCCAGACGGGTTGATATTCCTAAAAACCAAGCAATTATGACATCTAGTGGTCCTTTCCTCAAAACACAGTATTACAGAAAAATATTTCTGTGCACCCATAAAACACTTAACATAATTATATTTGAGAGCTTGGATTTCTAAAGTTAATTCCATCTCACCACACAAAACATGCAACGTCAAAGTGGTTCTATAATAAATTCAAAAATAATAAGATTTAAAAAAGCAAAAAATCATTGAAATGTAAGTAAAAATCAGAGACCCAACTCATTGCTTCTTTGTAACAGCAGAAAGTAAATAAAATGAGAATTACATTTCAAAATGACTCCATTAATTAAATAAAATCTTAATCAATTTCCGGAAAGTGACTAGGGAATGATGAGAATCTCTATCTCGTTGATGCGATGCATGTGTCTAATGTTTGGATATGTGGTTCATGACCTAGGGTTTGAAACACCTCGGGTCATAAGAAAGACAGGTTTATTAAACAGGAAAAATGAGAAGATTTCAGACTTTGTTTTAATCTGATATTATTTTGTGAAATACTGGACAGTTTTAACTCATTTTCCTGTTAAATATATTCCAACTAATAATCTGAGACAGTAAAAGAAAAAAAAATCCCTTTTTCATTCAAGCGGTCATAGCTCATGAAAATACATCATCTTTGATGTATATTTGACAGGGTCACAACTTGACTTTGCTTCAGATTAAAGGGTCAAAAGCCCCAAAGGTGAGGAACCTCTGGTTTAGATTTTATTCATTTCTGATTTATAAGTCGGGTTAATGTTAATAGCCTTTTAAAATTGAATCATTGATTTTATTACTGTTTATAGAATCCTTCCTTCAATATTCGGAAAAAAAAAAAAAAATCAAAGGGCCCCAAATTCATCCAGAGCTTGACGATTCTAGGCAGAGAGCCAAAACCCGCTGAACTCTGCGAAAGGTTAGAAATTTCTCACGCATGTCTGTAGCTGGTCTCCAAGCATGCTCTGTACTTAGAGTCCGTGCTGCACTCATTTATTTCCAACATCAGTATGCAACACAAGGGGGATTTCCGAGAGCTTGCAGTCAATCTGTGGTCCTGCAACTCAGAATTCAAGGTATTGAAGGACAATATATATACACCGGTCTGAAAGTTTCACGTGATAACAGACATGATTATAAATATACTTTTCCTTTAATGCACAGACAACTGGAGGAGCTGCCCGGCTGAATTATCATGGATCTGTCTCCCCTGCTGTGTCATTGCACATCAGCTGTTGGTCTCTCATGAGGGGCATCAAACGACGGGATCAAATATCAAACGCCAATGACAAACATATCTATGCACGGACATATGGAGGAAGTCAGTGTCATCACATAATCAGCCCTGGTGTTACTTAGGAAACTGGGCAAATGTCACCATTTTTTTGCTTCTGTGCAGATTTAGGAGGATCATAAACGCTTGTAATAATATTATAATATATTATAATATTCAGAATGTCTGAGAGGGTCAACACAGAAAACATTCCCCATACTGACCGTTTTTCCAGCGTCATCCTTCGCCAAATGTTTACGCGACATCTGCAAAATGATTCTTTTGCTCCAGCAGAATGTTGCGTGTTTGTTTCTGTTCGCATCGAGTCTGACCCAGTGTTTAACTTTCTCTTGATCTTTTATCTGTAATCCATTTTTCCGTTTCAGCTGTGAAGCTTTCTACCAATTAAGTGCTACCATATGGGTGAGCTGCCACATGTTTGTGATTATGCGCTACAGAAGCAGTCACAAAGGCATCAAGGCATTAAGGTTTTGCTTTTATTGGTGTTTTCTTAACAAGGCAGGAAAACAGAACAGAAGACATTTTAATGCTGAGAAGAAGATATTAAGAGTAATTATGTTCTGCACAGATTAACGCTGATTTGGGAGTGAAATGAAACCTTTGAATGCTCAATTGTGATTAGTGTTATATGTGTTGGCTGACATTTCTTGGACAAAATGTCATCCATTGTATAATAAATCATAACGGTCACTACAATCACTTCTGTTTCTTGTCCCACTGGTCAGCATACATTCTTTCAGCCATGTCTGCACCACTGCACAAGTTTGTTTGCTTTCATGACTAAGTTTTGTTTAGTTTTCACCCACCCCCATTTTTTATTTCTATTCATTTGTTTTACAGTAAGCCCCTTGTCCCTTGTTTGCAGTTTTAATGTTTATAGTGTTGTATAGGGAGGTTTTGTTGATAAAAAGGGTCATTTTCAGCCAAATTGGAGGCTGGAGACTACTAAGGCAAAAGTGTCCCAGTTGCTCTTTAAAATATTATTCTGAATTGCTGGTGTTTTCATTAGTATTATGGATGATACTGCATGTGGATGCTGCAACGTTAATTTTAATAGGTGAGTTTCTGGGAAATTACTAGATATGTTGTTGATTTCACTTGTTTGAATGAGAAATGTCTTGCACAACTTTAATAAATCAGGGATAATAAACAGATCTTTGATCCTTGATCACATGCAACAATGGGAAGGCAATCAAGCAGATCTGCTGCAGCAGCTGCTATCATGCAATTTGCAGTATCTGTATATAAATTGCATGACTTAGACTAAAAATTTACTTCTTATTACTTTTTTATTACTTACATATTACTTTATTAATTTATAGTTATTTTCTTGGATAACATAACTATTACTCGTATGGTTTCTATGCAGAGTAGAGGCTATAAAGACAGGACACAGAGAGAAAAACATTTCTGTGTATGTAAACACACACCGGCAGCCAAGACAGACAGGAAAACACATGCAAACACACATGGTCTGTCTTTCATTTCATTTCTGTGGACTAACATTAGGAGGCATGCACAAAGAAATCACATGTGGTTCAAACTGTCCTTCTAAAATGTAGTCCATGCAGAACGTTAAGCCAAGCAAGAGGAGTAAAACATGGCCAAACATACACACACACACACACACACACACACACACACACACACACACACACACACACACACACACACACACACACACACACACACATACACGCACTGTTTTTCTTGTGTAATTAAATCATCCCATGCTCAGTTCTTGGGATCTCCCTTGAGGATTTAGAGGCCCACACTGACAGTCCCCACAGGTCAAGGGGGTGGCTGTTTTCCTTGGGCATGTTTCATGAGACTGCATGTGTTCTCTCTGGGAATTAGGTTCTTTGGGAAAAAAAGGTGGAAGATCTGGATTCTGGGTATCAGAACAATTGTTGAGCACAGACTCATCACACCACAAGCAACAACACAAGTCTTTGATTGAAGAGGCTCCCAGTAGGTGGCTTTCTATTCACAGTGTGCTAGAGGTCATCTCAGGTCTTCTTATGTTTACTCTGTTTATGTTTTATTAAGGAACTCACATAAATGGAGTTCAGTTCAATATTATCAGCATGAGAGGGCAAAGAATGTGGTGTTGAATATGTTTGAACTAAGTACTAACAAGTAAATTTAAGGACTTAGAATTGATCCCTGTGGAGCACCAAATGATTAGGGGATTGGAGAAGAATAGGTGTTTTCTATTACTGCAGATATTCAAACCAAACCATAAGTCAGCAGCAAAGTATAACACATTTGTATCCTAAATAAGGGCAGTGTTAGCAGTTTGTACATTTTGGACACCAAATAGAAAATCCTAAATAATATAATATTACTTTAAAAAATTTAAATTGATTGGGTAACATCATATCTAAATCCTTAAAATGGGAAACTAAAAAGTATGCCTAAAACTGTGTAAAATACAGAGCTGATATCTTATCATCAGCCATTAAGTTAGACATTGTGGTGCAGATATTGATTTGATATACTGGAATAAATTGGTTTAGAGAGCAAATCACATAAAAAATACCAAAAAATGTGATTCTTGTACAATGATCATAATGAAACAGTTATAGCATCCTCTATCAAAATCTGCAAAATAAGTAATTCATCAATTCATCCCTGACTTTTGATGATATTGTTGAAATAAAATGGAATCGCAATTTTACATTATCACTTTTAATGAGGGGTGACATGGTGGAGCAGTGGTTAACGCTGTTGCCTACTCAAGTCCTTTCTGAAAGAAAGTAGAGTTTGCATGTTTTCCCCGTCTCTGTGTGGGATTTCTCACAGTTTAAAGACATGCTTAGGTTAACTGGAGACTAATTAATTGCTGTGTGCCCATGATAGGCTGGCAACCTGTCTGGGTTGTATCCCCACCTATAATGCGCTGGGATTAGCTCCAGCAGAACCCTGCGACCCTAGTCAGCAATAAGCGTATAGAAAAAAAAGTAATCCTTAAAAAAGTATATAAAATGACTAACTGACTTTCCATGAGATCAGATGCCCATTCAATAAGTTTCCTCTGGCAGTGTAATTTTAAACTATAGTGTGTTTCTTTTGTTGCAGTCAGAACTTAATGTTAACTGAAGAACTTAATACACATATCACAACTCTTTTAGAATTGCTGACATTTATTGAATATTGTAAAAAGTGTATGTTAGGAATACATATTTTCTTGGTATCTATTGTGAAAAATGCTCGGGACATCAACTCGAGGAACAGTGGACGTCACGCTGATGTGAGGTTTCAAGTCCATCCTCAGGTTAGACATATTCATGACTAGACCATTTGAGCAGAGAGCCAGCAGGCTGGGGTCATTAGGCAGGCTGCTGTGGCTACAGCACCAGATGGAGGTGAAGGTATGGCTGTAGGCTGTACTCTGATCCAAGACTTCTAAACATGTAATCCACTCTGCTCTGAGGGTCCCTAACCACAGGAAGCCTCTCATGCTGCTCTACTGATCTCTACCACATGGCCTCAGTGCACCTTACCATGCTTCCCCCAGTTTCACCAATAAATAAACAGATGACATCATGTTTTATATGGCAATAAAGGTGCATATTATGAGTTGCAAAGTATTGATCCAGCTTGGCTTCTTGTTGTTTATGATGTCTGTGTTGACTGGAGTCAGTGTATAGATTTTTGTTAATGTTGTTAGTTCAACAGGAATAGATTTAATCGAATTGTCTTCAATGGGACTATGAAACATGAGAGTTTTATAAGGTTAAGTGTAGCTTTGAGAAATATGAGCTCATGATGCACTTATTATCTCACTCATTTGTTCAGATACCTTTGTTTTTATAGTTAGTTTATTCATAAGGATTGTTTTAATATTATTTATATTGTTGCAGTGTTTTCAACAAAACAGTAACAATGTGACAAGAAACTGCACACTTCTCATAATGGCTAAATCCATCAGGAACAGGCTAAAAGGCTGCAACTGAAAGCTGGAAAAGCGTGGAAACATGCATCATTCCAGAAAGAAAAACAGCCTTAATTGCTATTTCCTGTAATTTCAACCCAACTAATACATTATGATTAAAGTGGCCCTCATGCTTCACCAAATTATCTTTCTTCTGTTATCCTTTAAGTGTTCTTAGTTCTATTGTGTGTGCACTCTATGTTTCATGGCTGCAAGACAAATTTCATTTTTGAATAAAGTCAAAGTTAAGGTTGAAGTGGTATGAGCACAACACATGGAGATCGAATCTTTTCTTGGCAACTGACATTTCAAATAATCTGTTTCACAAACATCAACCCTGTTTTCTGGAAGAACATTTGGTGTAAACAAGCACAGGAAATGATGATGATATGATGATGATGTCCACCGATTGTTTTCGGGAAGACAGTCTTTTTGGCACTCAACTAGTTTGACTTTGTGAAAATGAATGCCTTTTGTGAGTCAGTCGAACTTTGAAATACTGGCTGCTTGACTGTACTTTCTCAAATAGCATTTCTCAAACTTGCCACAGTCCCACCAAAGTAAAACTTCCTCTAGTGAAATCCACTGAGAAATCCCCAAATGCTCTTTAAGAAAATGGTGCAACGATATCTAGCAGTGGATCAGTGCTGAATATAAATAAATATAATCTCATGAAATACGATTTTCAGATTTTTGTGGTTGTTACATTTTACACATATAAGGGTTTAAGTTGTTTTCGTCATCACAATTAATCTTTAGCAACCTTAAAAAACCTCTGAGAGAAGCAGACCTAACCCAAGCATGAGGCCTGCAGCTAATAACCCGTATCTACAAACTTAGACTAAATTGCTTTCTAGCTCTGCCCTGGCATGCCTGGTAGTGCCCATTTCCGCAGCTTTGATTATCAAGCACAAGAAACATGTCATTGTGAGAGGACTCTTTCTACACTAAGACTGATTGCAAGAGTGATAAGGGGAAGATGAAGCAAACAATCTCAAACAAGCAAACAATCAATTTTTTTCTTTGGGACTGCACAGAATGCTAATGTTGCTCCATGTCTGCTGGATATGTAATTAGACAATTGTTTGCTAACATGGTCTCCATAACAACTTTAAAAGTAACAATATATCATGTTGTGTTTACAGTTCACTCCGCTGCCCCCAAGTAGCCAAAAATGTTGGAATTGTCCTTTAAGCTAATCAGGCAATTCTTCTATTTTAATGACTTATTAGAATTTACAAATACAGTCTTAATGCTTTATTATTAATCATGTCCGAACATCTTAAAATGCAGACTTGACCTACCATTACCTTTTCAGTGTTGGTTTCAGTTTGAAAACAAGTTTCCTGGATTCAATTGTATACACAGGTGGGCCTCTAAGTGTCCTTTGACCCTCAGGGCCGTATAAGAGCCCCATTATGGAAGTCAAAGGTCAGTTTAGTGCTTGGGGCTAATTGAGATCATTGGTGCTTCGATATGTATATCACAGTGACCACAACGAACAGGTATGATTATCCAGATATTTTGACACATCAGGCCTTCAATAGTATTGTCTTTTATATAGCTTCAAAAGGTTGGTGTTAACTGTCTGATCATAAATGTGGCTTTTCACAGTCCTTTACTATTATCATCAAATTATTAATCCACTATATATACACATATCAAACCACATATACAAACCACCACCAAATACATGTCCCAGACACACGTTTTATGATATCTCAGCTTCTAATCTGAGATATTCCACCCTGGAGCTGCACCTTATCATGAATGCTGAAGCCCAGTTTCCTGAGGGATAGTGTGCAGAGAGAGTTGGGCAGTGGCCGGAGGCGGGGCCTTGGCAGTCTGAACCCTGGCTGAAGAAGCTGGCTCTTGGTACATGTAATGTCACCTCTCTGGTGGAAAAGGAGCCTGATCTAGTGCAAGAGGTTGAGAGGCACCGGCTAGATATAGTCGGGCTCGCCTTGACGCACAGTGTGGGCAGTGGAACCAGTGTCCTTGAGAAGGGTAGACTCCGTACCTCTCTGGAGTTGCCTCTGGTGAGAGGGGCAGGGCCTGTACATTGGGGATCATCTCGGTGGAAGAAAGAGTAGCCTCCCTTCGCCTTTGAAGGTGCATAGCCCACCTGTGCATACGTTGGTGAGCATTCCTTCTTGGAACGCCCTCGTTCTGCTGGGGGACTTCACTTCAATGCTCATGTGGGCAATGACAGTGAGAGCTGGAGGCAATGGCTCCACCACGAGGTGGCCAGGGGTGGCCAGAGATGGCCCTATAAATTTGCTGACCACCCCAGTACCAGTCAATCACGGTAGCCCCGCCCACCCCCTAGCCACTGTTTTGTGCTCCAACAGTTACAGGTCAGAGCATGTGCATGTATGTGACTGGTCAGCAATCTCAAAAGGAATCTAGGAGCAATGTGGCTTTCATCTTAGTTTTGGAACTGAACTGTGGGCCAGCTCTATACCCTTAGTGTGATTCTGGAGAGCGCATGGCAATTCGCCCAACCAGTCTACATGTTCTTTGTGGACTTGGAGAAGGGGTTCGACCATGTCCCTCAGGGAGTCCTGTGCGGGGTGCTCCGGGAGCATGGGATTCAGGATTCGTTGACATGGGCCTTCGGATACCTGTGTACCCAGTGTCAGAGCTTGGTACACATGTTGCCAGTTGTAAGCCAGTTTCCAGTGGGAGCTGGACTCCGCTAGGTCTACCCTGCTTTTTTTGGACGATCTGGTCTTGTTGGCTTAATCGGACCGTGACCTTCAGCTCTCACTGGAGTGGTTCGCAACTGAGTGCGAAGGCTGGGATGAGAATCAGAAAGAGTAGCCTCCCTTCGCCTTTGAAGGTGCATAGCCCACCTGTGCATACGTTGGTGAGCATTCCTTCTTGGAACGCCCTCGTTCTGCTGGGGGACTTCACTTCAATGCTCATGTGGGCAATGACAGTGAGAGCTGGAGGCAATGGCTCCACCACGAGGTGGCCAGGGGTGGCCAGAGATGGCCCTATAAATTTGCTGACCACCCCAGTACCAGTCAATCACGGTAGCCCCGCCCACCCCCGTCAGAGCATGTGCATGTATGTGACTGGTCAGCAATCTCAAAAGGAATCTAGGAGCAATGTGGCTTTCATCTTAGTTTTGGAACTGAACTGTGGGCCAGCTCTATACCCTTAGTGTGATTCTGGAGAGCGCATGGCAATTCGCCCAACCAGTCTACATGTTCTTTGTGGACTTGGAGAAGGGGTTCGACCATGTCCCTCAGGGAGTCCTGTGCGGGGTGCTCCGGGAGCATGGGATTCAGGATTCGTTGACATGGGCCTTCGGATACCTGTGTACCCAGTGTCAGAGCTTGGTACACATGTTGCCAGTTGTAAGCCAGTTTCCAGTGGGAGCTGGACTCCGCTAGGTCTACCCTGCTTTTTTTGGACGATCTGGTCTTGTTGGCTTAATCGGACCGTGACCTTCAGCTCTCACTGGAGTGGTTCGCAACTGAGTGCGAAGGCTGGGATGAGAATCAGAAAGAGTAGCCTCCCTTCGCCTTTGAAGGTGCATAGCCCACCTGTGCATACGTTGGTGAGCATTCCTTCTTGGAACGCCCTCGTTCTGCTGGGGGACTTCACTTCAATGCTCATGTGGGCAATGACAGTGAGAGCTGGAGGCAATGGCTCCACCACGAGGTGGCCAGGGGTGGCCAGAGATGGCCCTATAAATTTGCTGACCACCCCAGTACCAGTCAATCACGGTAGCCCCGCCCACCCCCTAGCCACTGTTTTGTGCTCCAACAGTTACAGGTCAGAGCATGTGCATGTATGTGACTGGTCAGCAATCTCAAAAGGAATCTAGGAGCAATGTGGCTTTCATCTTAGTTTTGGAACTGAACTGTGGGCCAGCTCTATACCCTTAGTGTGATTCTGGAGAGCGCATGGCAATTCGCCCAACCAGTCTACATGTTCTTTGTGGACTTGGAGAAGGGGTTCGACCATGTCCCTCAGGGAGTCCTGTGCGGGGTGCTCCGGGAGCATGGGATTCAGGATTCGTTGACATGGGCCTTCGGATACCTGTGTACCCAGTGTCAGAGCTTGGTACACATGTTGCCAGTTGTAAGCCAGTTTCCAGTGGGAGCTGGACTCCGCTAGGTCTACCCTGCTTTTTTTGGACGATCTGGTCTTGTTGGCTTAATCGGACCGTGACCTTCAGCTCTCACTGGAGTGGTTCGCAACTGAGTGCGAAGGCTGGGATGAGAATCAAATCTGAGGCCATGGTACTCAGCCTGAAAAGGCTGGAGTTCAGCTTCTGGGTCAGGAAGAGATCTTGAGAGATCCCTCCTCAAGTGGAGGAGTTCAAGTATCTTGGGATCTTGTTCACGAGTAAGAGAAGGATGAATCCTCTCGATCTCTGCATCAAGAGGAGTCAGAAAACTGGCTCTGGCATCTAGAGTGGAGCCTCCTGGACACCTCCCTGGTGAGGTGTTTCAGGCATGTCCCTTTGGGAGGTGGCCCCGGAGAAGACCCAGGACATGCTAGAGAGACTATATATATTTCTCGGCTGGTCTGAGAATGCCTTGGGGTTCCCCTGGAAGAGCTGAACGACGCAGCCAAGGAGAAGGAAGTCCGGGCTTTTCTGCTGAGGCTGCTGCCCTTGAAACCCCGACTCAGATAAGTAGAAAATGGAGGGATGGATAATCAGAGACATAATCACTGGCAGATGGTGTCAGTCTTCTCTCTGTGTAACCTTTGACACCCCCCTCTTTGTCTCTTACTCAAGGGAGCACGATAATGTCCGGGGAGTTACAACCCAGTCTGCTGTAGGAGTGAAACTCAGAAGGAGGTCATACAGTATGAAGGGCCAGATGAGGTCAGGAAATCCCTGTAGACTGTTAATCAACATGAAGGATAAACAAAATAAAATCACGAATGGTAATACATCATTCATGAAGGTCTTATGAGATAACCCCATGCAAGACTGCAGCTGTCTGACAATGTGTTGATATGAGATGTCAATAAACATTCAGAACACTGATTATCTGTCTATGTTTTCATTTCGGGTGTTTTCGCCAAGAAACCTGTGGTGAATATGGTTTATCTGTGCTACTGTTCACCAGCCTTGAAAGATAAGAAAAAAAATCCATGAGAAGGAAAAAAAGGATATTTTAGTAGATTTCTATACTCTAAGCCCACTGATTCCACCTGAAGATATTATCTTTAAAATAGGTCACAGGTATAAACTTTAGAAAAAAAAAAAGGCAGTAATTTTTCAAACCAGTTGAGCACTTCAGGTTTGGGGAAAAATTACTTAAACAGGAGTAGCTAATGAAATTGTTGGGGACAAGAGGTGTCACTGCCAGTGATATCGTCCCAAGAAAAACAACAGGATCAAATGCCCCAAAACAACATATGTTTTAAGTGATTGAAGCCCTCCAGCAGCCATATTAATTAAGACCGGAGCAATGTAGGATATCATGGAGACATTATTTTCAAAAACCACATATGGAGATGGTCGAGGTGGATGGGTCAACAATATGCCACATGAGAGAAATCATGTTTTATTTCATGGTTCCACAACTATTTGTTGTTATTACTTATTATTTTAGTATTGGGAAATGTTGAAATCTGCAAAATACAATTGTTTTGAATCAGTTTCTTCACAAAAGAATCCTAATACACATATAGATTGACTAAAGAATGATTTCCACAGTGTGCATGGATTGTCTGATTACTCTGACAGGTGCAACACTTACAATGAGCATGTGTGTGCCTGCATGTGTTAAAAATGGCCTTTGCTTGAACAACCCTAATTGTTATTAACCCGTCACAACATAAAAATAGAAGTTTGATTGCCCTTGTGTATGACTTGACTAGAGTGGCCCTATTTTTGGCTGTTATTTTTAGCGCTTCATTACAGGCTTAAGCATCCATGTATCTGATCCAGATCTGTGGTTCAAAGCATTTTTGCTGGTGTATCATAGTGATGTTGCTTCTGTTTCATACAGTAACCTGGTACTGCATTACTGCATAGAATGCAGGGTCCTTCTTTAAAGCAATATCCCATATTTCAATGCGGTCATGGAGCAGACATAATAGTGAAGAATGGCTCTACACACATTTACGCTATTACGCTACACCAATATTTTCCTCCATATTGTTTTTTTGTTCTTTTTTATAAAAGTTAAGTTTTCAAATTAAAAACAATCCTCTTATGCTTTCCTTCAATAAAACTGTTTATCAATAGCATCCAAATGGACCAAATGGTCTACAACAAAGCACAAAACAACACTGCAAGCAATCAAGTGAAGTAAGCAGAGGGATTAGGTGTTCTAGAGGGAGGATGGGGGCAAGGCAGGAGGTTGGTCCAATTAAAATAGCAACTAGATATGATGGACAGTTGCAAACAGATTGGGGGAAAGCATGCAGACAGTTGGCAGACAGGAGGCCACTTCTCAACAGGCTGCCATCACATGCTACACATGCTATACAGCGTGTCAACATTGCAGCCACTGATGATTGTAAATGTAGTTTAAAACAGAGGTTAAAAAAGGTTATTAAAAGGTTATTTTTTGGACATTTTTCCAGTTTAATATATTTTCTACTTGTATTTTTTACATATGTGCAAAAAATGTTTTATGGTCCAATTGCACATAGTTAGATCTGCCCCCCCACCCCCCACACGTAAATGTCCACTCTGTTGTGATTGGCCTAAGGCTGTCGGAAAAACACAACAGAATGAGTGGGTGGTTTTATTTCATAGTTTGTGTTAGCAGGAACAATAGGGAGCTAAATATTTACACACAAGTGCTGAAAAAGTGTGTTTTTTTTACAATAGGGCCCCTTTCAAACAGTCTGATATCAGTAGGGAGATTTCCCCCATCACCTCTATATTCCTGCCTCACTGGGTCATTTTTATTCACAGTAAAAACAAAAAAAATTATCCCCCTAATGGATTTTCAATGTCAGCCCTTGCACATATGACAATAGAGAAAACACAACTTCTAGGCTAAACAATGAGTAAATGAAAATGTCACCTCTGTCCCTGCTTGGAGATTTGCAGAGATGTGGGTAAAAGAGGGGTGACATGACCCCTCTGAAGGAAAGTATAAAGACAAGAAAGAATGTCATCGAAATACTCATGTGTGCACATATAGGCTGTAGTCTATCTGTTTTTGATGATAATAGCAGTTTGTTCTACTGTAGCTGAATTAATCAGTGACTTGCAAGAATAACATAAAGCATATTGGCACTAGGGTTGAATTACAGGCGGCTCAAGGCTATCAGCTCCCCTGACAAAGGAATGATCTTCCCTGAAAGTCTACTGTGAGAAATTAAGGGGTGGCTCTAAAACATCATCCATTTTCATGTTGCAGGTTAAAGATTTTTTAGACTTTCTGTAGATTAAGGTTCATGAAATAAATAATAGGAATAAAATAATAATAGGAAAATATGTCAACCTTGTGCTCTTTCACTTATTATATTCTAATTCCTAAACATTTTTCTCCACCTTGCCCTCACTTGGATATCACATCTGTACCACCTAACGAGACCAAACGGGTACATCTGGAGTTCCACCGAGAAGGCCAAAACGTCTCTCTTGACTGAGGTTTGTTATCGTCAGGTTGGCCACTTGGTCTTCACAGCTGTGTTTACAAGTAGCATGCCACGTCTAAATTGTCCACAGATGTTTTTTTCAAATCCAACCTACACAAAGTAAGAGGCGAGAAAAGTCGCCCACAGCTTTAGTGGCTATAGCAGTGACTTATGACAAAACAACATCATAATAACTTTGCACTAATTAGGTCACATGGAGCAGCATATACAAATACCTCAATGTTTAAGAAATACCACAGCACTGACTAATAGCTGTTTTTTTATCCTCAAAAGAAGCCGTGCTAGCTGGTCTGAAGTACTTTTAGCATGTATTTGTGTTTTTTTTTTCTTTATGTAAAGCAAATTGCGATGGGCTTACTCTCTTGTGCTTATCAGCACTTTTAGGGTTCGTCCAGCGAGAGCCAGATTGTGAGCAGGAATGTGTCTAGGCTGTAGCTGGCACGTCAAAGACCCTACTATCAGTTTCCCTGATGTCTAAGAGCTCTGTGTTTAGGCTGTGAACACTTCCAGGATTGAGTCTGTACATTACAGGAGATAGGCTTGAGTTTGAGATAAATATAATCATTTTTACAGTATGGATCACGAGAAATGGCTTTACAATTATTGACCTCTGGTTGCACTGGCTGCTCGTCAGTTCAAACTTCAAATCAGTTGCAGCAAACTAGTCAAAATACCTCAAAATCGCAAATAAATATTTACATCAACTGCCAAAAACCTACAAAGCTAATGTTAGCTTGCTAATATCTGACCCGTTTACATTGAATAATAAAAGGGATAATATGAAATATGGTTAACATATCTTACCAGATATTTTACATTTCAAACACACTAAACTTCAAATTAGAGAACTACAGTTAGCTCAGCGTAGTGGCTAATTTTCACATATCCCACTCACTGTAAACCAGTGACAACTAATAATTCTAAAACACGCACATTTATGCTGACATAAATAAAATTCACAAAAGATGTACGTCTACTTTTCACACCCAAAAATATTTTGGGTGTCTTTTACAAAATCAACAGAAAAGCACACCCTCTTGTGTAATATTGCTTAATTATATCTGTAAACACACACACACACACACACACACACACACACACACACACACACACACACACATAAGCTGTGACAGTGCATGATGATGCAGGTAGAGATTCTCCCCTGAACATGCGTCTGTCTCATTTTTCAATGTTCCAAAGAAAGCAGTTATTCTTCTTAGTACATCTAGGTGCTTGGTGCCTTTTAAAATCAATCCTGTAATCTGTCATTTAATAAAATATAAGAACGATTTTTTTCCCTTTCTCTTTAGTCTATTTTCAGTTCATCAGTCAGAGTCTGTTTC
Organism: Lepturacanthus savala; assembly: GCA_030544235.1. Classification (NCBI taxonomy): domain Eukaryota; kingdom Metazoa; phylum Chordata; class Actinopteri; order Scombriformes; family Trichiuridae; genus Lepturacanthus; species Lepturacanthus savala. The sequence continues at coordinate 30,358,960 of CM060466.1, forward strand.
TTTGTTTGTGCTGCTGTCTGGTGTTTTAGTAAAAAAAAAAAACAGTTTTAGTATGAGAACACATTATATTTTAAAGGAAGTATGACTGCTATCTGTCAGCTGTGATTTGAGTAGTCTGAGTTCTAAGAAACAGAAAGACTTATACTCATGAGTCATGCATTATATTACCCAACATCCTCAAACATAGTTAAAGCTTGCATGTCTACTGCATTTCTGAAGAAATTGAAAGTGCTGGAGTTCAATTTAAGGTAAAATATGTAATATTACTGGGAGAGCTGTTTTACTTTTTGATGATATGAAGGATTGCACATCACCTGGAGGAGTTTCTGCATGCCGTACACCCCGGTAACATGTCAAGAAGGTATGCAGGTACAAAAATAATAGATACAGCCCAAGCCCAGGCCTAAAGGCGGCCATATGGTTCCATCCAAGTCAGTATGACACGTCATGTCTATCGGTCCGCATCTATGGCTACAACAAACAATATTTCCTCAACAAAGGAGCAGAAAACAAACTCCAGCGTGACAGTAGAACATTGCTTACCCCTGTTTGTGGTTTCTGTTGGTAATCCAAAGGTGTTAATAAGCACCAAACTCACAGTCCCTTGCTCCCAGGTCACAGCATGTTACTTCTCAGCCACGACTCATTGTGCCCTTTCAGTATTTAGTAAACACGGTTGTGAAACACATTTGTTGGTTTGGGTGGTTGATTGACACATATTTTTACAGGTTGGACAGTCTTGGGTCTCACAGGCCACAGGCCACAGGAGCCTTAATGTCAAATTAAGTCTCCTGTGGCATGTCATTAAATGTCATTAATGACATTAATAACATTTAATGACATTAACGACGGGCGACACAGTGGCGCAGGGGTTAGCGCTGTTGCCTCACAGCAAGAAGGTTGCAGGTTCAAGACCTCCTTGCTCCTGGGTCTGGGACCTTTCTGTGTGGAGTTTGCATGTTCTCCCTGTGTCTGCATGGGTTTTCACCGGGTACTCCGGCTTCCTCCCACAGTCCAAAAACATGCTGAGGTTAATTGGAGACTCTAAATTGCCCATAGGTGTGAGTGTGTGAGTGAATGGTGTGTGTGCCCCACGATTGGCTGGCGACCATCTGGGGTGTATCCCTGCCTCTCTCTCTCGCCGTAACGCGCTGGGATTGGCTCCAGCAGACCCCTGTGACCCTAATGAGGAATAAGCAGGTATAGAAAACGACTGACTGACATTAACGACATTTTTATGACATTAAACAGTGTGTAACTGTAGCTCTGCCAGTGCTGTCTGCAGATGCTCAGCAGGCAGGTTCACAGAACAACATATTTTAAGAACTTTTAAGATTTAATGAACTAAACACTCTTGTCTGTATATTTTTTTCATTCAATTAGACAATTAAAAAAATTTGGTTCTTATTACAGCCTTGGCTTGTATTAGCCTCTATAGAGAGACCGGACAATGTTAGAGACCTGGCTGCTAATGGAATACCAGCCTATATTAGAGAATTTATGGTAAGACAATACTTTTACACCTATCCTTTTTTACACAAATCCATCCTGGAAAAATAAGAAGATCAGAAAGCCTCTTGCTACATCAAATTACAGAATATTTGCCTTTGGGCATGCTTCTCTTGGACAATCTCCGACAAGGAATGTTGATTTGGTTTCAGAGCGAATCTGAAAGCAGAATTTCTCATAACACCACTGTTACGGTTCCAAAAGAGTCTTCAAGTTCATCATCACTCATAACCATTTACATAACCTCTTCTCTGACAGCAATGGGAGTGCTGATGTCGGTAAGACTGAGTCACCTTTTGGACAGTCTGGTTGGACTGCAGTTCTAAGATATGATGCACAGAAGATGAGGAAGTAAAAAAAAAATGCAATGTATAGGGGATGCGGGGGATGCAGAGTCAACTGTATGAAGCTGTGTAGAGAGTAAGTGGTTATAAGTACCTGGGCACCATTTTGGATGTTAAAATGGCCGTTGATGCACTGAAGACCAGAGATGATTTATGTTGATTCTTTTTTTCTAAATCAGTTTATTGAGGTTTTCCAAAATAGAATTTTTCCCAGATTGTTAACCAGCATTCCTTTTCAGCTTGTTTCTTTCATCTTCATTTACTTATTGCTAGAGTAGTAACATGCATAGAGATAATAATAATAGACCAAGTGACTAATGGTCTAGTGACTAATGAATAATGAAATACTTTCTTTCTCTGACATATGTTTTGAACCAGTTCAACATACAACTAACCTTTCAAGCTGATTGACTAGGCTGTAGGATATGTATTGCCATAATTTGACCTTCTGTCTTATTTCAAGCACAATATAATATAATGTCATGAGAAAAGGCAGGAAAAAATATTTTAAAAATAGGTTTTTAATTGGTATCCTGTTTGGTGTTTTATGGCTTCTTTAGGAATACACATAATCAGTTTAATTTGCTTTGTCTGCAGACTTATTATATATATATATATATATATATATATATATATATATATATATATATATATATATATATATATATATATATATATAATAAAAACTACTAAAGAAAAGTACCTCTCAATTTCAATTAACCATAGCTACACCTTCAGATACACTGAGGCCGTCACGGCATGAAGAAAGTTGCATGAAATTTACAACTGCTAAATTCTTTCTTAGTCTTTTCCATGGGCTGCTTTCATCAGATATCATCATCAGTGCTTTGACAAAGCTTCCCTCCTTCCAATTAAAATAGTCTGTTAATATTATATCGACTAGTTGGCACTAGTCAGGCTATCGTGAAAATTTCTCCATGGCGATATACAATTTGTGTTTCTCTTGCACTGTAACTTTTTGTTTCTGTGAACCATATGTCCCAAATTAATAAAGCCAGGCGGTATACTGAAACCTCTCCGCTCTGTCACTGCTTGTCACAGTAGAATTGGCCTCAAACCTATTCTCTCTCCTTCTCTCTCTCTGTGTTCTTTCTGTTTTGCGCAAGTGTCCCAGTTAAGAAATTGCTTACATCCCACTCAGGCTGGGGCTGGATTGAAATTTCCCATAGGGTATGTACCAATATGCAGAGAGCACACTTCGACAGATGCCATCAGAGAACAAGCATATGAATTACCAGGCAGCCTGCCATCTTTGAGTTCAGACAGAATGCCATTAATACCTGATTACGATCCAAACAACAACACAACAACAACATGAAAGCAAAAGCAACTGGGAGCAGGTAAAGGTTTCATCATTTATATATTAATGGATTTACTAACAAAGACTCTACTACCCCCTCAAAAGTTAAAATGTCATAAAAGCTGCCAACAATCAAGGGACTTTGAAAAAAAAGGGGGGGGTGAGAAATTTAGATGCCGTCAGCAAATCACATCCCAATAAATTAAATATTCGCTACTGCTGACCATAACTAATTCAGAAGCCATGATATATTCATGACTACAATTAAAGAAAACATGATCCCTTTAATTTTAAATAGCAGTAAATATTGGCATTACCCAATTAAATCACATTTAACTACCTGCAAATGAACCATAAATACTGGACCTATATTTTGGGGAAAGAAGCAGCCATTCCATTTCAATGGAATGCTTTTTATAATTGTACATATATTCAGGGCGTGATATATAAAATCTAGAAATTCTTTATTATATTATTACTAAAATTTCCCAAATCAATTTGAAATAACACAGCAAAATAGCAGGATTACTTTTACTGGTTTATGTCATTTTGTTTATGTCTGTCAAACTCTATTTGAAGCTTTATTTTTCTGCGAGCAATATGATGAAATATACAAATCCAAAAAGGTTGTTTTCTTTTACTGCCCTCACCCATTAGCAGTGGAACAGATTCTTTAGAACTTATTTTTTCTTCTCTCCTCTCACATTAAGAATCTCACAACCATGACCCCACAGATTTGACCCTTTGGAGGGGCCCGACCTCTGGACTAGCTAACTGTAAAGTAAATGGAAGTAGCTGAGCCTGCAGCAGCGACAATAGTAACATGCTGCTCTAACACTGATGCTTCATTTTAGTAATCTAACGATGTCATATATAATAATACGTATATCAGAGGACAAAGCTAAACCTTTTACTGTAACACGTAAAAGTAAAAATTATAATTGTAAAAATTATGCTGCAAATACTTTTATAGGTAGACTTTTTTACGTGGGATTTTTACTTGAAATTAAATATTCTAACATTACTGTATTGCATCCAAAATACTTCTTCCACCACTGCCAGATAGGCACAGCAGCAAAATTAATTTGATCTTTCTTTAACTGTTAAACTGTTAAAAGTATATTTCAAGCCAGACCAACATTTTACAGCAGTTGCATTAATCATTTTATTAACAGTCATATTTGTTTTGAAATGTAACGACAAACACTGTCATCCTCATCATTGGGCCAGCAGAAAGCACTTATATTAGTTGTTTTGAAAGCAATGCCAAAGCACATATTTTGTCATTTAGTGTGAAAAGAAGCAAAGATGCCTGTAACTAAAGCTTGACTGTGCAACCGAAGGAAACTAACGTTCCCTTGTTTGAAAAAATAAAGGATTAGAAACACACAACCAAGCCATCAGAGAGGATATTCAGCCGGTGCCCTTTGACACTGAAGGCCTCAGGGCCACAGCCAATCACAGTGTGTTTGCATTTTCTAATTTTTCCCAAATGTCTCTTTCTGTCATTGTATATTGTTCAAGCTGAACACAATACTGCTACCATTACACTAGTATATTCCCATGCATAAGAATAACATAGGTTGATATTATTAACATTAATTGTGTTCATAACTGTCTACATTCTACAGCCAGCATTTAAAATACATTCAAACTTAAGAAAAAAAGGTTTTCTGATCCCAGAAACAGACACAGTGTGCACCTTGATGAAAAACTAATTAATAAAGTGTTCAGTGAGAATTTTGAATTGAGAAGGTCTTTTTGTTTAACTTCTTTTGAAATATGTTTTGACTCATTTCAACTTTTTAAAGCCCACAAAATCCACAAACTCAACATAAAATAACCTACCTTTTGTCAATGGACCATGTCTAGGTTTGTTCAATCAATTCAGAGGACAACTGTCCATTATTAACAAATATGTGCTGATATCTGCAAGGCAGGAGTCATTGCACATATGTTTTTATTTTTAATTCAGTGGAAATTCAGTGCAAATGCTGTTTCAGCTCTTTGATGGTGGGAAAGACAGACAGATGTGGCTGATAACCCTCTTCCTGCTCTCAGGACGCATCATGATGAACAGTCCGTTTTGGAATCAATAATGAACTCTCACGTAGAAGCACTCATCTCTCTTGACATTGACCTGTCTTCTTTCTTTTTTTCTATTCTGTTCTCTTAGGGTCCACAAGGGGTTTATTGTTTTGTTTGTCTGTTTGTTTGTTTGTTTTGTGTCTTATATAAAAGGAAATAATTTTATCAAATGTTGTAGTTTTAGACATTCATAAATTTCTATTTAATATATATATTTTTAAAAAAGTATATACGTCTGTGGTTTGGCCACCCATATGGTCTGTGAGAGGTAAAGGCAGGCTGATGGCTTGCTACCACTTCCTGTCTCGCTCTGCTTTTAAAATGAAAGAAACATAACATCCTCAGCACTGACTGCCTCGTACCTTCCTCCCTTCCATCTAATCTCTGGTGCCTTTTCATGTGAGGAAACAGTTGCAAGTAGCGTATACAAGACGTAATGTGACTCAGAGACGGATTCGGAGAAAGTAGGAGGGATTTAAGGAAAGGGGCAGATTGGAGGGGCGTTGGTGTGTGTGTGTGTGTGTGTGTGTGTGTGTGTGTGTGTGTGTGTGTGTGTGTGTGTGTGTGTGTGTGTGTGTGTGTGTGTGTGTGTGTGTGTGTGTGTGTGTGTGTGTGTGTGTGTGTGGAGATGACTGTCAGCGGGCTGTGCCTCTGAGAGAGAGGAGAGAGGGGGGTGATGTTTCCAAAGGGGGCCCAGTCTGTTACCAAAGGGAGGTGGAGATTTACTATCCCACCCAGTCAAAGTGTCTCACTAGTGCTCCAACACACACACACACACACACAGACATACACACACACACATATGCAAAGATACACAAAACCACACACACACACACACACATGCTTGAGCACACTCACTCAGACATACTGCAAACTCTCCACAGGAAACTCTGAGCCATAATGCACGGCACCTCAGAGCAGACGGGTGCATTGCTCAAACCAAGTGGGATACGCTGCAGCTTTGATAGTGCGTTAATTACTCATGTGATGTGATACAGATGTCTGGGGGCTTCAGCCGAAAGTTTGCCTGACGGTTTCCAAGGGGGCCAGGCAGACATTTTAGAAGCGGTAGGTGAAAACCAAACGTATTTATTATTTATGGATAGATCAGTTTGTGTGCTGTCACAGATCCCAGCAGTGTCATGCTGATGCTAAACTGTGATGCTACTTGAAGGGCTGGCTGCTAAATAGTTCTTTGTGTACTTGGTGACAGCTGGGACTTTGAACAGGAAGAACTGTGGGCTATAAGAGTTGCCTGTGCTGTGACATGATGAAAAGGGCTTCACCATCGGTCTGACAGTTTGAAACTTTATCTGCTCTTTACTGGGAGTTTTGTAGGGGTGGATTACTCTGATTTTGGCCAGAAAGTTCCTCGTTCTCTTGTTAAGAAGTGAAAAAGTCTATAAATCCATTGCGAGAGGTCGGTTTTGTCCATACACCAAGAGGGAAAGGAATCAGGTATTTGTATAGTGGATTAGGGTCTTCATCTGATTTTCATTTGAACCTCCATGCTTGCACTGCACGTTGCAATGGAAACCAGCCCCACTGTGTTTCTTTCATGTTTAAAAAGTGTTTTTGTTTTGGAACCACATGTTTAACTCTTTCTTAATTAGAAACAGAGGGAAAATGCCAAACTGTGGAAATCATTCAGTTGCAATCCCAGGCAAAACATTGTCAAAACAGCACCAGGTTTCAACAAGCATCACAGCGTGGCAGAAGCATTATTGACACAAAGACGCTCCGACTTCCAGGAATGAGAGACAGAGAGATGCCCAATGTGCTCTGCTGACACCTCATCCTTACTGTCTGATTCTAACTAGTCTTGGCATCTCCCATATGTGCCCCCTCGGCAAAGCCTTTTTGAAGTCTTAAAGAAGTTGTTAAACTCCCTTGCACCTTCTGAACAATGGGACAGTAATGCTGTCAAACCTGGAATGGAAATAATATTCCATTTTGTTTAGATTTTTTAGTTTGGAAAAAGACACAAGAGACAGTCGGTGAAATTGATGCTTTTCCGTAGTGTAAAAAAAACACATGATCATATTTTCCACTCACTGTTTTTTTTCTTTTCTCACAGTGATATATCGGGACTCTCTATTCGATCAGTAAAATCAAAGCGGCGAACGTGGTCTATAATGGGCACCCCAGCTGTTTACGTGTTGGTGCTAATGGCCTGTATGGCGGCCAAAGGAATGTGCCAGATAAATGGAGACAAAGCGGAAGAGAAGCCTTTCCAAGACTTTCTTGTCCACTCCACCCTCCAGTCTCCGGGATTCTACAGCACCGTCAGTCCCTACTTGAGGGCCGCGCACGCCGTGAACGAATCCATCGCAAGGCAGCCAATGCCACCCACATCCGTCATAAAGAAGCCAATCCCCCCTCCAATGTGCAGCGACCCTACCTCCATTAAGGGGTATTTCAAGAACATCAACACCATAATATCCATTGTTGTGTTCGTGGTCGGCATGGTCGGCAACGCCACCCTGCTGAGGATCATATACCAGCACAAGTGCATGAGGAATGGGCCCAACGCTCTTATCGCCAGCCTGGCGCTCGGGGACCTCATCTACATCACCATTGATATACCCATCAATGTATACAAGGTACAGTTTTCATGTCGCACATCAATGATTTGACTGTGTTGATGCACGTTTGAATAAAGACTTAACTTTGTTTAATGAGATAAGATCCAGATTGTCAAGTGCTGTGCGGTTCTGATGAAAGGCAGCAACAATGGAGGTGATACACAGAGATAAAGTGGAATATTACAGACGGGAAACGGGGGGATGAGGGGGCAGGGCGTTAGGGAGTGTGCAAATAGACGGGAAAGCGCAATCAGCTGGATGCCATTATCTTCCATGTGCGGGCAGATTAGTGATGAGAGGAGCAGGGATACGACTGGCTTAATAAACACAGGAATCACGCTGAAGCCACACATGCCAGTGTCTTTTTACTGACCTGGGACAAGAGGCGCTGACCCTTATCTAGAGGCTTTATTTTCCAAAATACTCAGTTCAACTCAAGTGAGAAAAATCCCTGGCAGAGAGTTGAACTAATTTCTAATTTAATTCCAAATTCCAAACAAATGAATATACACATTTTCCATCAGATCAGAACTGGAAATATCACTTGATGCAAAAAAAACTTTTAGCATCAGGAAACATTATTAATACAACTGTATAGCAGTTGTCTAATGGTAATCAATGTACTCATCAATCATTCTGGATAATAGCTCGTTTCAGTTTTGTGTTACTTTTGACTATGGATTAAACCTTTAAAATATGAAGCTTTTAATGATGATAGATTAAGTTCCTGTTCCTGTCTCTTGATTTACACTTGTAAAAAAATGTTATGCTTTGTATTACAATCAAGAATGATGGAAAAATAAAGCAATCAGAACAATGTGCATCGCAAGAGAAAAAAACGAGGAAGCCACCTGGTTAGAATTAACTAGCTGCTTTGAAGACACAGTAACTTTGCGATCCAAGTAACACACGTGCAAAAAGCAAACAATAATCTTACTGGGGGAACAACTTATGCTCAAAGAGAGAATCACATTAGCGGTGTAGAAAACATGTAGAAGACCCCTTGTTCATTTCCTCTGGGTAATGACAGTGTTTCCCAAAATAATCAGCTACTTATAAGCTAAAAACACTGGCGTGGGCTCCTTTCCTCTCCCATTGCTTTTCTGTACTTTTTTCTGTACTGTGATTTAACAATAGACATCCAAGGATAAAGTTCTCCCTTTGGCTTCAGCTCTGAGAGCACATATAACACGTCATATCCTTCTGAAGGAAAAGTGCCAAGTCCACTGTGGTGGAAAAACAAAGGACCCTACTTGCTTATTTTCCTATATGGAAACAGGTAGTGGAAGTGGCATTTAGCTATAAGTTCTGATATACAAGAGCCTGGAAAGTTAAAAAAAAAAAAAAAAAGTTGCACAACCTTTTATCAGCTGATGAGCTCCATATGGTTCGTGTTGGCCTAAACTCGTGCTGACGTTAAGATGACGTTGAGCTGTCTTTGATGTGCCTTGATCTGCAGCGAAATTGCCATAAATAGGTTTAAAATGACGGTCAGCCTGTGTTTAGTAATGAAAGTGAGATTAATAGTCAGCTCCCTAAAGACTTGTAAAGACTAATTACCTCATTAAAATTGTTGACTCTGTACTGATGTCTCAGCTAAACTCGAAAGGGGATACCATGATAAAGTTTGACTAAAATGGATGTGATGAATGTTGAACAATGAAACCTTTGTTACAAACCTGATTTAATTCTCTTGAGATATACATGTTGATGTGACAGTGATGTGTTTTTTTTTTTTCCACCAGCTGTTAATGGCACGCTGGCCATTTTACGACAGCGATTTTGGCCTGTGTCTGTGTAAGCTGGTTCCCTTCCTGCAGAAAGCCTCTGTGGGCATCACGGTCCTCAACCTGTGTGCCCTTAGCGTTGACAGGTCAGTGCCATCACATTCAAAACTGCTTTATATGTTTGAGCAAAAACAATGTGAGCAAAACAGAAATGAGCAAAAAAAATCATATCAATCTAATCATTTCTCTGCATGTGCTTGTGGTAGGTTGCTTGATTAAATATGGATTTTAAATCACATTTTTTTACAGGAATTCAATGACTCTCCTACGCATGTTTCTCATACTCATATAGAAGGTTTCATTTTTGTTTTGAACCATTCCTTAGAGAGCAGCTATCTGCTGATGTTACAAGGCCTTGTAAAGCCAGCACCATGTGTTTGCAGGAGCACAATGTTCAGATATTTTGTTTTTCATTGTTGGAAAAACAGATAGCATCACATAAAACTTTGTGGAGGCAATCAAACTGTTGGAAAGTAAATCAGAGAATGTGAAGCCTTGCCAGTTCATCTATCCAGAGCATTGTTTCGCTACAGACTGCATCTTTCCAAAAAATACAAATTTAATACAAAGGAAAAAGTTAATTTATGTCCCATAATTCCAATTTATTATGCGTAACATGAATCTATCATCTATGACAATTTCACTTTTTGAAATCTCACTTTCTGCACAGACACAACATTGGAGATAAGAAGCTTGTGTGCCTTCTCTGTAAAGGCTCCAAGGTTCGAAGCAGGCAGGCATATTAAATGACCTCTATTATGAAGAAAAGGACAGGCTGCAGTTCTGTACAGTTGTGTCCAAGAGCAGATGCTCTCCATTTGTTTCCAGGAAATGTGTAGCATATCTTTGTGTGTGTGTGTGTTTTGCATTATGGAAGTACTCAAGTCTCTTTTGTATCTTTTCAATGTTGGAGGAAGAGAAAAAGGTGGATACATTACCACTTTGTAAAATATAAATGCCACCATGTTGTTCAACAGAGAAATTCAAATGCGTCATGAAAAATATATTGTTTTTGCCATAAAATCTTGATGCAGGATTTTACTAAAACATTTCGACAAGTGGTTTCCATTAATGAAACAAACAAGCAAACACGTATTCAGTGCACACAGGAAATGCACGCCAACAGACAGACCTCTCTGCCAACATGGGCCGGTCTGTTTGGAGCCTTCACAAAAATATAAATATTAGATATTTAAAATAAACAATTGATCATCTCTCTCCATTAATTCTTAACATTCTGATAGTCTTTGCTGAGTGAGCGGTTTGTTGTATCTGGTGTGCTGCCATGCATAAGGAAATGTGAGTTTTGTCAGTCTGGAGAGACGAGGAAAATGATGACTTGACTGGTTTCTGTTGAAAGCAACAGAACTGCAGCAGCTTCAGTTACAAACAAATTGACGTTAGCTGTGTAATTGTGTTACATTGCTTCCGTATTAACACCTTCAAAACATTCAGTGTCATGTATCGCACATCAACAACATTCTGATTCAGCGACTTACCCTCCTCCAACCATATTAATCAAATCTAATTGTTTTCATGTGTAGTCTGTTATGACTTGACTTTGTGTGTGTGTGTGTCACAGATACAGAGCTGTTGCGTCCTGGAGCAGAGTGCAGGGGGTTGGCATCCCTTTGCTGACAGTCATTGAAATCGTGTCCATTTGGGTGCTGTCACTCATCCTGGCAATACCGGAGGCGATCGTCTTCGACATGGTCGAGTTCAGCTACAAGAACGAAAGCATTCGCACCTGCATGCTCTATCCCAAAACTGACTTCATGTTGGTACGTTTCCATCCTTCTTTTCTATCTTTTTTTTTTCAGACAAGAAATTTGCTGTTAAGTGCTTCTGTGTCCCATTGTTCACTTTGTTTTTGGGTCAAAATGTTCCATCTACCGCAATATTTCGAGATAAACTTTAAGGAGCCGGATGGATTTTGCAATAAAGAGTCAAAACATTACTTGACTCAAGAGATAAAAAACACATCTGCGCAAGGATTACTTTAAGTGAGCTGAATATCTTAGAAACATGCATTGCTTGTTTGGAGAAAGTGAGTGTTTTTTATGCTGAGTTGACACTGTATTTATTTTTAGAGCAGAAATATAACAGAAAAGTCAATCACCTACAGTATTCTCTGCTTGGCAGTGGTGGGAAAAAGTACCCAGATCTTAATCGAGAATCAGCAGGAAAATGTACTTAAAATATAAAAAATCAAATGTATTCATTATAAAAAATGATCCTGTTTAGTGTTATATTTACCTTTACATTTAAGCAGAATTTTATTGTTGTCAAGGTAAATCTAATGTTATTTATTATTCAGATGAAGGGAAGGGAAGTACCTCAAGATTGTACTAAAGTAAATATACTTTGTTACATTCCACCACTGCTGCTTGGCCAATATCCATTTAGAAACATAGGAAAATGAGAATAAATGAGAATACAACATGGTGAGACTTAAGGTTGTGCCACTCCACCTAAACTTACCTTTATAAACAGGAGATGAGAGGGATATCACTTTAAAAAATCTGCCCACTTACTCTCTAAAACACAGTCTTAACTGGTGAGGTAGGCTTTTTTTCACACATAATTGATTGCAGACCAAGTGCAATTACTGAGGCCTGAAATGTGTAGCCTAAAGCTGAGCCACATGGGCATATCTATTCCATATGCACAAAACCTTAGTAATCTGTCTCAAATATTAGCAACACCATACTAAAACCTTAAGAAAATGAGGCTTCCAGCAGAATTATGAAGTCTATAGAATACCAATGAAATACCATAAAGTCGCACAATTTTTAATAAACACTTTTTCCGTGCATAAAGGAAAATTGTTGAGTGGATCTCCGAAACTTGAAATTTATATATATATATATATATATATATATTACTTACAATGTTCTTTATAACAAAAGAGAGCCAGATGTCCTCATTATAGGCAGTGTAATTAGAGGCAATTTGTTTTCAGACTGTACAGAGCACATCTGTAGCACTCACATGGACTTCATCGGCCTCGGCCCACAGGGGTAGCCTGGTGGAGGTTTAGGATCTGAGTCAGGCTCAGTTACAAAAGCATAGACTTTTCAACTTTCGGAATCCAAGACCACATAGGTCTCATTTATACCGTCAAAGCCTGAATTAACAGTTGCCAAAATGTAAGATAAAAGATTCCTGTTGGGGAAAACAGCAGTTACAGTTATGATAGTTTTAGAAATGTGTCACACCAGGTCTTCCCATTGTTCTAAAATCAAAGCAGGGCCAGGAAGTTGGGAGTGTGAGCGGAGGATGTGTGTGGGAGACACATGGATGTATAATAATATCTAGATCCAGCGTTGGAGGCTCACATGAAGCATGAAGACAATAAACGTTGACTTCCTGGTTTCCACTGGGCCCATAGTATAGAGCATGGCAAAAAAGAAACTTCTTCAATAATTGTAGGTTTTCCAAATATTATCTCACCAAATGGATCAAAATTCTGATCAATTCGCGGTGTTGTAAAGTTTAGGAAAATGGATCCATTGACTTACAGTTGCTCCTTCCTCCATAATTGTGTGGGAAAAAAAAGCATCTTAATGTGTTCAACAGTAACTGTTAAGCTCCACTTTAGTTTACTCCAAAAAGGACACACAGGGACAACTCATGGATCCACTTTTACCAACTTTTATTTCTCAGCGGTTCACCATTAGGTTGATAACCTTCAAAACACAGAGAGCAAAGGTTAAACAAAACCATCCATTAAACAAAACATTTCTTGTTTAAATAAATATTTAAATAACTTTTAATAACAAGTATTTTAAATTAAATTATTAAACATAAATTGAAGTTTACTGTGTTCCAACTGAATTGAATATCAAATTCGATTAAATTCAAATATTTCCACAGATCAATGGGTCTTAAATGACGAATGAGTTAAGGAAAATCCAAGAATGTTAATAAAATGAACTGCCCACATCAAACAAACTGAATAATTCAGATAAAAGTAACAAAGAAATCAAATGCCTAGATCAGCCCTTCATTCTTTAACCTTTTAACAAACCAAACGCAGCATGATTTAAATAGGTTTGAATTAACATAAATAAACAAAAGCAATGCAGGTACAAACTTTTAAATTAAGCTTTGTAATGAACAAAGAAACATTCACCAACCATTGGCGTCTACAGAGTAAAACTCCTCTGTGAAGCTTGCTGTACATGTTGCTTGTTGCTCTGTTCTTTGTTTGACTGCAGTTTATCCTCAGGTGCTCTGATGAGCAATCAGCAGCCATTTTGTTGGGGAATTCTGGGAGATGCAGTCTAGTGCTGGTGGCAGCATTTGAGCTCTATTATTCAGTTTTAACTCAACAGTAACTGACTGTACATGTGTGCACGTTTCTCTCAAGTTCTACACCAATGCAAAGGATTGGTGGCTGTTTGGCTTCTATTTCTGTGTCCCGCTGCTCTGCACCGCCGTCTTCTACACCCTGATGACATGCGAAATGCTCCACCACAGGAACGGCAGCCTGCGGATCGCCCTCAGTGAGCACCTCAAACAGGTCAGACAGCACTTCTAAAACCGTAAGGCAGCAATAAGCCCTTCATAAAGCACTACTTCATGTAGTGAAACAAACGTCACAAGAATCACCCTGACCCTCTGACCTTAACCAAGACCTTGTCCTCTCACCTCTAATACTGCTACAAAACCTCTTGTTTCTCTCCCCAGAGGAGGGAGGTGGCCAAAGCCGTGTTCTGCCTCGTCCTCATCTTTGCCCTCTGCTGGTTCCCTCTGCACCTCAGCAGGATACTCAAGAAGATGGTTTACTCCCAGAATGATGTAGATCGCTGTGAGCTGCTCAAGTGAGTTACTGGTCACAAACATTAATGAGTTCAGGATCATCTCACCTGTTCCTCTGTGGGTAAAGTGATAGATTTAAGGCTGCCCGTGCCATAAAAGGGTTATTTTTTTACTGCTGTTGAAATGGCATCCAATACTTAAACTACGGCTTGATGTTCTATTAAAAATGTTTTTGGTTTTTCTTTTTTTTTCAGTTTCCTTTTGGTCATGGACTACATTAGCATCAACCTTGCAACAATCAACTCCTGCATAAACCCCATTATCCTCTACTTTGTCAGCAAGAAGTTCAAAAACTGCTTTAAGGTATAGTACTTCCCACCACAGCAGATGGATATCAATGAACACACACGCACAAACATACTCCTCTGATTTAGTCAGGCCAGTAAAGCAAATAGTGAACTCAGTGATTTGTTCGTGACTCACAGGCTGTGATGCCGGTGACATTCCATGAGCAACATGTAAACGCAGCTTGGTGATTTATGTATTCACTTTGTTGGCTGAGGTCACCCACACACACATGCACACACACACACACACTACAAATGTCTGTCAAAGGGACCTGGTCTGGAGATAAAACATGTCTCAGGTTTGGGTGTTCAAGGAGTTCTGGGAGGGCTGGCAGAGGAAGCAAAAGACAAGATGGCCGCACATAGGGGAAATCCTTTTTGTGATAACTTGCCATTCTAAAATCTTCTGTTTCCTCTCTTCACATGTCCATCAAGTCGTGTTTGTGTTGCTGGTGCTACTCCGACAACCAACTGAGCAGCATCGGGCCCATGAATGGCACCAGTATCCAATGTAAAAGCCCAGAGCCCAACAACCCTCACACCGACCGCAGCATGAGAAAAGACAGCGACTGACCGGAAGCAGGACTTTCAAAATTTCAAAACTTTTTTTTTTTACATATACCCAGCAAGCGTCTTAAAAAATGCAACCACTGCAAAATATTTACATTAAAAGCAGACAATAAACACACATCCTTAGGACCACTGAAGCCACACCGTGACCCCGGCGGAGATTGGAATAGGAACTGGACTTAAAAGGAACGTACAATGGATTTGGTCTACAAAGCCCTGAAGTAGGCCAGAGCCTCTCAGCAGGATAAAAGTCCCAAAACAAAGTCTCGGTGTTCCCACACCCACGGATGGACAGTGACGCTTGAGCCTGAGAGTAAGGGGGGGCAAGCAGGATGAAGGGGAGGAGTCTTTAACAGGATGCAGCTGAACGGTGACTATGAATTACTCTCAATTAGTATCCGAGCCCGCTATTCCTGTAAAGGACAGCACTTGTGGGAAGTCCGCGCAGAGCTGCAGAAAAGAAAAGGCAAACTGCTCGCTGTCAGAGGGAATGATGGGAAATGAGCGTGCCGTCCCCAGGAGTTTGCTGTTCAGGGACGGTAGAAAACAGGAAAGTACGCTACTGACTCAAGCAACAATTCATTTTCCATTACGCAGATGTCTATAGTGTATTTTACTCACACTCATTATTCATTCTGCAGTTCTTCTGCATGATGGTTGGCTTCCCTGCATAACAAAAAACATGTGTTTTTATGGTATCTGTGTGTAAAACAGGTCAAATTCCTCCCAACAAAAGATCCATCCTTGCAATGACATTCCTGCTTGACGTTAAATGAACTACTAACCTCCAGGTCACTATTCCAAAAGTGAAAGATTTCACCACCGACTCATGTCCACTGTCCACTTGTGCCAAAACACACTGTACACATAATCCAGCACAGGGTTGTAGGTTTGAGGGTAGATAAGGTACAACTCTGTGTTTTCATAGCACATGTCAAGCAAGTGATATATATGAAGTAATGCATTATGAATGATATCAATACTGACCAAAATGGACAGGAATGAGCTTTATATTTTTCTTCAACACTGTGAATTTTGCCTGATATAATCAACAATTATTATAACAATTATACTCATACATAACCTATGGAATATATATATATATATGTACAGTGTCCACTTTTATAAAGTGTTATACTTTGCAGTTATAAGAAATATTTTAGTCAGACTACATTACCTATGTAATGACAGAGACAGAGGTTGTTGTTGTTTTTTTTTGAGTGATAGCAGATACTCCACATGGATATACAAGTAGATAGGCTAATACTACTCAGGGTGTGATTTGCAGGTTTGATGGTGGGGATTTGACTTAGCACTAAATCTTTTGATTTGTTACATAGTTATCACTTCTCCTATGTGATAGGACAAGACATGAACTTGACATTATGTCTGAGTAAATATATCACGCTAGGCTACTTGATGAATTAAAAATGAGTTTTAAATGGAGATTTCTGCACATGCAGTGGCATGTTCAATTATTGTTTTATAAGTTACAATTTTTGAATTTTAGAAATCTTGCAGTTACAGCTGCAACAGCCCACTGGCCCACTGTGGTTTTATTTGAATACAGTCAGTCATTTTCTATACCTGCTTATTCCTCATTAGGGTCGCAGGGGTCTGCTGGAGCCTATCCCAGCGCGTTACCGCGAGAGGCAGGGATACACCCCAGATGGTCGCCAGCCAATCGTGGGGCACACACCATTCACTCACACCTATGGGCAATTTAGAGTCTCCAATTAACCTCAGCATGTTTTTGGACTGTGGGAGGAAGCCGGAGTACCCGGTGAAAACCCACACAGACACAGGGAGAACATGCAAACTCCACACAGAAAGGTCCCAGACCCAGGACCAAGGAGGTCTTGAACCTGCGACCTTCTTGCTGTGAGGCAACAGCGCTAACCCCTGCTCCACCGTGTTGCCCTATTTGAATTCAATTTAATTAAAAATGTATTTAATTTAAATTATCCACCTCTCTGATTTGTTCACAACTCACACCCTGGTAGTATGGATATATGAAGCCTAAAGAAGAAATAGTTTGACATTTTGAGAAATGAACTTATTCACTTTCTTCCTGCATGTTAGAGCAAAGAAACAATGATTGTCCAACTACCAGTATATCACAAAAGTGTAAAAATGACAATTTTTTTATTGTTTGCTAGTTAGCTGCTGGCTGTAGCTTACTGGTTAAAATCACAAATGAGAGTGAGTGAGCTTTAGAGGTTCTGCCAGGCGGATTTTGTTACTTTCAGCTCGAGGGTGGTGGGGTAATGCATTGTATTTGAACTTTCATGTTGGAAACTCAGGTGAGATCCATCAGGCTTAAACTCACCGACATAAACACACCTGATATCACGAGTCCTACAACTTTCAGCCAGTGGCTGGGGTTCCTGCTACTGTACATGGTCAGCATCTGTAATTTCAGCTGTTGTAGTTATTTGAATGAGCATTGATGTTTTTAGAGGCAAATGCGCTCAAATTCATTTAGATTGGAATTCGGGAACACTGACTTAGAAATATTGATGGATTGCAGCATGAAACCAATGTGGGAGTGACAGCTGTTAGATGATCCAGCCTCAACTTCTCTCCATACTATCTCAATTATCCAGTCATTATGGTCTTTCAAAATCCAAGTCCTTTGACTTGTGTGTGTGGTGGTCATTTTAGAAATAATTGCTCCATCAATAAGATCAGAAGATTCAGGCTATAATGCCTGTCTGTCAGGTGAGCATTGATTGACACCTGTGGTCAATAGCTGCTTCACCTGGCGCTCTCCCTGGCTGCAGGACTTGTCTCATACTGAGTCAAACTATCGTTGCATTCTATAAGTTTAATGCTACTTGATGAGATTACTGCCCTTTTTAGTACAATTCAGCTTTAGTTCGGTGTTCCCAGTAAGCCTCATTCCCTGGTAGCAATAGATCTCAAAATGTCGAACTAGTCCTTTAATGTGGAACTCATACTCACTACTGCCTTATACTATTTGATATGTGAATACATGTAAACCTGTGTGTGTTTGAATGCGTGTTTGCGTGTGTGTGTGTGAGCGAGTAATGTGTGTATACTTTGCTGCACTTCGTTATTTGGAGTGTTTTGCACACCGTGTACAGAAAAACACACTACATCTGTACAGTGTTATTTTTACCACTATCCGTCCAAGCCATTTATAAAAACATGTAGAAAATGGAATTCATATATGTTTGTTTGTCATTGATTTAAGACATTAACCTCATGTTAGTGCTGCTGCTTATACCAATAAATACATTTCCATCTCCAGTGTAATGAACAAAGTGGTTTTATTTTACCATCATACTAATATTGGTTTCCCCGGACGTCAAAAGGGGCCCTTCTGTTTTTCATCTACGTCTGTGAGAAAGAGGCGTCTGGGAGTGATTTGAAGCACACTCTGACCTGCTTGGCAACTGAGCCCTAAGGGTTGCTAATGTCAGTAGAGAGGATGTGAACTACTCGGACGGTGGGAATTTGATACATATAACTCACTTGTCATGTGTGTTGCCAAAAAGGGATCAAGGCAAGGCAAGGATTTAGTCCTATATTTGCTTAGATGGGGAAGGACTGTGTATATTTTTGCAAGAAGTTGCTGAAAACGGAAAAGCGTTAATGCAGGTGATGTTGCATTTCAACATGTTTCATTATTACATTACATTAACGTAGCACGCTGTTCGTCTCAATCGATTAAATAAAGTTGTCACATCAAGACTGAGTGTGTCGCAACCAAAATCTCATTAAACCAGGATTAGGTGCTCTATCCCTTTTAAAAAAGAGACAATTACCATAAACCATGTAATCCCATACACAGAGTTGAAAGACACCCAAAATAAACAGAAAACATTCTAGCCGCTATGGCTTTATCAGACATTTATTTCACCAAGTGATAAGTCAGAGCGAGGTCATAAACTTTATTAAACTGGTTCATATTCCTAATATGAAATCATGTCACTATCAGTTTCCAGGAACCATGAAGAAACATTAAGTTCCTTATAACTTTAGTTGGTAAGAGATAGAGTAACATGTCACAGTTTAATGAAGCAGAAAATAAAAAAATGACCCCAAAAGTAATATTTGGATGTAAGATATTTGCTCTTTTCTGAAAAACAAAAGTGAGAAAAAAGGAAACAGTGCATGCAAGCATGCGTGTGTACATGTGTGCGTATGTGCGTGCATGTGTGCATGCGTGTGTTTTAGTCCTGTGGAATTTGGTGGGAACCTTGTTTCTTGCCAGCAGTGAATTTGAATAAAGCTCAAAAACAATTATAGATGATCTCAAAAGGCCAAAGTGCTCCTCCATGCAGATCCTTTCAGCTCTATTTGCTGATACAAGTTTTTTTTTTTTTAAGAAGGACTGGCTAGTGAGAAAGCAGCATGCAAGCAAACAACTTTTTCTATATTCAGTTGTCAGTTTATTTGATGATATATGTAGTCTTTTGCATTTCAAATAGCATCACAGGACGGCATCTTACCACAAAATCACATAATCATCTATTTAAATGTATAAGTTTCAAACAGAACAGGAAAAATAATGGCATTCATCAAAAATAAAATAATTTGTTGCTACTTCAGGAATAAATCTCCTTTCTTTTGGACCACACAAATCTGTTTCATGGCAAGTAAAGAAATCTGCCTTGAATTTGATATCGGGAACTCCACATAAAGCTGAAGATGTGAAGCTTCTGTATCATGTCTAGTGAAGAATAGAAGTGTCCCTAAATTTCTGTTCTGTCGGGTAAGTTACACCAGGCTTTCTTAAACATTATTAATTTAAGTATGTCATTTCAGTGTCCAGCAAACAATTCAGTGTCTGTCACATTTCAGGCCTACTAGTTTGTGAAACATTTGCAACAATGATGCAAAAAATCTATTGATTTATATTTGTATATTTATTTTCATTTATAAATAAAGGACAATTTAATACAAACACATACATTCCCAAATGTTGAACGAAAGGGTGCAGAAAGAATAATAATCTTATCTAATCTGCCTGATTATCTCAAGAAATTAAAAAAAACAATTTAAATTAATAAAAAAACTAAATAAAATAAACAATCAATTTAAAAAAAATCTACTGACATGATGGAATCTTGAGGCCTTGTCTTGAAACAGGTCTCCATGTAAAAATTTAGTTTAAATACCTTTTCAATTTATTTATTTTTTTTCATGTGTCTAAATGTAGGAAGCAGCATTCCGAGGCCCAGCTGGTGGGATCAATGCACAATGAGTGTGGGAGGAAAAGGGAGTTTGACCTGCCCGACAGCTTCCTTTTGCCTTGAGGCCTTTCTAGCAGGTTAATCCGTCCCTGAGTGTCACTCAGTGAAGCTTTGACTTGTAACTTTACCGTGCCCGTTCTTATATAGACTACGAGCAACACTACAACTGATGTTCCCATGAAATGACTCCTCACGCTGTAAGACTTTGGAAAGCTTCTCCTGCTCCATCTTACTTCATTTATGTTATTCAGGAACAGAAGAAGTGAAGTGAACACTCTCAGTGAGTCTGAACATTTCCTCATTACAAAGGCCTATGGCAGACGGCTTAAGATAAATAAGTAATTGTTGAACAATTGCAGACTTATGTATTCCTCTGACAAAGGAGGTGCACATTTGATGATACAGTTCATCTCAGGAATCAGACAGTATGTCTCCTCCTTTGCTGTGCATTGATTATTAGTATTTCTCAAACCCATTCATTGAACCTATCCATTATTCCTCAAACCATTCTGCGTATTTCCTGCAAAGGCGCACGCTGTATGCGAAGCCTCACCCTACGGTTGTGGCTATGCTACAGCGTGATGGACGCCTCTACCTTCATGCTAGAATATGTTTTGGGTCTGATCAAACACAGCATATGTTTATCTGCCCTGCCCTTACATGGCTGTACCCTGTATGCCACTTTGCATGGCAATCCCTCCAAGCGATCCACCATGGCACTCGCTTGCATGACTTGTGGTAAAGACTATCTCTAATTCATAAAAGCCAAAAGGATCAATTCAAAATTCATGAACAATCTGTCCTGCGACAACCAGTGATTTCTGTGGCTGTGGGGCAGTGGAGGCATGGTGCAACAGAAAGGAAAGTTCTGCCTCCCCTCATTTACAGGAAGACACACACACACTCACATAAATATACTCATAAATGTTGTGCACATACACATAATCCACATGTCTGTTTTTATTTTTGCTGCCTTCGTGAAGCATTTGTAATGTGTATATGAAAAGAGCTGTATAAATAAAGTTGATTATTATTATTATTGTTTTAAATTGGTCATGCTGGATCTAGATTAAACAGAAATAACCTTGGAAAATATGTTAATGGGATTCTGCATTTCTGAGATAAATAGATATCTGAAGGGAGCAAACAATGGAACTTGTTTTTTCAGCTGGTAAATATCTGAATATTTTGTGTAAATATTACTATTAATGTTAATATAATATACTGGAAAAAGAAAAAAAAACGGATTCAACTTAATTTAACTGTTAAACTAAAATTAAATTAAATTAATAGGCTGGAATTACTACAACTTAATTTAATTTCAGAGTTAATTCATTCAAGTTTTATTAATTGAAATCATTTATTTAAGTTGGTTCAGGATAATAATAATAATAATAATAATAATAACAATAATAATAATAACAAATAAAGTTAATTATTATTATTATAATCAACTTTATTTGGTTAATTCCACTTAGGTCCTGGTATTGTCACCAACACTGTCACACATGTATTACAGAGACACCTGAATTCAACAGAGCATCAGCTAGTGTTAATTAGTGACACCTATTTTCATACTTGAAAATAATTGGTATAATTGGCAGTTTCCACAACATCAACAGGGCACACAATTATTATTTTTATTATGATAATTAATTTAATTGGGTAAAGGCTTTATAGATAGCAAATACTGAGATGGGGGTTTTTCATAGGCATTCATCTAGACTACAGATGTCAAACTCATTTCAGCTCATGGGTCACATCCAGCTCAATTTGATCTCAAACAGGCCAGACCAGTAAAACTGTGTGTATAAATAATGCCTACAAATTTCTCCCCTCCTTTGTATGTAAAGATTTTTACACTATTAATTAACCTTTAATTTACAAAAACAGAAGTGATGGCATAAGAAAGAAAAAAAAGTGCAATTTCAACAATGCGATGTCTCAGTTATTCCATAATTAGACAATCTACTGTTGCATTTCAATTAAAAACATTTACTCACTTGTTTTAGAGGCAAATATTCTATCCCTCGATTCTCACTGACTTCACATTTCTGTGAAGAAATAAGAACCCGTCACACTATGTACAGTCATCCTGTGGGCCGGATTGGACCCTTTAGTGGTCCGGTTATGGCTCCTGGGCCACATGTTTGACACCCTTGATCTAAACTAAGAAATAACTAAATGTACAATAATAAAGGAGCCAGAATCACATGTGTCTGTTACCTTGTAGTTTTGTTCAAAATTGTCAATATTTATATTGATCACCATAATTACATATTTGGAATATTAAATAAATCAGTTTAATCAGTATTATTTCTCAAAATGATTTCAAAATTATATATGTTTATAGAGAGAGAAAATTACTTTTGTATCAAACATATTAAATATATTTCATCTGAAAGGAAAAATATTTGTGTTTTTAATTAAATTAACACCTTTTCTTTAAGTGAAAGCCATGACTGTAAATAAATGGCCATGGTGTTTTAAAACTAGTCCTGAGAACACAAACAAGAGTTTTGGAACATATTTGGAGAAAAAAAACTACCACATATTCTATAATATTCAGTTCTGGTTTTAGGTAATTGTTAATTCACATTGCCATCTGGTGGTGAAAGCACAGATCATATAGAAGGATGCACATAACCAGGCTGCCACCAAACATGCTCACAGGAATTTAGAATCCCAGCAACTGCTCAGATCAATACTGAGCTTGGCAAATTAGCTTTTAGCTTTTTTGCACCAAATATATGGAACAAATTACAAGAGGTAATTAAACTGGACAGGTATGAATCTATGGTTAATTTTAATTGTAGTAGGTGCTGTGCATTACTCCTGCGATGCTTGATTAAAAGACAGGGTTGCTAGTTATTGCTTTTTATTTGGAACTTTTTCTACAATTTATTGATTTTGTTTTTGATCACATTTTAATCCTCAAATGTGCCAAACTATCACACTTGATATTTGTTTGTTGGTATTTCACTTTTTTGGTTGTTGTACTTTTATTGTTTTATATCACTTGATAGGTATTGGTTTTATTTGACTTTTTATTGGTATAGCTGTTTTTTTTTCCTTTTTTTAATTGAAACGTACAGCACATTAAAGTTATTAATTCATTTTACAAGATGACTTAAAGAAAGATTAATTCTATCTCTCTCTCTCTCTCTCTCTCTCTATATATATATATATATATATATATATATATATATATATACATATATATACATATATATATATAGGGTTAGGGGTAGCAACGACCAATAAACAATGAACCAAACCATAGTATTTTGTCTGTACATGCACAGAAATGTGAATTACATTTTACATATTTTATCTCAGTGCAGTGCATTTAAAAAAAAAGTTTGATATAATAGCATTGAATCATAGAATATTGAATATCAATAAAGTTTTAAAATAAATAAATCAAATTTATAAAACAAACCAGATAAAACATGTAACGTTTACAAAGAGTCGGAATAATGTTTTTCAGTGCAGAATATATAGTAATAATATTCAAGAGCACCATGTTCTGGGTTAGCATAGTAATATATAATACCGTTAAGATTAACATAATTAACACAGTTAACGGACGCAATCTCAGGTTTTATTTTTTATTATTATTATTGAACAATAAAGCATATAGAACAGTACAGGCAAAATCATCACATTTAAGGTACAAATATTTAAACAATCACAAAAAAATACAAAAAAAAATTCTATAGCAAAAAATAAAATATGGTATAAACTCAGTGACGTCAAACTGCGGAAGCAAACTCTCTTCATCGATTGGCCAATTGTCTCTATACCACCAATCAGATTCTAGGTTGTAGGCGGGACTAAGTCTGAAACCAACACAGTAGGAAGTACACAATTAACTTTGGAAAGTTTCAGTCTACCAACGAACGGAAACCGTCTACGTCGAGGCTTTAAATTGTACATTCATCTGAATTATTGTAGTTACCGTTTTTAGTTTATTTCGTTTATTCAGTCCTGCGGCTGACAGCATGGAGCATCATTATTGTTTGTTTACATGGCGAAACAGCTGACGAGCGAACGTTAGCCTAGCATCTTAGCTTGCTAACATCGAGTCATATGAGCTGATAATCATCCCGTTGTTTTGTCCTCATGAATGAAGCTCGGTGACCAGTTAAATTAACAGACGTGAAGCAGACAGGGATTGTCTGAGGTGGAGGTGAGCTGCGGGAAATGTAAAAAAAAAAGCGAAGCTAAAGTGAAATGTGTCTAGCGTCAAAACACGTTTAGAGGAATTAAACAGTTTTAGTCAGTGAGCCTGTCTGAGAGGCCTTTACAGTGACTTAATGTCAACATGCCTATTTCACTTGGGAACTGGAGAAGATGGATTCGACCACTGGTCGCTTTATTGTATATTCTGCTTTTAATAGTCGTCCTACCCTTGTGCATCTGGGAACTGCAGAAGTCAGAGGTCAGTTCTAACGATTGATGGACAAGTTGCTCAATTCACTTCATGTTTGTTTTACACTGTGGAGGAATTTACCTGAGAACATTTAAGAAGTGTTTTAAGGGAAACAGAAAAAGCTGTAAGCATTCCTCTTGTTCATACTGACCATTAGAAGATCACTGCATTATGTACATACAATATAAATGATAGGAGACAAGTATCCACAGGCCTTAAAATGTACTTTAAGGATTATCTGGAGCTTATATGAAGCTTCAGCATCTAAATGAGTCAAATCAAGTAGGTACCTTTTAGTTTCATAGTCATTTTAGCACCTAAGTTCCTCTTTTTGGTACTAAACTTCAAACAGGGAAACACAAAGAGGGAATTGTGTATTCTAAAGACTGTAAATGTGTTAATTATCCGCTTGGTATGACTAAATCACACCGCTATAGTCTCATATGAGCTTCCGATGTACTTTTAAATGCATTTTTGCACAAAATGACATATTGTGCATTTTGGCCCCAACATTGAAAGCACATTGAATGTGGATCTTTTAATAGCAAGTATGAATTGATAAACCTCTTGTGTGATCTTTTATTTTGTCTGTTGCACTGCATGTTTTATTCCGATTTTTATGATGCTGCCTTCTAGAGTTAGACAAATTTCTATCCTGGTGGACAATATAGTTATAAGTTTATATAAACTATACTGGAGTACTTCTAAAGTAGACTGATACATGTCATTGCAGAGAAAATTCTTCGCTCACTAAGATTACCTGACAGCTATAGTTACTTTACAGATTTTTGTAAAAACACCTTACACACACAATTACTGGTACTGTACATTAGCCTCTTTAAATTATGATGCAGGGCTGCTTTTATTTTCTTTCTTAAATTGAAAAAACTGCTAGTGAAATTACAATATCACTATCAGTTGTTTTTTCCTTATCATTATAGCACATTGACTGTCATTATTCTGTATTTTTCAAAATATAGTCTACATTATATCTAAGTAAAATCCTATTGTCAACAATTTGATTCAAATTGATTAATAATTGTTTTCTGGAATATTCATATTATTCTGACATTTCCCCCCTGCTTTTAAAAATGAAAACAATATTTTATGGCTCAAAAGCAGAAACATGCTTAAATATTAATGTGAAATAATAACAATCCTACAAGTTGATATCTGTTTTATTATTACTGTACTTTCCATACTTGAAGTACAAATATTTGATAACACTTATTTACAGTTACTGCTATGTTAATCTGAATACTGTTTCCATGGTTGGTTTTGAAGAGTCGTCAGAATGGATGGTATTTCTTCCAGATTTGAATGCAAGTCTGATATTTTTGTGTCAATTGTTTGTTTTTGTTCTCCATGTAATCACAGGTTGGCACTCATACCAAAGCATGGTTCATTGCTGGGATATTTGTGTTCATGACCATACCCATATCATTATGGGGCATCCTCCAGCACCTGGTTCACTACACTCAGCCAGAGCTTCAGAAACCTATCATCAGGTAAGGATGTCAACAATCACATCATCTATGAACAATATCCTTAGTGGTTTTTTTTGTCCTTTTTAAATTATTGTGCTGTTTTTCTAGGATATTATGGATGGTCCCAATCTACAGTTTGGACAGCGTGAGTTGTGTATTATATAATCAAAGTCATTACACACATATACACCAAAATCATGTTTGTATCGACAGAATAACAGACATTTTACTTTATTTTCTTCATTCTTTATAGTGGATTGCACTGAAATATCCCAATATAGCAATTTATGTGGACACGTGCAGAGAATGCTATGAGGCCTATGTCATCTACAACTTCATGACCTTCTTGCTGAATTACCTGGAGAATCAGTACCCCAGCCTGGTGATGATGCTGGAGGTCCAGGAGCAGCAGAAACACCTGCCTCCTCTCTGCTGCTGCCCGCCCTGGCCAATGGGAGAGTGAGTTCATTTACTAATCGTACAAGGTTTACACTCAGGATGTATGTACAGTCTGTGTGGGACCATTTTACAGTCAATTTCATGACATGCATGTTGTTGCATTGTTTACACAAACCACGGTTGTTGGATATACACTATTCAAGAATCTGCTGTGAATGCCTACTGTAAATCACACCACATGACTTTTTCTCAGTGATGGCAGCTCTGTCTCTGCTGCTGTAGGCCAGCTTTATTTTTATTTATTTATTTATTTATTTGGCTTTTATTGATTGTACATAGTGGAGGCAGAGAGAGAGGGAATGATATGAAGGAAAGGGCCGCCCCATGTCAGCCATAGCCATATTTCAATACATTGCACAAATTTAACTTCCATGGTAATATAACTATGGATATACCAGTTTTGTTATTGGTCTTTTTTGCAAAAAAAACTTGGAACATCAAGTGGTTTAATTTCAGATTTGTTTTTAATTTTCGGAGAGAAAATATAAACATATTTTATAAATATAAAGTATATATATTTATTATTGTGTGGGTGTGTGTGTATATATATATATATATATATATATATAGCATTACATTGAGAGGTTCTCATAAAACCCTAAAATATGTAAATGAAAATGTTTTTCACAAAGCAGGCAAATCAAAGACTCCGACAGTCACCAGCTTCTAATTAGCTTCAGTCAGGCAACATCAGTAATTGGTTAACACGCCTGTGTGAAGTTATTTTTATCCAGAGTTTTTTTTCCCTCTCTCTCTTTTAAAGGGTGTGTGTGTGTGTGTGTGCGTGCGTGTGTGTGCGTGTGCGTGCGTGTGCGCGCGGGTGCGCACAGTGTGCAATGGTGCCATCAGGATACCAAAATGCTATAAATGCTATAGAGACATTAGAGCCAGAGGTAAATCACCAAAGAGCTGCACACAGATTAGTTTAGAGGATCAGCTGTTTCCCTGCCAGCTCCTTCTTTAACATCGGCAAAATTCCGAATAGGCATTACTTGGACAAATTAACCACATACTGGTCATTCAGGCACGACTTTCTCACCCAAAAAATATTTACAATCAATCAAGTGAAAAGTTGACATTACATCAGCCTGCTTCTGCCATGAATACTCCCGGTAGTTTGGAGCAGCACTTCATGTTGGAGGCAAACGGTACAATGTGATATCATGACACGATAACAGGATGGACTGGGGCTAGCTGGTTAGCATGCTCACTTCAGTAGATTAGTGTAACACGATACATATCGGCCTTTGAGATACAGTCAGAGCTTTAATTTCTTCACACTATTGATCATTTCAGCTCAATTCTTTTGAATGTTTTAAAGGAAAAAACCCAGGCCAAATAGTCACATTGTCCCTTTTTAAGAGGGTTGTTTGTTGACTATTCATTTGCCAGAAGATCAGCAGCAGCTGCATCTTCTCATTTGTGAATCCTGTTGTTATTTTAAACCCCTGTTGTTTTGTTGCATTCTACATGCTGGTAATGATTTTTTTTTTTACTTGTGTACATGTTGAAGAAATGTTTGGTATTTCACTGTTAAAGATATGTCATTATCTTCATTTGAAGAATCTACATACCAATGTGTGAATGTTTGATCATCAGTGGCTCAGTTTGACCTTAAACACATTCGATTTTTATTAGCATCAGCCCTATTAGATGGGATTAAACTAATGCATTTTTCTCCACAGGGTTTTATTGTTGAGATGTAAGCTGGGAGTGTTGCAGTACACAGTCGTAAGACCCGTCACAACAGTGATCGCCTTGTAAGTAAACTCCACTCCTCATATAATTCATTTTACTTATTACTAGCGACCACAGCTTTTAGGTAACTGTTTTTATTGATATCACATGTCTTTTTTTGTCCTTCTTCATAGGATCTGTCAGCTGTGTGACGTGTATGACGAAGGCAATTTTAGTTACACCAATGCATGGACGTACCTGGTCATTTTCAACAACATGTCACAGCTGGTAATGCTACTGCTTTTTTAATGGGGCCTAATGTCATTTGATTTTCCAGTGAACTGAATGATAAATAGGAACCGTGTAAGCAGGTTAAAGATTAGTCAGTCAGTCATTTTCTATGCCCGCTTATTCCTGTGTACACTGTCACCCTAAAGATTAAGTTAAGCTAATTCAAATTTCTCTCTCCCTCCTTTTCTTTTCCCAGTTTGCCATGTACTGCCTGGTGCTGTTCTACAGGGCTCTCAGAGAGGAACTGAGCCCAATCAAACCAGTGGGCAAGTTCCTCTGTGTCAAAATGGTGGTGTTTGTCTCATTCTGGTAAAACTCTGTTTATTCAAACATATTGACAACTATTTCTTCATTAAACTGTATATTTTTACAGACTTGTAGAAGCTGATGTTACACTACTGTGAAGTGGCCACTAATTATTATGTAAACCCTCTCAGGCAAGCTGTGTTCATTGCTTTACTGGTAAAAGTGGGCGTTATCTCAGAGACACATACATGGGACTGGAAAAGTGTGGAGGCTGTTGCTACTGGTTTACAGGTGAGACAAAGGTCAAAAAGAATTGAAAATAATTTGTGATGCTATGTTTGTGTATATAATAAATTGATGATGTTCTTTTTTTCCAATTGTTTAAAGGTTGCATGTATCGAATACTTTTCTTCTGTCTTTCTGAAACATAACAAACTATCCTGTTTCCCTCAGGATTTCGTCATATGTTTGGAGATGTTTCTGGCAGCCATTGCCCATCACTTCAGCTTCACCTACAAGCCGTACATCCAGGAGGCTGAGGAGGGCTCGTGCTTTGACTCTTTTATGGCGATGTGGGACATCTCTGATGTCAGAGCAGACATTTCTGAACAAGTCCGCAATGTTGGTAAGTGCCTCCTGGCTGCTGGTGTACTGTATACCAGTGGTGGAAAGTAATTTAAAGTAAAGTACATTTACTCAAGCAGTGTACTCGAGTATTTCCATGTGATGCTATGTTATACTTCCACTACATTTATCTGAGAACTTTAGTCGCTTTTCAGATAATGACAATAATGATAATGACATGAGAGATAATAACCAGTGTTTTTCTAAAATGTTGATGTTTTACAAACAGCGGCGTCTAGTGAGAGATTACACATCTCTTGAGTTAACACCTCTACCAGATATTTTTTTCCTCTAAACTTCTCACATTCAATAATGCTCAACAATCTTACATGTCACCAAGAATCAAAGATTAGAGAAAAGTCAAAAACAGATTTATGAATCAGAACTTAGTCTTTTCTTCTCTCCTCTCTCCCTGACCCTGAGGTTAGGAACCACTGGACTGAACTAGCTAACTGCATATGAAGTAGATGAAATTAGCTCCACCTCAAGCAGCTACAAGAACAACATGCTGCTCTAACACTGATGCTTCAGTATGAATAATCTAATGACAGGACTTTTACTTGTAATGGATTATTTTAACATTGAGATATTGACATTTTTTGCACAATAATCTGAATACATCTTCTACCACTAAAGACACTTATGTTTCTTAAGCTCTAGCCTTTTTTGTTAGATTTAGAAGTTGATTTAGGTTGTAAACAAACACAACCATGTTAGATTTATTAAAACCAGCACTTTTTGCTCTTAGGTATAACTTTTTATCACAAAACTGCAATGGTATGACAGACTTTATGTTAGTCACTGTAAATAAGTGGTGGTTTACCTTTGTATTCTTTGACTGCTGTTTCACAGTTTTTCTCATAGGGAAATAATAGTTGTACTGTTGAACTCCACATGGTCTTAGCTTTTATATGAGATGTTATTTGTTTGTGTACCATGAAGTATCAGAGAAGTAGCAATGTAAACGTGGAGAGTGGGTTGACTTTCAGATTTGACTTTCACTTTTCAGATTATGATATTGAATAATTAATATGTTTGGTATATAAATTGCATTTGGTGTGTGTAAAAATGACTTATATGGGCCACATACTAGTTAGGGAAGTGTTCTATGTAGGGGTGTGACGAGACACTCAGCTCACGAGACGAGACACAAGATTGGGTTCACGAGACAAGACGAGATTTTAAGAAAACTAAATTACAAATTATATGAATGCCTGGACAACAGACTTTTGAGTTGCACATGGATTTTATAACTCAAGCGTTAACTTTTAATGAACGTCTTCCTTTTAATGAACTTCTTCCTCTACAAATTGAAACTAAAATAAAATGTTATAAAAGTTAAAATATATAGAAAAAAATTATACATTTGTCCTTTTTACATTTGTCCAAACAAAAAGTTCTTCTCTGTCAGCAGGCCAGTTGTTGATTTGAGTACTGAGCTGTGGTAGTGCTGTAAATGTCTCTGCATTGTGCTCGTATTCGCCGCGCTGTACGGCATTGTTTGCATACAGTGTCTGCATATTGTCCGTGTCTTATCAATCACTCTCTTACCATTTATCATTTCTGCCGGGAACCCAAAATGCTGCCAAACAAACGATTTAAAAGCGACGGGGGCGTCGTCAATAGTAATACCTGTGTTTCCCGTCATTCTGGCTGCTTGCTGGATAAATCTCATGAGACAGAATTTTAACGCGACGAGCAATCACGTCAAATCACATCTCATGAGATCTCGTCACACCCCTGGGACTCACTGTCTTTTGCTGCAGTGAGTCCCAGGATCCCCCAATTTGGAGACCTTGAAGTTTAAAATTATATATTCTCGTATTCTCAAGCATGGAGAAGACAACTCCTAAAAGTCTCTTTTGGCTTAATTTACAGGGAGAACAGTTATGGGTCGACCCAGTAAACCCTACTTTGGTGAGGCACAGAGTGATGGTGAGCGGTCCGGCCTTCTCTCCTCTGGCTCTCAAGATTGCATCGCAGAGGCAGCATCCAACCCGGTGTCACCCAGGGGTCAGTACGAGGGCCTGGGGAGAACCCTCACTCCGCACTCTTTGTCAGCTCCCGCTGGTCTAAGCTCTGCGCCTTGGGATGAAGGAGATGAAGCCCGCCCCGAAGAAAGGGAGGATGACGATGATATGGCCGACCAAACCAAAGAACCGCCAGAGGCAGATCTCATCGTAATCACCTAGTCTGTTGTCAGGGCTGACATCAGCAGCGGACTCTACCAGATGCGGTTTGTCAGGACTCAATTACAGACGTTTTCCTTCAGACATTACTTCACCGATGCAACATGAACTGTTGTTTAAAAGGGCACAGCGACCGAGTGTACTACTAGACGTTCGCTAACAAATGTAAAACCCGATGGACCTCTCTGTCTGTGACAGCTCCAAGAACGGATTTTATGTTTCCGTTGTATTTGGGAGTTTTTGTGACTCAATAGGACATCGGAATATTTGTTCTCCGTCGCATATTGGGAAAGTTCCATTTAAACATGCGTCCAAAAGAGCACACTTTTCTCCAATGAACCTAATCTGTGCAGTCATATTTCTTAAGGTGAGAGGTTAGAGAATGCCTCTTAAAGTCCGAAGTGAAGCATGCACATATATCCTTTTTAAGGAGGAAAATATCAAATTTTTTTGTGTCAACCCATATCATAATCTCAGATGTGATAGTTAGATGATAAAAAGAAATATGCAACTACTAACTCTTCACACTATGTATTGGTTTAAAGTGATTCCAGGACATAAGGGTAAGTATTAATGGTAGTCTATTATAGGAAAGCACATGAGGGTCATTTGGAATACACAACCTCAAAAATAATTTGATGTAAACCATCATATTATTTTCAAGTTTGTTGTGTATTCCAGATGGAGGGTATGAAAGAGAATCTGCAACAAGTTTCTGGGATGTTAAGAGTTAACCCCTTTTCAGATGATCAGTACACTTTAAACATTATTACAATATAAAAAAATATGAGCTTGAGTAGATACTTCAGGTTCAATCCAAATACGAAAACTTGATCTGTTACTGTACAATCAAGTACATTCTACTTTCATTCTAATTCATGCTGCCATCACTTTCTACTGTATACAGCTCACTCTGTAGTGTTGAATAGAAATGTATTCACTAGTCATCTGAGATGCCTTGTTCTGTGCTTTGGAACTAGTCCATCCACTACATTCACTTCACATTTATATTCCAGGATCAGGTTTATTTGATCAGATATAGTTTTCATCCTTTACTCTGGAATCATTTTGCCTCCTAAGCCATTTATTCTGTCCAGTGGATTTTCTAAGCTTATTTTTACATCGTGACTTACACGGATCTGTGCAGGGATATCGACATGTTTAATGTACTGTGTATCATGTAAGGAAACACATAAATGGGTCATACCTACAGCATAATCTGCATCATGTGCAGCCAAAGCATGTTGCATTGCCTTACGTTGATTTTATTTTTTTTAAACAAAACTGACAGTGTTACATCCAAACAGACAGAAATGTTCCACATTTAAATTCATCTCAATATCTTAGTTTCTTCAATAAAACAGATTAACTACAGCACCTTTCTTGTGTTTATTAAGAAAATGTCATTTATTTCATTTTGGTTTCATGTTACTTACCAGTTTCATATAATGGCTATAATATACTTACGAATGTCATGTGATTTTCTAGCACAGTTTCCAAATTAACACATAACCTGGAGGTTCCTTGTTTAAAATAGTTTGATTCATGGCAAATGGAAAAAAAACTTGGGAATGTGATGGGTAAGATAGATATTACATTCATTAGAAATGACTGGAAAAGGACAAACTAAATATCAGAAATGAAATATATATGGAATGCACCCCGTGTCCCTATAGGAGTGAATTCACTGAGGCATGACATATAAAATCTAACCATCTTCAAAACTATGTCGTAGGAGATTATTACTCCATTTGACTGGGACCATCCTCTATATGGGCCGAAATGGAGATGGTGCTCTTATGAAGCTTCACTGTGAGGCGGACCCGGTCGCCAGCTCGGACCGGCAGGGGCTGCTGCAGCACAGCAGCTGCCTGCTTCCAGTGAGAGTTCTGGCTGAAGGTGCTGACACTGACGTCTTCATCCAGGTGGAGTTGGTACCAAAAGGGAATAGCAGTTATTCTACCTGCAGATGTAGCCTGGACCTGGAGAACAGAGATTAGTGCTTAAAATGGGGTTCCATAGTAAATAAATATGTCTAAAATAGTAAAAAATATGTCTGTCTAAAAAATAATTAACAAAATGGGGGAGTTGATTCTTTTTTAAGTCGACCTGTACCAAAATATTTTTTTGCATTTTAATATTTGAGCACTTTGGTGAACAGTTGGGCTGCCTGGGAATAATTCACAGTGTTATGTTTAGATCGTTGAATGACGGTCCAAAAACACTCATGTTCCACTACGGATTACAAGCGATTCTGGGACACAAAGTTGTATCTATGAAAACTCCACATGGTTTAATTGCAGCATTTGTGCATCATCCAGTACCAGAAATGCAAAGTCAGAAGCTCATCCTAAGGTGAGACACACAGTGGATATAAACAGCAAACAGCATACAAAACCTGTTAAAATACCAGGTTTTGTGATGTAACAGAAAACAGAACCAAGATAAATAATATCACGACTTTTTCCACCTTTAATGTGACCTATAACTTGTGCAATGCTGACTGAAACCTTTTAGGGAGGTGAAGTAAAAACAAAGATTGCATGAGTGGGCACACCCTCTTCTAACTGGGGATGTGGCTGTATTTGGATTTAACCAATTACATTCAAACTCGTGTTAAATTGGAGCCAGCACACACCTGTCACTGTTTAAAGTGCCTCTGATTAACCTCAAATAAATCTCAGCTGTTGCAGTAGATCATTCTAAAGATGGGATTCTAAATATATCATGGAACACTGAAGGCCGTCATCATCAAATGGAGAAAATTTGATTATTACCAAGATATGGTGGGAAGAAAACTGGTCAGGGAGGCTGCAAAGAAGCCGACAGCAGCAGTGAAGGAACTGCAGGAATATTTGACTACTGTACTGGTTGCGTAGTACATGTGGCAATGTACAGTCTTTATCATATGTTTGGTCTATGGGGTAGGGTGGCAAGACAGAAGCCTTCTCTTACAAAGAAAAACGTCCAAAATAATCCCATAAGATAAATTAGACAAAAAACAACACTGCTCATCACCAAAAGAGCACCATACCTACAGTGAAGCGTGCTGGTGGTGGTGGCAGCATCAGTCTTTGGGGCTGTTTTTCCTCAGCTGAAAACAGGGATTTAGTCGGGGTGGAGGGAATTATCGATAGTTCCAAATACCAGTGAGTGCTGGCACAAAACCTTCAACTTCTGTTGGAAAGCTGAAGATGAACTTAATCTTTCTGCACAACAACAACTCAAAACCCACATCCAAATCACCAGAATGAGATTAAGGTTTTGGAAAGGCCCAGCTAGAGTCCAGAACTGAATCCGATAAAACATCTGCGGGGTGATGTAAAGAGGCTGTGACAGATATTCCCTCCACATCTGTCAGATTTGGAGCGTTTTTTGTTTTTTTTTTCCACGGAAGAGCGGGTGCCGTAAATATTTCCACATCAAGATTTGCCACGCTGATAGACTCCTACCCCCCAAAAAAAGATTGAGTGCTGTAATAAAGCCAACGGTGCAAACAAATTACTAGTTTAAGGGTGTGCGTATTTATGCAACCAGGTTATTTTAAGTTTTTTTTATTTTTCTTGTTTAAAAGGTTTTAGTTCTTTTTTTCCCAATTGCAATGCACAGGTTTTAGGTCACATTAAAGGTGAAAAAAGTTGTGAAATGATTTATTAATGACTTTTTATATCTACTGTTGAGTGTCTGCTTGATTTAACTTTAATTACACTTATTCCAATCAAGCTTGTAACACTGATTTTCATCTTACCTTGATTTCTCTGTTGGTGTAGTTTGCGTTGACATTCATCAGGTCCAAAACAAAGAGCTCCACAGACTCACTGAGATGTCTGCACTCCAAAGTGGAGAAGTCCAAAAACACATGGACTGGTACCTAAAGGAGATAAGAGTTGCAACAATTAATCCATTGACAGCAAATTAACTAAACTATTATGATAATAGATTCATTGTTAAGGTCCTTCTCTAAGATAGATGACAAAAATTAGATGGTTTCTGAGAATTTTGCTGATTTTTTTTTTGTCCTACAATACAAAACATTTCATATATTCATGCTTTTGGACTGTTGTTTCAGACAAAACAAGATTTTGATGATGTCGCTTTTGATGCCAGGAAATTGTGATCGATATTTTCCATTGTTTTAATGTTTTATAGAACCAAAAAAAAGGAAAACGAGAAATGAAAGTGGCAGCACAGAAAAGTGCCACTGTTTCCTTTTACTGCAGAACAAAAGAATGTCTCCTCCTCCTCCCTGTGACAGCTGTGTAGACCTCAGAGCCGGCTGTTTGATGTAACGTCTATTTATTCAGGTAAGGAATCATGTCTAGGGCCGAGCTCAAGCTTGTGTGAGTTGTGCTAGTAAAGTGCCCTCCACTGAGGGCTTCAAAAACAAGAGCACACACATGATGCTGGGAGGAAAAAAAAGGAAGAAGAAACTATGATTTCCAGACCAAATAAAGAAAAAGAATTCAAAGGGATTTTGCAGCTTCTTAACGCAGCTGGAAAGCACACATCAAAGAGGAATGCACAACAAAACACAGTCCTGGACCCTGGTCTTCCAAGTGAAATACCTTGCTTGACAAACAAGACAAACCCACATATGGTAGAAAACAAAAAAACAGAGGATAAACAGGCTGATTATCTAAGGCAAGTAAAATTTGCTGTGAGATTTTTTTGTGCTTTTATAGTACAATACATCAATCATATTTAACAAAACCCCCAGGCAACGTGTTTGCACCCAACGGTCCAACTTTGAATGTGAATGACGCAAGATCACTAACGCAGAATACTATATGGGAAAACTGTCAATATTGACTGTTGCGTCAGGAACATGAGACGGAATACGTGATGATCCAGAGATGTAGAAAAGGAAGGTTTTGTGATATGTGCTGTAAAGTTTGAGGAAGTTGCAGCCTGACAATGAGCTTTAATGTGGATTCGTGTGAATCATCATGAACATATATGTAATGTAATTTTAAAGGACTATTGAAAAAAAAATATATATTTTAGAATTGAAATGATTGTACTGCATTTATAAACAGAATCGTGCCAATGTTATCAGCCTCCTCATAACATTACGTGTTCTTCCACTGAAAATATCCTAAAATACTTCAACTGACTGCTATCCTTCATGTTTAAAATCTGTAAAATAAATGTAGATGGGGATCTCATGGATGTTTCACAGTTGAAAAACCGACCCCTCAGTGCTCTCTAGTGGACAATTTATCTAATGATGAAGCTGTTCTCCAACTGCATCCAATATGGCCCTTGTATTTCTATCAGGTTGACTATTTGAACCATCTGGCTCTCTCGATGACACCCACCGGTAAATCAGAATCTACTTTGTTACTGGCAGAAGTTAAGCTTTAAATCAACGCTGGTTCGTTGGATGCGTTTGGCTTGCAGAGGTTAGCAGTGTTCCCGGTAAAAACTCTGCCAGGAACTCCTTCAGCAGGAACAGCACTGTTTGTTTTTTTGAGTTGCAACAGGTGATCGTCACGTGTGAGGCGCACAGCTTCAAAAGTCCCGTTCAAGTTAACCAGACTGCAGCCGTTCACATACAGTACGTCGCATCGCGTGGGATGTTTTCAGGGACTGTTGAGCAGGTTTGTGCCTGTAGAGGAAGATTTTGAACATTTAACAGTGCGATCAGCTAATCTGCAGAACAGCGAGCCTTTGCTTTTCATTTATTTGTTGTTCATGCTGTAAGAAGCAAGCAGAAGATTGAATCTATCTATCTTTGCTTTTCAAGGACGACATTTATTTAAAAAAAAAAGTTTAAATAAATTATAACCTTAAAGGGGAACTCCATAGCTTGTATATATGAATACAATTTCATAAAGACTAGAGCTGCAAGTAGTTGATTGATTGACAACTACAAATTTATTCGTCAACTATTTTGACAATCGATTAATTGATTTAAGTAATTTTTAAGAAGACATTCTACATTCATACATACTGTCTACATTCTCTTCTTCCAGCTTCTCAAATTTCATTATTTTCTG
This sequence comes from Lepturacanthus savala, assembly GCA_030544235.1. Taxonomy (NCBI): domain Eukaryota; kingdom Metazoa; phylum Chordata; class Actinopteri; order Scombriformes; family Trichiuridae; genus Lepturacanthus; species Lepturacanthus savala. The sequence goes on from CM060466.1 coordinate 30,396,904, forward strand.
GTTTCTTTCATCTTCTATAATAGTAAACTGATGATCTTTGGGTTGTGGATTGTTGGTCTGGGCCAAAAATAAAAGAGACACTTTAGGTTGAATTTTCAGCTTTGGGAAATGGTGATCTACATTTTACGTTTTATGAATGGCTGTCAGAATAGTTGTTAGTTGCAGGTCTAATAAAGACTTTTGTAACATCACAACCAGAAGGTTGTAATTTCACCCGAGTCAGCGCCAGTTGAAGTGGAAGATTATTTAACTAGTTTTAGAAATTTGGGTCAGCTGCTCAAAGCTACATCAGAAAAAAAAAAAAAACTCACTGGCAAAAAATTTTGCAATAAGATATTTCTACTCAATATTGGACTAACAATACCAAAAATAAGATATTTTCAGCTGATAAGATTTCAGTTTTTGCTGTGTAGCAACACACCTCATATTCCTATCACACCTAACACTCCTCAGACAAAACAGTCTGTGAAGGAAGACAACTCGATCGGATAAAAAAAAAAAATACACATTTTCTGTTTTATTCAAGGTATTGATCCTCTCAAAAAAAGAAAAAAAAGCGGACCATCGTACACCGTTTACCTCAATACATAGGGGCTTATGCAGGTGCACTTACAGTGAATTGGTTGATAAAGGGAGCGATATTAAATCCCAGCGTTGGCTCCTGACCCTGGACGGCACTTTCCAACAGCAACGTGTCGGACTCCACCAGCATTCCATACACCACAATCCTGTGTGGGAAGATGCGTCCTCCTTCCTCCAGCAGACACCTGAAATGGATTATAGATTAGAGTTTTTATGTTTAGATTATTGGTGGGTTTAATTCCATGGAAATCTATTTTTCCTCATTGAAATAACAAAACTCAGAGCATGCACATTGTGTCCTGGACTCAGTTTCTCAACATGCTCTGCTTCGGTGACTTCACCTACCTCGCTAGTGAAGCTTTCTCCATCAGCTTTTGTCTTATTAGACCACAGGTCTCCACGCAGTCCAGGATGATGGCACTCCACAGCTTTTCCCTGGACGGCCTCTTCAACATCCCCTTGTCGTCCTCCATGTGGTTGAGCCAGAACTCCAGATGTTGTTCCGGGATATTACCGGAGCGAGCCAGTCTCTTCAGCACTTCCTGTTGCTTCCTCTTTTCCACGGAGCTGTAGGCTTTTACCTGACCCTGGCTGGCGACGATGAGGGGGAGCAGGGAGAAGCCCTCGGACACGTCCAGCACGTAAAGCAGGTCCCTGCCGGCTGGGTCGGACTCGTCGCGCGATCCCGCCTCCTGGTTCTGGCAGGAAACCTTCAGCTGGGCGAGGAGTTTGGCCATCGAGATGGAAAAATCCCGGTGGTAGTCGTGATTGTTCAGGAGTGCCATTTCCGAACATTCCAGCATGCAGAAGTCTTTGGTTCGCTGCTGGTCAGTCTGGAGACTGGCTAACGCACTGCACAGCTCCGCCTCTGGATTAGGGTTCGAAACTGGGCTCTCGGAGAGCTGCGGATCCACACGCTGGTCCAGGCGGGTTTCTTTCCCGTCCCTCACCATGGCAACGCTGCAGAGCCTCAGGAAGGAATCTCGGCAGGAGACTTCGACGATCAGCTCGTCTCCAGGTTTCAGGACGAAACCTGGGTGAGGTAAGAGAAACAATGAATAGCACTGAACAGATGAACACAGGGCGGGTTGTTGCCCAAAAGTTGGGATTAAATGTCTGGTTAGAGTTGAAGTCCGGTTAATTTATCTTTAATCCCCGATTAAAAAAAAAAAAAAACACTTATCCATAATTCTTATTAAAGAATTATGGATCGGCAGTCATGGCCAAAATTCATATTACTGAACATAAAGCTATTCTTACATAAATATAAATAATACATTTGTATTTCTCTCAGTATCAAATAAAGTATCATTGTAGTTTTTTGATACCTTAAAGGGTTAATCTACATCCACGGTAAATTTAAATAAAGGGGAACACTACACAAAAACATCAGTATTTATAATGTCTTTTTGTTAAGGCTAAGCTGGCATGAAACAACCATCTTTGGCAACACTTGAAAAAAGGTGAAGACCTGGGGGGAAAAGGCAAAGAGGAGGGGAGGAATGAGGATAGAAGGAAAGAGGAGAGGAGGGAAGAGCAGGAAAGGAGAGGAGGAGAAGAGAGCGTGTGACTGAGGCCGACAGAGAAATGAGATTCAAGGGAGAGGCACAGAAAGGATTCCTACAGGAATAACATCTGTTCCCGCCTTCATGTCAGCACGCGGCTCATCAGAGGCATTTGGGGAAAATGCATATTTATTGCCTATAAGAATTTCATGAACACTAAAGGGTGTCACAGGCGATCACGGCGCACACGTCACGGCGGCCGGAAAACGGATGTGGGTGATCACCGGGAATGTTGGCGGCTCCCCTGACGCTGCTGCCGCCAATTAGCGGCGCGGTGAGAGCCTCGTCTGAAGGATGACGAGCCGCGGTGCCAACTGGAAGGCGTCAGTGGGTGTCTGCAGCGATTAGGTTCACGGTGGCCTGATGTCGCAGCGAAGTGAAGGATCGACAGCACCCTCGGGGACCTTTCGACACTCTTAATTTAATGCATAGAAAGCATTTAAAACTTTCTGCAGCTCCCGTCAGTTTGTGTGTGTCTCTCGGTAAGTATCCAGTGCCCTCATCTGATGTAGCATGGAAATGCATAAGACACCTGCATCCTACCCAGGGCTCCAAATTCAAGTCTTTTTACCATTTATGTAAAACTACCAGACCATTTATGTAAAACTTAATACCCCTTTCACAGACTTAACAGCAAAAAATATATTTTTTCATATTTTTTGTTGATTTGTCTTAAACAATCCTGAACAACAATAAATGAAACTGAAATCCCACATTCAACTCCTTAGCTCCCAACCTCTGCCTCTGCAGTTATCTCTTTAATAAAAAGTCTATCCATTGATTTTTAGTGAATATTTTCAGGTACTAAATGTGCACTACATCCATATAACACATACAGTAATATGATAGTATATCAGAATATGATGATGTTGCTATATACTACACTTTTAATTTACATGGATACTGGTTTGGTCTCTGATTACCAGCACAGATAAAACCTGATGTCAAGCCAGTGTCCAACAACGAGCCAACTTCACCTCAGATTGGTTCCTGAGGTAAATTATCTCGGCTCACGCACGCATAGCAACCACCCTGACAACGACACTAAGAGTCTAGAACACAACTTCTGGCAAGTCAGAACTATTGGGCCATGACAGTTCCACCACTTTTTATTTAGGCTATGTTATTTAATAAAAATAATATAGAGAAGTTACGTATTGCACAAATAAATGTAAAGACCCAGATGTCAAATTTCAATACTTTTTCTCCTCCAGGTCTTCAATAAGGTATTAATCCTGAATATATTAATTCATTTTAAGAGGCTGCAAGGACCCCTGCTTACCGTCAGTGCTGTGTTGGGGGTAGATGGCCTGCTCCCAGCAGGTGTCCTCCTGGGGTCCGGTGGACAGGCTGCTCTCCTCGTCCAGGTGGAGCTGGAACCACACAGCCAGAGCATCCAGCTGCCCCTCCTGAGTGACCGGCAGGCGGATCTGCTGCACCGCCCTGGAGCTCAGGCCCTCCAGTTCCTGCAGGAACCGACCAGCACAGGCCCCAGTGTTGAAAGGGAGGCGTTGAATAAATAGAAGAATAA